>JBAMNC010000034.1:1800000-1847500 GCA_037902135.1 Cetoscarus ocellatus | reverse complement strand
ATATATATATATATATATATATATATATATATATATATATATATCTTTTTTTTTTTTTACCACAGAATAATACATTAAATGAGAACAGTATACTTACATGCATTTTCAATTATTTATTTTTCTGTGTCAGCGTCAATGTAAACTTTGATCCCATGCAGGTCAAAGTTTAGGAAAATTAGGCGTTTTTTAAATTTAATGCTCATGTTACATTTTTAGTTATTAAGTGGGATTTATTAGCAAAATATACAATTGAAATTTAAAAAATGTCTATTTATTTCAACTTCTGTGATGGTAACTTGTGTTATTTTTTTAATGTTCCTGAGGGCACCTCATTGGCTCCCCGTGGGCTACCAGGTGCTTGCAGATACTTTGTTGGTTACCCCTGTATCATAGTTTTAGGGCAGACTTTTTTTTAACAAGGCTGTAAAGATGTTTATTTAGGCTTAACAAAATGTCCATTTCCCACACATAATGATGTAGCCTCCGGTGTTACATGATTGTGTGTATGATTACTTCAGGGGGCACAACAGAAATTAATAGTGAACCACTGCCCTACAAGTATCAGCGCAACCTGAAAAAGGCAAAAGACGTTATTCTGTCTACATCATGGTTTAACTTAAAGATTTTACAGAAAGTACAAAAATTGAATTACACAATGTCACAATTTAAGTGTTAGATTATTAATTATCCACACTCTAAAGATATTAAGCTTTTAAAAAAGTGTCAAAATGTCCTTACCCTCACCTAACAGTTATTTTTTTATGCATACTTTGAGCATACTGTCTGCACAAAGATGACCTGCAACTCTGCCAATAAGAAAAAAGCAGAAACAATCATGACAACTACTCTTATCAGGTAACATCTCTGGTCCCTTACGTGAAATCATTCTGCATCTCAAAGTCTTTAAGGGACATATTATGCAAAAAACACTTTTGTAAGGCTTTTGAACACGTTTTTGGGTATTTGGCCTTCCTCCCAGCCCACAAAATGTGATAGTAGACAACAAAACCTGCATTTAGCAGGCTGCATGAATGTCAACTCATGGCATCTGGCGAGCTGTTGAGTCTGTAGATATACGTACTGTTACGTAACAGTATTTTTTTTAATTTGCATACCTAACCTGATTGGTCTACCTGAGTATTCCCCTCCCCCTTGCTGGAGAGATTCCTCTGCGAAGCGCAGCCATGTTGTTTACTTTCTTAGCAAGAGACCAGTGTTCACCATGTCTAACCTCAGAAGCTGTCACTGCTCAGTTGTTGGCTGTAAACAGCCACATATATCTTTGTGGCTGTTTACAGCCAGTGGACTAATTTTATTTTTGAAGAGAATGAGCCAGCTACAGGCAGCTAAAACCTGTATGTGTGTGCCAGTCATTTCACATCCAACTGCTTCTTCAACTTCAGTCAGTTCAACACAGGACTGGGAACTAGACTTTTCCTGAATCCAGGTATTTTAATGCTGTGCAGTATTTATTTTGCTCATTGCTATGAGCTCATGCTAACAGCAGGGTGAAGTGAACTAGAGGTAACTGCACAACATGTTCGTCAATGTTAATGTTACTTGTTGAAAGTCTGAAGGATAAACTTCAATGTATGAGCATTCTTACATTAGTCAAGAGAAGTTAGTCAACAACAGTTGTCTGAATATGATCAGTCCCACTGCGGTGACTCGGCCGAGGTTAGCATGTTATGCATTAGCCTGTGATTGCTGTCATCTGTTTAAACGGCGTGAATTTGTGGTTTGTGTGTGTTCAGGAAGAGAAGCTTAACAGTTGGCTGAATATAATCAGTCCTTGAATGAATTGAATGAATTAAGGGTTTGTATGTGTTCAGGACTGTTAGGGGCACGTGGCTGGAGCGCTCGCTTTGCTCAAGTTACGCTGCTCCATCGTGAATTGCCGTATATACACTGCTCTGGCTCATTAGCATATTAAGGCGACCACCCTCAGAATCAGTTGTTCTGAACAGAGGGGTTATGTGAGCGTGGAAAGAATGCAGCTGTGCTTTTTTCATAGGCTTTTTGGACCAAAGTATGTTACTAATTATTTTCATTAAGACATCAACGATGCATGTTAAACTGCAGAAAAAGAGCAAAATATGGGACTTTTAACTTTTGTCTGTTCGCCCCTCTGTCTCTGCTACCGATCATCAATCAACAGATATTGAAAAAGCAGAAGTTACCCCTTGTAGTTAAAAGCGAACTGATGAGTTTCATGTGAGACCCCCTGATACTGACTTAAAGCATAAGATGTTTGTTCAAATGTGTGTTCTCTTGTTCCATCATCCATTTTCCTTTTTCTATCACTTTCTTCTCTTCTTTCTGAGAGAGCCTTCAGTCTGACTGTTTTCAGCCACAGACAAACTCTCCAGCTCACAGCATAGATTACCTCTCTAAGAGTAAACAAAACTCTCTGTGTCTCCTCAATCAGCACAACAATCCCACCTTGAACTGAGGGATTATTCACTCAGTGATAGACGACGGGGCCGATGCAGACAAAAGGAGAGAAAATGAGATGTTGGTAGAAGCAGAGAGGGCGAGATTGGTGCTGAGGAACTGAGAAAAGTTTGAGAGAGAGAGTGTGAAGGAGCACAAATGGAGGAGAGTGAGTGAAAAGAAATGTGTTGAGGTAATCCCCCAGATTCGAGGCAGTGTTCTCTCCATCATGGACGCATGGATGGGAGAATGGACAGAGGTCAAAGGACGAATGAATGGTGGATAAAGTAATGAATGAGAGGAGGGTAAGAGGGAGTCATAAAGCAAGATAGAGGTGTAATAGCGGAGTGAGAGAAAGGGGAATAAAGTGTAAGATGGATGGATATAGGTAGGGAGAGGGTATTAAATAGTGCTTTGGAGAAGTGGATGGGGGCCAAAGGGCCACTAAGAGCTTTAGGTTCTCTTATAGGATCTCTGTGATGGCTCAGAGTCTACTAATTCTTCTTTAATTCTGCTTTTCTGCAAGGACTTTCTGAAAGAACAGGAGAAACCAAGCTCAAATCTGGTCTTCTGCCAGATACAATGGTTTAGTTTGAAGTAGCAAAAATAACTTCTGTCAGCACATTAGGTTCCAGAGACCAGACAAAAAGCTAGTGCTAATGCTAGTGTTAAGAATTTCATTATAAGATCGACACATATCTTTGTAGAAAATGTATTTTTTATGGGTTTAAACAAAAGTTTTAGCCAGGAGGAATTTGTGTCTAACCTGCCTGATTCAATGTCTGTAAACAGACAGATCCATCAGCCAAGCTCCAATCCAAGATCGTGAAAGGCCCAAAGCAGCACGGAGGAACAGATCGTGGGAGGAAGGACAAAAATCAAAACTGCTAGACTTTCTGTCGAGGAGTCGTGAGGCGTCCTAGACTAATCTATTGACAGAAAGACCCATTTTCATAGCCAACAGGTCCCGAATCCCCACAACTGTCTGGTCGGGCCATAATCGCACATAAATCATGTAGTCTGACCCCAGCATTAGACATCAAACACAGTCCAAGGGCCACTTGCAATGTCTGCTAAATTACCGTTTTAGCTCTAGTTCTCAGAGGGAGAACTAGAGCTGCTTTTAATACAGCCAATTTGGTACAACATCTACAATAGAAAAATGAAATGGAAAAGAAAAGTTCACCAAAGCCACCAAGGAAAGGGAGAAGGCTACTGAAACAACAAACTTGGGAATTTACAAACAAAGATAAATATCATATAGACAGTGTTACACAACAAGATACATGATGAGAAAATGTGAAGCTTATAATTAGAATGCATTTTTAAATAATTAACAAAAGCACACCAGGTTTTTATTTCAATTAAAATATCTTTTTTTTTTTGCATTTGAAAACCCCAAACACCAACCAGTAAGTGATATTTGATATGTGGCTATTGATATGAAAAACACCAATGATTAAAAAACAAAACAAAACAACAAAGTCATAATAATATACTCTACCCTTCCTTGCAAAATCTAAGTCTTTGATATTTTGTTCAAGCCAAAAATGATTTTGGAAATCAATGATTGTATTTCACAGTTTTGATCATATACTGTAGTCTTGTAGGTTTGGGTACAGTAAAAAGGGCAAACTTCTCATTTGGGGTCCCAAGCCAATAAAGATTGGGAACCACCGGTCTAGGAAAATGTTAATATTGGATTGGGACACAAGTTTGAAAAAACTGGATTGGGATCGAGGGCCAAAAATGCTGATTGAGACATCCCTTTTTTTAAACATCTAACACAAAAATAGCAGAAGCATTGTTTTCACAAACTGTTTCCGATATATTTTTTTCATTGAAGGGGCAGCTGGAAACAAAACTGCCACAAATCTTTCCTGACCCCCGTGACCTGTTTGGATAGCCATGAAAGGAGCATACTTGAGCCAAAAAGACTAAAAAAGTTGTTTTTTCCCTCTGAATGCAAATGCAGCCTGTGTTCTCTTATAGCGAGCGTTTGCTTGTGATTGTGATTAGTGCTGGTGGCTGTCCCCTTTCTTGTCAGGGTTAAAATGATTTGTCCACTGGCAGATCTTTGCTCATTTACTTGTATTGGAAGTCGTCCATCTATGGCTAATTAGATAGCCTCTCAGAACGGCTGCTGCTGAAATTCCCATCAGAAGGAAAATCCCCACATAATAGGACAGAGGAGACGCTAAAAGGAGAGATTACCAGGAGGAGGAGAGGTTTTGTACGATGTGTTTGTGTGTGTTTATACTCCAGCACTGCTGCGGGTGTAGGTATGTGTGTTGGTGCATCTTTATGTTCAGGGAATAGAGGCAGGATTGGAGAGCTGTGCAGCTTTGCTGGGTGTGAGGAGATGTTGGTGCTTGTGTATATGTGAGTGTCCATGTTGGTGAAGATATCTGTAGAATGATGAGGAGTGAGGGCCAGGATTATGAGGATTTAAAGAAAAAACTGTCACTGTGTATTTATGTCTGTTATTGACACTCCTATTAGTTAGAGAGCAGTGATCACAGAGGCTTTCATTAAGAAGGAGGAAAACTGCAAAAAAATGACAATAAAATACAACAGGATTTGATGTGATACAATACCTTAGGATTAGACAAGAGGTGAAACAAAATAAACACAAAATGACTTGAAATATGACATAATGAGCAATACAACAAGCCAAACAATATGTAATATGGTACGATATGACGCTACAAAGGAGATGATACCAAACTGTACATACTACAATATTATTGGTAATTAATAAGACACATAATACATCATCATACCATGCCTCACAGTATGCAGCAATTTCAATTAAGATATGCAAAACAAAAGCAATATCATACCATGTTCCACATGACACATGGTCCATTTTATGACACCAGCACCACACAGCAAACCTCTGTGACTAAGGCGGTTGCAATAACACCATAGAATTGTTCATAATAATTTTGGACCATCGGATAAAAGAAAATTTTTGTTAAATTATCTTTCACGAGCAATGTATCTTGAGTGTGTGATAAATGATTCATTGCTGTATGAATTCTTTGTCACAACTCCACATAAAAAATCTCTAATTTATAGTCATGATACCAGAATTTTGAATTTGACACGAAAGTAGTGAATCTAGAAATTTTCCAACATCAAAGTAAGAATTTCTTAAATGTCAACCTGTAAAGGATCTCTATACACAAACCAAGACACACACATACCAGACATACCCTTTACAGAGAAGAAAATACTAATATAAGTCAAACAAGTGGAGGAGTAAGTACACAATTCCTCACAGAGCATGTGAATTTGCCAGTGTCTTCAAAATACAACAACCCGATACTGTAAACAGACTTAACCAGTAATTGATAATATTAGATCATCCTGATCGTTTGAGGACATGGACCTGCTCCACTTTTAGTGCAGAAAAAAGTACAATTAAATAAACATTTGGTCTGTCATGAGAAAATAAAGACGACAGGTAGAAAATTGGCACGATGGAAAATGTATGACTTTGTCCATCAATATCATGGACAGCACAAAAGTCTAAGGCAGCCTCTGATCTTTCACCAATCAAAAACAACTAAATTAAGTCACCAGGTCAGATCATCAGTCAGCCTTGTGAAGAAAACGGCTGAATGTCATGTATCTACCCAAAGTGACCAACACTTTGTACCATATTTTCTTCCAGATGCTTCTGTCTCTCTGCTTGTATCCTCTCTGCCTTCTTAATTGCTTCTTTTTGCTTGGATGCATATTTAAGGCTGTTCCTGTGTTTTATTGGTTGTTTTTTTAAAACACAGGAACCAGTTTTTACCCCTCCACACAGTAACTTTGGACATTCTACTCTTGTTTGTATGCAGACATAGATGACAGAAATATCCAGTAAATGCAGTCCACATGACTATGTGCTGTTATTAAAGGCTGGAACTCAATTATGCCCCGTCTCTGTAGGGTAGAATATTCTTGCTATTTAGAGAAAAATGTCAAAAAAGTGACTTAGAAATACTTTAAAAAATAATTATGGAACGGTATAAGTTGTTGTGCTAAAGGACCAAGCACCAAGCACTGTTTTCTGTTCAGAAATGCTTTCTGACTCAAAGTATTCAGCATAAAACACGGACTTTCTGACGCAGTATGTTTTCTATGGTGTTTGGGGTGTGGATAAGAATGTGTGTGTGTGACTGTGTTTGTAACACGTCTGTATAGAGGTACCATGTCGCTTGACAGAGCTACAAAATACATAATTGACTAAGATTTCAGCACAAAGCCAGCAAACTTCACCCATAAAGACATTTATTTAGCCGTTGACCTTGGTGAAGCCGTGCAGGCTTCGAGAGGCAGAAACAAGATGATAAGAGCTTTTCATTCAGATAAGCTCTGCTCTTGCTCCCTGTCCTTTCCCAACTCTGCATAACACTGTAAAGTGCTACTGGGTGATTTTTCAGCACTCCAATTGGAATAATAACACTGGCTGCTTTTTGGTGAAAAACACCCCTAATTATTGCAACCTTGCAGCGTGAGAAAAAGGGCAAACTACTTACTTTGACTACTTTCACACTGAGTGCCTCTTGACTTGAGCAAGTCTTATGCATGAATATTTCTGCATCCATATTTGGTTGCTGTATGCACTGATTTCTCTATAAGAAAGTAATGCCAATTCTCCTTTCTTTTTTATCTCTTATATTCTGTAGCTCAGTTTCTCATTAAGCTAGAATTGTATAATCAATCATCTGTCTGAGCACTCAAACACAGTACAAGGAATTTAATATATATAAAATATATATACAAATACAAATATATATATAAACAAATACAAAAAGTTAGTGTTTACTTATTCACTGTTTTATCAGGACTTGATATCTTGCCTTTCTGGTGGAAAAATGTTCACTTAGAGGGTACAGTACTTTTACTTAATTGGTGACAATATGGTGTGAATACTAAGTAAAAAAAAAACAATAAGGGACAGCTTTCAGCACAGTGTGCCAACATGTTTTCTCATTTAATACTAAAAAGAGAAAAAAACATTAAGACATGTATCAGTCATGCCTATAGCTGAAAAACAAACAGGGACTTATCCAGGTCTGTCCCTGCCCTTATTGTAAGCCTTATTAAATTGGAAAGTTTTAAGCCTACTCTTAGAATGAGAAGGCATCACCCTCCTGAATCCTTACAAATCAGTTATTCCAAAAGAGTAGGGCTTGATAACTAAAGGTCCTACTTCTCATACTACTTATAGTTATTTTAGGTACAACGAGTAGGCCTGAATTCTGAAAGCATGATTGTTTTCAGGGAAATGTTATTCAGGTATTACAAGTTAATATTTTACTTCTAACAAAAATATTTCAGAGGAGATGCTACAGTCTAAATCTTTTGCAATAGGCTGGACCAAGCCTTAGTCAGTACAAATGGGACAGTTTTAAGCCAACCTTCAAAACTATGGAGGATGTCTGTATCCTCAATTCCGAAGGTAGAATATTCCAAAAGAGTTGAGCTTTATAACTAAAAGCCCTACCTCCCATACTACTTCAGAGACTTTTTTACAACATGCAGGGCAGCATTCAAGGTGTACTTGGATGGCATCATGTCCTTGTTGCAGCTTTGCGCCAACCAATGATGCATATCCTCAGCCACTGAGAGTTTTTTAAAGTGCTGCACAGCGTAGCACTGATTAGCTTGAAAAATGAGATCATAAAATGTCGAGGACCACAACTCGGAACAACGAGTAACAGGATATGAAACATAAATTAGGGTTATACTGCTTGCTTAACATTTCTCTGCTGTCTGCATCAGTATTATTTCTACCATTTCCACTGTCTTGCAAAATTACAGAAACTCAGTGATTGTTTTCGTTTTAACTCACACAGGTTTGAAGCGTCTCCCATTGAAATAGACCTAACGTGTTTTCAGTGAACCAACGTGGAGGTGCACTGCTGAAACGTACCAGAAACAGATCCAGGCACAGGCTGTGGAAACTGACTGATGGACGAGACGGGGCAATTTGCTGAAGGGTGCACAGCACATAGGGAATGCTGTGCAGGTGGACAATGTGAAAACTGGGGGTTAATGTTAAATTCCAACAAGTTTTCATATTTTACTTCTCACATAGAGGTTACAGCGATGTCTCTGTTAACACATTTTTTTGGCCTCTAATGTATCAGGACAGAAATTACACTAATGCTGGTAACTTTGTCCTCTGATGCATTCAAATTAGCAAAATCACAACTTCGGGAGGCCAGATTCAATTCCTATCAGTCCTGTAACTTTTTTGGTCATTATAGCAATTTAAGGTTAATACAGCCTTACCAGTTTCTGTGGCATTCCCCTACTACTGCATTACCACTGCAGCTCCTAAAACCATTCTCTCCCCTTTCCCATTGCAGAGCTATTTGTCACAGAGCTACTAGGAGACTGATTTGGAGACACGGTTGTTGCGGTCTCCCTTTTTCCCTCTCTCTGTTTCTCACTAAATCACGACATCTGTCCCTCTCCTGCTTTCCATCCGTCCCAAGTGTCGACCCTCACTTTCTCTTTTCTGTTCTCTATTTCTCTTCTTAATGCTGGCTGGGATCATCATGCTCCACTGGTGCTTAAAAGAGTCTCACCCCCAACTCTTTGCTTTCTTTTGCCTGAACTACAGAGAACTTTACATGGTTGTTCAAATGAAATACAAAAGGAAGTGGAGGTTTCAGGGAAACAAACTAAGAAACTCTGTTTCCTTTCACTATACATTTTTTTTTGTATGGGCCTTTTTTCAGAGAAGAAAGAGCTGATAAGTCCCTTAAATTTGAGCCCAGTCTGCATTAAGAATAAAACAGGACCAGCTTGAAAGCAGTCTCTGTAAGATTACACTTTAAAATTACAATTTTTTCATCTGCTCTGATGAGTCAAAGTAAGTGCTCCGGAGTTCAGATAAATGGTTTGAAACATGCCACCCACTGACTTTCTTTCACCACCACCCTCCCCCTCCATCTCTCCATCTATCCTTTCTCTATCCGCCGTCTCTCTGGATAATAATAACCCACCACACTGGGCTCATTATGGCATCAAAGAGGGTCTCCATGAAAACACTGATCACTGCGATGGGAGCGGAGCACTCAGCTTTGATTTCCTCGCAAAAGAAACAGCTGAGAAGAAAACAACAGAGAACAACCAGTTCAGAGACGTTTCCTTAACAGGAAATTTGTGCTTTCTTTGAACGAGATAAACATTCAACAAAGAACCAAGACACAGGCTTGGCTAGTCAGACTACGAGGATGTTTTTAGTGGTGGTTAAGGATGTGTTGTTAAGACAGTGTTTTATTTTCTCTTTGCCCTGACAAATCATCTTGGCTGTTCTCTGAGGTCAGTTTTCAGACATCTTCTAAGTGTCTGCTGGCTGTTCTCAGAAACAAATCAAAGAAACCTATGGAAGATTAATTTGCTGAGTACAAGGCTGAAAGCTTTAATCTTTAAAGTGATGGAAAACATCATCAGTTGATGTTTATTCATGATTTATGTCTTGCCGACTAAATAAAAGAAGATCTAGGAAAGAAAGTGATTGGTAAGAGCACAAACAAGAATGTGTAATGGAACACAAACAAGGACGCTCGTGTCAAAGGATTTGAGAATTACAGTACAAAGGAAAATCATAACCCATAAACCCAATGTGACTGTAAAAAGCACTTTTAAAGACATTCTTATGTGCAGGGTTAGCATGTTGCAAATAAGACAAAGCTAACCATATCAATTTGCCCTCAAACTGTTTTATTTTGTGATAAAGTACGTCACAATACTATTTTGTGACAGTATAATGAACGTCCGAACAGTACCGGACAAAACTGACTGTTTGTTTTGTTTTTATAGAAATTAAAAGGAAACTACAAGAGATGCACCAATCACTCTTGTATCAGTTAATTCCAATTTTTCGCTGCTGCCAGCTACAGCTGCTTTACCCTTTAGCTTCATATATCTATTTATAGGGCTGGGCATTGTTAAGAACCTCACGATTTGATTCGATTACAATTCTTTAGGTGGCGATTCGATTCAGTAAGAAGTAGAAATACACAAATAATTAGAGTACCTGTTGAAGATTTTTGAATTTTTATTTTGATGCCAATGTGAACATATGTGGCATGTCACCTCATATTTTTTAGCAAACATCTAAAAATAAAAATTGCACAGTAATAACGTATTTGTGCATATGGAGTACAAAAGTAAAAACATGACGGTTAACACTATAATAATAAATGTCCACCTGGACTTTTTTGTCAATAAATGTGTCAGGAATTGTCCTTTGAATACATTTTCCACCCTTTTTTCACGAGAAATAAAAGTTAACAATTCTTGCAGGTATTTGTCATTATTATGTTATAAATGCTTAAAACAGTGTGTAATTACAGGAAAAGAATAAAAACTGATTTAAATTTGTAACAGGATTCTCTTCATGAAATGAACAAGTAGAAATTTTCTGAGATGACCAAAAATAAAATTCACCTATTTTATATAAACTCAAACATTTTTGTTTGCCTACAGCATTTAGTGTCCATGTTACAGCCTGTTATATTAGACCATGTCCAGGCATTTTTTTTTTTACTGATGGTAGTCCCTGAAGCAGTTCCTGTCAAGCTAAAGACAGAGATTTTGACATTTCTTCTTCCAGTATTTCTGAAATTACTATTTATGAAATCCATAAAAAATGAACTATGATGAAAAAGGTGATCAATGACAAAAAAGACAGTAAAACATGGGGAAATATTTGAAAATACGGCAAAAGAACGAAAAGAAAACACTCCAGGATGATACTAATGCTGTTGTGTTTAATATTTTACATTATTCACACAGAAAATACTGATAAACCGCCATTAAATCACTCTCATGTTCGGCTCTCAATCCTATCACTCTGCAAGCATGTCTTCTTCTGGATAAACACTGAAAAGTGCACAGCGCGCTGGCCAGGAGGTGAATCGTTTCAGAAGATTTGCTGAATCGATATTGAATTGGGAGGAGAAATATTGCAATGCACTGATGAATCAATATTTCTCCCCCCCCCATTTATTAATATATTTTAACCTGATATCACATAATGTGTACAGAAGCAAAGGTGACGCTAGAGTGGTGGCGCTAAAGGTGTGAAAACAAAACAAAGGGAGGGAACACTAGCATGGACAGACTGACTGACAGACATTGGAGTTAAAGTCAGACACAAAACAGATAACGTTCAGTTTATAAAACTGAACAGTTGTCCTGTTGATGTCTCTGACGATAAGCCCAGAGACAATACTGATGTTTAATGAGCTATGTTCAGTAACATTAAATGAGCACGGCAATTGTTCATTTAAATGTTAGCAAGCTGTGTTACCTTCAGAGGAGGCTAACGCTGTTAGCAAAACGTACCTGTGCTGGATCACAAACAAATCCTGACGTAATACAAACATGGAGGCTGTTTAAAGGTGGTCAGGGTCCACTTCTACATGAGCTGTGATGGTTTGGTGTTCAGGTATCAAAGATTTAACAAAATATTTATTTAAAAGAAATATTTGTTCATGAAAATAATATACGATATATTGAATCAAAGAATAAAAATTTTAACTATTAAAATCAGCAAATCATTTGATTCCAAATACATTCTTAATTTGTAGAATGAAAATTTCAAGGGCAAGTTTGAAATGTAATTGCATTTGTTTGCCACCGCATCAAAACAGGTATTGAATACCACATTTTTTTACTGGTATCATATCAAAGTCCAAATTCTGGTATAGTGACAGCTCTATTTTGAACTTACTAACCCTTTCATCCTCAAGTATATAGAAGAAAAAAAAGATATAGCAATGTGAGCTCTCTCCTGTGTCAGACAGTCCTTTGTGTAACATAAGACTAAGTACTTGCAGAATGTGTCTGGTGGGAATTCAGCTTTAAAAGGTGACTCTACTAACGCTCTATTTTGAGTCGATAGGTTCAGGAAAATCTCTGACCAGTATCAGTGACTTCCTGCAGTTTAGTGTTTAATCCAAAGAGGAGGACGGGGACTGAAAGAAGACAGATGCATCATCTCAATGAAAGTCTCTAAAGTTTTGGCTCACTTCTCTTTTCACCTTTCTCTCACTCTTTTTCACTCAATCATATGGAGGACCTTGATGTTAAAGAGCAGATGTATTGAAATTCAGGGCAGACAAGTGGTTATCAGTCTGAGTCTGAGGGCTGCAATTATCACACTGAAATGACTAAGGGAGAATGCAAGTGCTCACCATCTGAACTGAGAGGCACCCAAACACAAAAACAGAGGAAAAAGAAATGTATTCTTCGCTCACCTATGATGTCAAAATGTGTTTGGACTAGGGCTGGGCAGTATGGCCTAAAAATAAAATCCCAGATATTTTTTTTTCCCCACAAAACTAGACTTACAATGTTAATTTGATTTATTTTCTCCTCCAAAGGAAAAAAAAACTTCAAAGTGACACAAATATGACATTAAAACAAATTCTGCTTCATGTGAGAAGAATATAGTCCAAAACTAAACTGAGTTTCCCTCTTACCATTAAAGTACATGTTGTCATTTTTTCATCAAATGTTCATCATGTAGTTTGAATGTAGGCAGGCCTGTCTACATAAACACTGAAGCTGCAGTATTTACATGTTGAACTCTCTTATTGGTGTATTAAGTCATTTAAAAAAACAAAAACAAAACAATAAAAAAAAACCTAAACATGTGCTTCAAAACATGTAAAATCCGACTATCATAAAAAAAAAAAATTGAATTTTCAGTATTTATATTTTCAAACATTGACACAACTTATAATTGGAATAATAGTAAGTCAAGAAAAATCTCAACTATTAATTTATGATTTTTAAATATTATGCAAAAATTTATCTGAATTTATCAATTTAATCAATATATTGTCCAGGCTAGTTTGGACTTTATTTTGAAATTCAGATTAAAAGAAAGACTGTTGTGCAGTGCTTTCAAAACACAAAACCTCCTGTAATATATCCACAAGTCAAATATAATATAAATTATAAATATAAATTTCCAGCCCTGGAAATTACATTTGGGAGTTTTAAAATGTACTGTAGGCAACTTGAAGGTTGGCTTGTTACACATTTATTGAAACATCCATGCATTTATTTTAGATAAAAAAACTTACCTGAGACAAGATTAGAATATATGATGCATGACTCTCTGCAGGATAATGTGAAGACTATCAAAGGGGCCAAAGAAAGCACGCAACACCTCTTCTGTGACTGCATCAGGTAGTCGCTGTGAACACAGCCAGAAGCAGAAAAGAATATTTTGACTAGAATTCTTTTGAAGAAAACAGTTAAAGAGGAGCTTCCTGCACGTTTGTGATTATTTTTCATTTTCTCATCTGAAGTGTCCCATCTGAAAAAATGACTCCAGTGTTTAGCTGAATTGCAATGTCGTCAGTAAATTGTGATTTTTTTTTTTTCAGGTTTGACCTGTAGATACCAATCTTAGTCCAACACAGATTTCTTTCTTTGAAGCCCAATAATCAACAGAAATGAAAAGGTTTCTTGTAGGGTTGCTCAATTATGGAAAAAACTCTAATCACAATTATTTTTGCTTGATATTCCTATCACTATTGTAAGCACAATTACTTACTGACTATACAACATCTGTGCAAGAATTTCAAATTAATAAAACATTAAATTATACTGCATTAAGGTGCAGCTACAGCTTGGTGACAAATTCTGCAAATTGTTTTGTATTGTCTTAAAACTGCTAAATTATAAATTAATATAATAGGACTGAGAGTAAAGGGGAAAACATTGAAGTATATCACAATTTATATACGAAATAAACACGTTAAATCACTTTTATTTTACAGGCTGTAAAATGAATGACCAACAGTGTTTGCCATGTCTTTAAGTTCTTTTGAAGATCTTCAGGAATTCTGCTTTCATAAAATGATTTCATTAACATTAAAGACATGTAGGTACAGAAAGACCTGCAGGCAGGAAGACAGAGAGGGATAATTTCTTTACATTGTTTAAACATTGTGTACATTTCCTTTGCAATTTAAAACTTAAGATTTATTGCGAAGAGATTTTAGAAAAGACAACAAAAAACAATAAGCAGCTTTGTTAGTCACATCAATAACTCAATGGCTGGTCTGGAAACACACTCAAAATAAAAGCATCATGTAAAAACATGTTAAAGCCCTGGACATAAGGCAGGCACGGAGAAGGCTTACACTGAGGAAGCCCCGGCGCTCACAGAGCAAACTCAGTGTTTCTCAGAGCACACTCACTCACTTATGGTCATGTTTCCAGTGAGCCACACCCGTGTCTTGTCAACAGCTTGAGCATTTAACTGTTTTCTCCACCGTTCATCAAATACGAGCATGTTTATCCACTGTGCTTGGACTCAACTCTGTGAGCAGCAAAGAGGGAGGGTTGAGGGAGTGCTTCACCCATTCAGCAGAGCAAGCACTGCATGCAGCGCTGTGATTGTCTAATGTTGATTACTCAATGTTTGTGATTGATGGAGGCCGTAATCATAACTGAAAGTCAATTCATCCCCCAGCAGAAATTTAGATCATTTGGTTTTTTGCTTAACAATTCCCTTATCAATGTGTTTCACAAGGCTCTGAATGCCTTTTAACTCAAGAAGGTCATGCTCTCAACAGTGACAGTCAGCATATATGACAAAGATGTGATCATGGCAGACAGGAGACAAAAGTGGCTACAAGTGTGGCTTAATTTTAAACAATGCAATGCTAGCTGCACAACATCCTGTGTCTGTGTGATTTTAAGGATGGTTACCAGAAACTTGCAGAAGGTTAATTTATAAATATCAGGAGTGCCATATGTTCAACATTCTTTTCCATGAAAATTTGCATAGACCAGCTTTTTTCATACAGAAATCAACAGGGATTAATAAGGGAATCAGAAAGAATCTGATCAATAAGTGGAACTGGTGTTGGCACTGGTATCTCTAAAATCTTATCAAATTCCATCCCTACACTTGACTAGTTAATAACAGAACACACATCTACACTATTAAAAAAGGTATTTTACCAATCAGTCCACCACAAACACAACTTCATCTTGAGTACTTTAACTCTCCATCAAATAACAGTTAGGCAGTAGTTGTAGTTTCACTTTGTTTTGGAGCATGTCCTCACTGTGAGCAGCTCCAGATAAAAGCATTGGTTAAACGCCTGAAATGTCAAATGGAAATGCCTACAAAGAATAACTGATGGCCAGAGCAACAAGCTATCTCCATGTCTGCGTTATTATTACACTGCATATTACACTGAGTGTTCTATTATGCATGAGAGTGATTATGCTTCAGCAGATTACAAGCTGACCCCATTGCCTTTGCTTTACCTGAAGTGTAATTTGGATTCAGTGGAGACGGGTGGTAATGTTTGTAACATCAATCTGGCTGATGTCTGGGGATTGAATGCAATAGAACAGAATAGAATGGGTAGGTTCTTAATGACGTCCTGATATCATTTTAAAAACGGAATGGGACAACAGCATGATGAAACTGCTTATTTCCCTCGCTGACAACAAAACCAGTACAAATGGTGTCCCCCACACACACAAACACACACAAACACCCTGAAAATGTTTCTGGTGGAAATGAAGTCAGTGTGTGTGCAGTATGATGTATTTCAAAGCTGATGTTAAGGGAATGGATTCCGACTGACTGAGAGTGCCAATTGGATAAGGCTGGCTGAAATGACCTCGGCTCCTGCTCTCTCTGAGCAGTATTTTTGGCCCTTGGTTGTCTCTATCCATGGTGCCATTGAAAAACAGACTGCCCCTTTCAACCTCTAGTTTTAAATCTTATCAAACAAACCTGAGTTTACAAAGTTGATGGTTAAGTGCTGTGGTATACTTTAAGTGCTGTTGAACAAAGCGTGGGGAACAATTCACTTTTCTATCTACATTATTTCTGTCAATGGAAACCATTTAAGTCAATTTAAAAATATAATATAAAACATAATATAAAATTCTAATATACCCTCAAACTCCTCTCTAAATACAGAAATCATGATTTGAAGTGTGGTGACTACAAAAAAAATGTTCAGATGGACCTCCCTGCTTAATGCATGGGCTTTGAATGAACCTGTATAAGGGCTACAAGCATTGTCTAAGCATTAGACTCATGGTTATTGACATATATGATTGTTGAGTTGTAGTGAAAG
Organism: Cetoscarus ocellatus; assembly: GCA_037902135.1. NCBI lineage: Eukaryota > Metazoa > Chordata > Actinopteri > Labriformes > Labridae > Cetoscarus > Cetoscarus ocellatus. Next base: position 1,830,923 of record JBAMNC010000034.1, on the reverse strand, counting down.
AAAGCACTTTATCTATTACCCAGTAATTAACAAGGTCCAAAACTAGCATTCGCCAAGCACCAATTTTTGTGTGATTTTCTGTTTAGGGAGTAAATCTCAGCATGTTATGCATCACACAGCAGGTAAATCTTTGTCACTAAGCAGGTGTTTGGAAATCATTTTGAGTGGGGGTGTGTACTGGCAAAAGTAAGGCAATACCAAATGTGTCACGATATGGAGGTGATGGCATGATATATTACAATACATCAGTACTCCTTTACTAAATTATCCTTATATTTCATGCTATTGAGAGCCCACCGCATTACTGTACATGGATACAAAATACAGAGTCTTATCAGTGTTTTTTTATAGAAGGCATTGTTCTTGCAACATGGATAAACTGTATTGTCTGACCCAGAGACAGAAATAATAGAGACAGAAAGCCAAATGGCTGAGTGCCTGCTGCTAGCTAACATTCAGAGGCTAAAGTCCTTAAAAAGTCCAAAATAAAACCCCTAGTACTGAGTCTTTAGGGTGTAACTCTTACTCCTGTCTGCTGTCTCTGCTGCTCTCTCTGGCGGTCGGAGCTTTAAGGTCATGCTGACACACGTACATACTGTGATGCACACACACAGGAACGCCAACAGCCATGTGCCACTGTTTGCTGAGATTGCACAGAAACAAAGCTGGTTAGGAACATCTAAGCAGATCAAACCGTCACTTTTGGCATGTCATGTCTAACAAACAGTAACTTGAGGATAGCAACGTTAGCCTGCTGTGTTCTGGAAACCTCTCCACACAAACCCTGTCAAACGTCACTGCTTCAATCACCAACACTGACGATTGTAACCATGTATGTGTTTGTACCGAGCTGTTTCAGTAGGGACCGTTTGGTTTAATACAGACGTGTAAAAAACAGATACATGCATACATGAATGCCTTCGGACCTAAACTTCAATCCAGAGTTCCAAACAGACCCACAGGCCGGAGCGCACTATACATGCTCAGACCTGCCAAAAAGAAAACTGTCCACATGATCATCCAAGTGGAGACTTGGATTTTCCTGTAAGAAACACGTTCAAAATAATGTGCGGACAGACGTTGTCATGATCCAAGAATTTGAACTTCAATATAAAAGCTGGGCAGTTAATCCAGTTTTAATCTCAATTACAATGACTGCCTACCATAATTATGAAAACTGAGTAATTAAGATTCAACAATTACTGAGCCACATAACAATTTAAACATTTCTTTATTCCTTTTTGCCTTTTTACTGGTATATTTTTAAATATTGCCCATTCTTTAATGTCCAAATGATAGAGTCAAAAGCTATACTTTAATTAAAAGCATGTGGTGCATGTTTTCAAATTAATGAGTAATCGTGATCAAAAACTTTAAATAATCAAAGTTATGATTTTTGTCATAATCTATCAGCCAAAACGACACCAGTAAAAAAAAAACTTGATATTGGGGCAAAAATTTGAAAATGAAATTACAAATTAGACATTTTTTTAAGAATCTGCATTTTTATATAATAAAAGTGCTCTATGAATAAAGATGATTTTGAGTTTATTTTGTAAACCAACAAGTACTATTTAATATTTGAGCTCATTCTAATTCTTCAAATTCCAAACTTATTCAGAAAATAAGTATTTTATGATTTCAGACAACAGATAACAATTAAAGTTTAAAGCTAAACTAATTGTTTTTAGATTAAGAAACATTTTATGGCTTAATACAAAAAAGAAAATTCTAATTCATTTATAGAATACAGTCAGCATATTTTTAAACCTGTTAAGCACATCAAGTACTTTTTGATTGTTTAATATTGCACAAATTTATGATAAAAAAAAAGCACATCTTACACTTACAGTAAAAAACTTATAAATTCATATAACAGATCTTTTGGCTTAATAAAACTTTTAGCTTTAACTTTTAACAGTGATCTTTGGTTAAGTTGTTGAGTATCATTTACAAAAACTCTGCTTCATTCCGTTTGTACAGTCCCGTGGTGGTGTTTGTGTTTCCCTTAACACCAAACCATCACAGCTCATGTAGAAGTGAGCCATGACCACATTTAGACAGCCTCTGCGTGGATGAAGCCTACAACAGGATAATCATTCAGTTTTACACACACATTACCGATTTTATTTGCGAGAAGAAGTCAAGTGTTGGTCCATCATCAAAAAAAAAATACATGGGTCTACCAAGCATGAGCAAGAAGACTGCAATCAGGAGAATGAGGCTTGCTGGCCACTGCAATCGACACCGAGAGCTACCTGCCAGGAAGCTTGTGCTATGGGACCCAAAGCATGGACATCGATCGGGCAGACATCCTATGGCTACCTATGCGGACATAATAGGAAGGATGCTGGAGTGGAAACCATAAGCAAGCTGGCCAGATATATGAACAATCGAGATGACTGAAGACTAGTCTCCAGTGTCTTCACCTCTCACTAGTCATGCTCAGACTAGAAAGCTAGTCTGAGCACAACCTAGAGAGGTGTTTAGCCAGGTAGCTAATGTTTCCTCCACTTGCTTTGACTTTTTTGAGGCACAACGCCACAAAGAATCTGTTGTCTCTTCTTCCCTACTTGCCTCATGTGAAAGATATCTTCTTTTTCTCTGTCTCTTGTAGAGCTGCACAATTAATCACATTTTAATCATGATCATGATTTTGGTTGCTACAATTAAATTAACCTGATCGTCGGCCATATGTACATTTAAAATGCGGGCTCTGCCGCATATCTGATCAAGCACTTTCTCAACCATTAGTCAGCTAATGAAATGGCTAACATCTTTGAATCAGAGCTGATGTGAGCAAAATTTGAGCCAAACCATCAAAAAAATTCTTTACAAATTGCATCCAAAAGCAAGGGATGAACATGAGGCTCAGTGACCTTGGCTAGATCTTTATTTTTGAAAACCCATATTTATTTAACAAGGGGTGATAAAAAATAACACAACATACATTTTTCAAGTCTTTCAAAAACTGGTTTAACACTGGAAATGTTATTGTTATTGGATGTACATTATGCACAGAAATGAGGAATTATAAAGTGAACTCCACTTTTTACACCAAAAATTGGGGCGACTCATGGGCTTCTCGAGAAGTCAGAAGTTAAATGTTATGCTTAATCAATTTCTAAGTCTCAGTTTTCTCTTCAGGAATGCAACTTTAACTTGACATCTTAATCAAGAAATAATGCTGTGCTTTATGATTTTTGTAAAACAGAAAATGTGAAAATGAATGGAAAACAATATTTTAGCATTAAAAATATCTGGGGTAAAGAGCTACATACTGGTGCATTAACCATTAGAGAAACACAAACATGATTTTGTATTTAAAAATGCTGTTAATTAAGGGCCGATGTGGCTTAAACCTTGCATTTGGTCATGGTCTAATAAATTTGTTAAGCACTGAACCTGACTGAATGTCCCCTCATGTTATTTACCACTTCTATCAAACATGAGCGGGTTGTTTTCTTTCTTGCAGGATTAGACTCGTTTTCCTTTATTTGCACTTCTGCCACTTAAAAAGACTTGAAGCTCCAGTTTGAGTGGTTTCTTCACACAGTTGCCTACACACAGACACTAAACCTCTTCATCCAAGGTTGGGATCAAAAGCGTGGTTTCTACCTGTACGTTCTCTCTCCCTCTCGAGCATGTCTCTTTAATGTGGAATAGCTGGAGTGGTAAAAACACACGTGTACTCTCAGATTTACACACACACACATTCGCGCACACACTGATCAAAGGTGCGATGTCCGGCCTGCTCTCATTGTCTGATCCAGCTTCAAACAGACGCATGTTGACGGAACAAGAAAAGGTTTGAATGTTAATCAGATATTAAAAGACAGCAACACTGCGGAGCATCTTCTTAAAAAAGTCGATGCAAGCATGTGCTTCTGGTGAATCACATTTAACCTATGAGTGTCATTTCGATGAGCCTGGGCAGGTATCATAAATCTGAGCGTGAGCCTGCTCACATGGAAATGTAGCTTTATGTTGTTTACTGCTTTTTCTTTAAAGTCAAGACAGGGCTACAGCTCAGGGAGCTGTGCAGTGCTGACACATATAACAACTTTTAGACAGTCAGATTGTAAAGTGGGTTTAGACGGACAGAGAGAGCCAAAAGAGTTGCTTTGTGTCCACATAAGAGACACACGGTGATACTGGAGGGGGAGACCACACAGTGACTTCTGAAGAATGCACTTCAGAGACTAAATAGTTAAAGGCCTTTACTGGTCATGTACATAACATTGTAGCAGGGAAACAAACACCTGCTGAGCTCCAAATGAAAGTAGATTTTCTGTTTGGTGAGTAAATCTCAGAAGGTTAATATTTTTAAATCAACATTTCTTCATTTCAGCTCAAATGTTTTTGATCTTTTTGTATAGGTTGTCTGCAGTGTATCTATTAGGGCTGTCACCTTATATTCGATATTTGAATGACTGTTCGAACATGGAGACAAATATCTGTAACCGAAGAGTAAATAAATATTCAAATGTAAAATATTGAGTATAGCAGCACATCAGGGCGCCTGGAGCAGTGGACTGTTTCATCCAACAGAGGGCGCGCTCAGGGCAGCTTGGCCATCAGTCACATCCGCTGCTCTCTTGACCTCGGTAAACAAAGAGATGCCACTCCGAGCGGACATTAACAGCACCAAATCATTGGGGAGCGCTGTGTGGTAGTATTTTGGGCTCTACATCGTTGATGGCAAACTTAAAATCAAAGACTGGGCTGTGTGTCGGTTATGTGCAAAGCAGTTTACTCACTTGTCCTCCACATCAAATTTGCAGGCTCACCTGTTGGCTTTCATCAAAGTTACACAGCCAAGGGCAGTGGCGCTTCGTCAAGAGTTCAACCCGTGTGACTGTGGGGCGGATAATAGAGGTTATGTGTTTGGGGGGGATGCAAAATAACAGAATATCTTCCGTTATTTACGTGTAAGTTCAAAAACCGTTCGAGTTTCATTTTGAGGAAAACTGACAGCCTTAGTATCTATATTATTGTAATTAGCTGATAAACACTACAAATACATGAGCTGTATATCTTGAACACATTTTATTAGGTATGCAAGATTTTGAGTTTATGCTGAGAACGGATATGCCAATATTTTTAAACTCTTTATCACAGATACTTTTTTGTCAAGCGCACAAAGCCGTGACAGGGACAAAATGATAGTCTATGTGTTCGAAACACATAAGAAGCATAGAAAACGTTTTATTCTTAAATGACACTCTTGATATTTTTAAAGTGGACGCTGAGTAATAATGAGCAATGTTTATTGCGTGGAGGGTTTGTAGCCACTTCAACATCCAGGCTACTCAGAGAGATGGGAGTGCAAGGGAAGGCCCATCAGCAAGAAGTCAAAGACCTCTCAAAGGCTGCTGAAAAAGGGAGTCAATGGCTGTGGATGAAGAGGAAGGACTCCACTTGGGCCATCAAATGAGTTGATGGCATCTACGGGGTGAATAACCCAAAGGATGTCATCGCTCAATGGATCACTCCACAGAGACTCATCGGTGCCTCAAACAAGTATGCAATGAGGGACATCAACATCTAGTCCTACACAACAGAACCGACAATTCACAATATACAGGCCCTTGAAAAATGCACTGTGAATCAAATCATGGTGCCCAGATTTAAAATCTGAACCAATACCTCTTGGAAGATTCACACCCCTAACAGAGAGGATGCAGTGTCATTAAAAACACGGTGCTTAACTGACCAATTACGACAGAGAAGACCAGCCAATCAGAGCAGACTGGGCCTGCATAGGCAGGGAGTCCTTAAAGTGACTGAAGCTCCAACAGAGTGTCAAAGATATAGGGTTACAAAATTATGGGAATTTTAAAGTTAGAAACTTTCCATTGGAATTAACAGGACTAAACAGGAATATATATTTCCAGAATTCCCCCGCTGAACTTCCAACGGAAAGTTTCTGGAAATTTTCAAACCTTTTGCAGCCCTAGAAAGACATAGTGGAAATAGAGACGAACTGGGGTACTGGGTATAACACTGGCAGGTTTTTTGACCATAAGCGATTGTGAACATAATCTAGCAGCCATTCAAATCTACTGTATGAACAAGGGATATAACCACTTTAAACTTCATGTACAAAAATAAGCTGGGTTTTAAGCACATTGGTGTAGCTGCAGAGTCTTTTTCTCCATGCCTGCCAAAGACATATGTTTTGGCCTTGTTATTTAAACAGGTCTCAATACTGATTTTTCTACAGTATGTCTAGTGTTGTAAAAACTGGAGTTGTCAAGCATTTCCCACAATATAACTTAACACTGCTCACGTCTTAATCAGCCCAAGCTTATCAAAGGGTTTCTGTTATTAGCCCCTTAGCCTTAGACGCCAAGTGAATAAATTCTTCTTACTTTATTTTACAGACTGTGTAGAGCTGCCATCAGAGGCAGATCTGCTTACTTCCCATGACAAGTCATCTGAACGTCATCTGTAAAATCAGACTGCCTCTTTAAAATGTAGCTTGGAGCAATACTGTGTCCCCAGTCAGAGACAGAGACATACTGGAAATTATACATCCATGAAGAGCAATCCTACAAGGACAGTCTTGACTTTGTTTATAAAAGGTTACCTCAAGTACCAAAGGCATTTTACAGATCCCTTAAGCAAAGTCTTAAAGGAGCTAAGCTGTTGACTTGGACAAGTGGTTCTTTATAGAAGCAACAAGATATAGAAAACAAACAGAGGAAGATTGGAAATGTAATTTGTGAAGGTGACATAAAGGAAAACCTAAAGTGCTCATTAAAACACAAGGATCACACCCCTGAGAAAAATGCAATAAACACTTAGCTATGAGAGAATTTATATAAAAGGTTATTGGCACAATGGTGAAATGAGACTGGGATGAAACTGGGGAGCAGACGATCAGATGGGATTATAAAACATCTCATTTCAAATAAAACAACAACAACCAAGATTTGAAAACACTGACTTGTAGAGTTGTCATGTTTAAAAGCCTTGATGACAAAGACAGCACGCTAGAATCTTAGCTGTGAAGTGTTGAACTGAGAGGTATCGTATAAGCTGAGTTATAGGCAGCACCAGAATAAGACGCAGTTGAATCAGGTGTCCTTCGTGGGGAAGAAGTGTTTAACTGTCTTCCTGCATGATAATGCCAACCAAAATCTACAATTAACAGTACAGATGAACAATGTTATTGGCATGATAACATTATTGGCAGCTAAAGATCTAAAAATTGTTTGTAGATACTAGCAGGTATTGAGATTTCTGCTGATACTTACAGCTAAAATGTTGGTCATACATATCTACTCTATATACCCCATATATTGGCTGAAATATCTGCAAAATACACAAATATACCATAATACTTTACCTTATCACTGCATGGGTGCATTTAAAAAATATATATATTTTTTGTGCAAAAATAGACTGTCACATTAAAGCAACCGGTCAATTTTTGTAATCTATATCTGTGCTCAGTTCAAAAATAACGGCATATCGGATATTGGAAAAAGTCCAACATTGTGCATCCCTAAAGAGTCTGTACAGCTTGTCGCTCTCACCAGCACCATTTGTTTTCGTCATGCAGAGTGTGGAGTCCTGCTACCTTCTAGTTTAGTAGTTGATAAATCAATCTGGGCCAGTGTTTCTCTAATAGTGGGGCATGGTCTACAAAAGGGTGGGAGGGAAGCCTTGTCCGGACATGTGCATGGTCAAAACGGTGGCCTGGGCTCCCTTAGATACAGATTGGCCACCCCAGGTGCCACTGCAGAAATTATGGTTAGTTATTTGCACTGTTCAGGGTGGAATTTATGTTAGAATAAATGAGTTAGGGGTGCATAATGTAAACAAAACAAAAGAGCAGGACATAGTCAGATTTAAATGTATTGGAATGTAGGAAGTGATGTCGTTTAGGTGTGAGCCAAACTCCTGAAACTCTGCTGGAAGCACACAGATGTATCTGACATGCACGAGCTGTTTAATGTGTCTGACTTTTTAATTCAAATGACTGTTAATATATGGATTTCTGTGTTTGCTCTGTAAAGCACATTGAGCTTGCCTGTAATGGAATGTGCTCTATAAATAAAATCCATAATATTACTCCTCATGTAGCTGTAAGATCTTTCTCCCTCTCTGCTTTCTGAACATCAGAGCTTCACTATGTTAGGCAGACATTCACAAACATGCACCAAGGCACACACAGGAAATTCAGCCTCTTCATGTTATTGTTTGTATCTGTATTAGTCCATATCCTGATATCTTTACTGCTAAGATAACGCCATAGCCAGTAGAGATAGCAGGCAGACCATCCTGATATAAGCATAGGGGGTCAATGCTGCTGAGGGAGGACATTCAACCTCAAAGTTTTGTGAGAAACAGCAATTTGGGAATGCTGGCACAATGCTGTGGCTCTGGTGATGGGCTGCTTTCTGTACCTCAGCAAAAAAGAAAAAACATTCACTCATCCGTCATTGGTTAAAAGATCATGATGCTAAAGAGTATATGCAAACATAAGTGCAACATAGTCTATTTGGCTGTTTCCAATGCTCAAGTCTGTATAATGCTTGACACATCCACAAGGTCAACTGTGTTTGCACAGCCAGTGTGATGTTACAAATCCAGACACACCCCTTTGTGAGGGTCCTGTGGCTGGCTGTGCAAATCACAAAAACATTTAACAGTCATCAGTGCGGTCAACAAGATGGCGAACTTTGAGGAGCTAATGCTGTCAGTAATTTGAAATTAGGCAATGAGCATTGTTATTCATTCTCCTATACAACACATTCCACCGTCTATTATTAGTTATTTTATCTAATAAATCACTTAAATTGCAGCCTCAGCTGAGATTTGACTCTGTCCCCTTCTGATTTTAAAGAACATGTGAAGTCATTTATTACATGTATTGAGTACAAGCTCCCTCAATACATGTATGTATATTGATTTACTTTTGAACTCATTGAATTTTGTTTATTTCATTTTTGCAGTCTGGATCAGAAAGGAAATGTCTGTGGGCTTAACACATAGGATTCAAAGGCAGGCCAAAGAGTTTACAGCCTATTATGTAATGGTGGAGAGAAACAACATTCAGAAGATATGAGAAACCCCAAATTTCTCTCAAAAGTGTCTGACGGCTCCGCTTACAGCTCTGTGAAAGAGTAGTTTGTTCAGATCCTGTCCCAAAGGCAAGATTGACTAAAAGTTAATTGGCATCAATTCAGTAGAGGAGGCAGACGCAGCACACGTAAGTAACACCATCAGCCTTAGATATGGCCAAAATGGTGTGGTCAGTCAGCTGAGGGCAGTCAAAGCTGACTCAATAAGCATCAAGTGTCTGGGAAAGAGCCCCAAAACTGGTCTTTTCATATGTAATGTGATGATCCAGAAAGGAAAAGACCCCACTGAACAGCGCAAACAGCTTCCAGATACTTTGGAGCATCCCACTGGCGCCCAAAAGAATCAATGGAACTCTATCAGTACAACGCTTCCTGCAGGGTTACAAATGGCTGATCCAGCACCTGGAACAGGTAGTGGCAAAAGGATGCAATGCTAAATGGCACAACAACAGTCAGGATCAGTTAACCTGTGTTTCAGTGCTCTAAGAATTACTAAAATGTGCCATATCCAGATACAATTCCTTTGGACATGTATTCATTCTATAAGCATTTCATATTTATTCCCCTGATGCCCAAAATATCAGGAAGTACAGTGCTGGCAGGAAGGCTGTTATCTGTTTCTGAGGCTTTCTGCAATCCACTCTCAAACATACATCTCAGCAGCCTATTCGCCTGTCTGCAGAGGTTCAACACCACCAGAGCCACGGTCCTTGGTGCCTTCTGCTCAACACAGGCAGTTCTCTAACTGTATAAAATGATGTTTGACTTTTCAAGCTGCAATAAGTAACACTTGAAGAGATTTAAAACAGGAACACATCAACAAGATAGGGAGCGTGTAGGTGACACTCTCAATTAAACTTGATGAGATTGTGATGAAAACATCTGCTGTTGAGAGCTATTAGGGAATTTCCCACACAGGATTGGATAGCATGACCCTCACCCTCACAACATAAAGGGGTAAAAAATGAGTCACAACAAGCACACACTACCCATTGACTCCCAGTGTTCAAGCTAAAGCTTACTAGTAGTAGGCGAGCTTTGGCAGTCTCTTCCTTTCAGCTTGTCCCTTTAAATACCAGCGACAGCTAAAAATTGGGGAGCTTTCCAGTCAATGCTTGCACTGAAAACATTTTTCAGAAATATGGGAATTACTGACACACAGAGTCTGTTTTTATGAGTCAGCTTTTACCACCAAGATCTCAGACCTCTTACAATTTCAGAAACAAGAAAACATAAAACTCTCTGCTAGAGAATCTTAATATTTGTATATATGACTGGCTAAACTGGCTTTGTCCCTCATAGCCCACTGTCCCCCTGTCTCCAATCTAATTTTAAGGGACAGACAGGTAATTTGACAGGTGATAGCAGAGCAACACTCTGTTAATGTATTCCTGCCCAGCAAATGGGCCTTTGGTATGGACATGACAGAATGACTTACAGCTACATTAGAGCCCTGTCAGGGAGAGGATGGGACCAACAGTCCTCTGATAAATACACACAAACACTTGTTTACTGTTCTCCTTTAAATCTTGGATTTGATTTCATGCGGTTCATTTTTAACTTATTATTGAAATGCTTTTATCATTGAAGCTTGACAAATTTGACAAAGATTTGTGCTACATGAACAGTGAGTCTTACTCAGAGATAAGCTCCCATTACACAGGCTTACTGCTTGATGCTTTAAACCTTACAAGAAGTTTCACAATGACTAAAATTTACTCCACCCTAATGAGACACTAGTTACGAACATGTAAACAAATCACCTTGATAAGAGGCTTTCTGTAAACATGTTTATTCCTTCTTAATCGCTGTGTTGACAGCCTCTGAGGAACTAAATGCCGGTCGTGGTTGTCTTATTCAGCCTTTGGATGTTTAGATTACTAACACTCTGACATTATTTGACAGCATCAAAGAGATCACACTTGGCAACCACAATGGTTACAAGGAGTTAACAGGTTGGTCTATTGTATTTTGTATTTATACACAATAGAAAGAAATGCAGAGAAGCGTGAAGACAATCAAGATGGAGAAGCAACTTTTGGAAGAATATGGAGTGAATTATAAGTAACTTTGTCCATGCCGAGATAAAGGAGGTGTTTTTGTGTTGTAGTAGAATATCTGATCTAATCTAAAAAGTTATTTGACCAACAACAACAGATCGAAGCATTGGGAGTTGCTGCTGCTCGACAAAGCAACAGATACCTCTTACAATGTTACAATGTCATTAAGCAGGGACGTACATTTGAGAATAAGTACAACACAGGCAGAAATCTAAGATGGAGGGAAAAATATTAAGTGCAACAAATGGCCTCAAGTCCACTTGGACAAAGATGCTTCCATGTACCGCTCAAGGCTGTCCCTATTTCTTTTTCTTAACTGAAGCAAATGGCAAAAAACCAAGAGTCAAACTAATTGCATTAGTGCCTCCTAAACACGTAAGACTTTAACTTTCTCTTAAAAGTAAATAGGGACTCTGCAGATGGAAGAGAGTTGGGTAATTCTTTCCACCACTTGGGAAAAACAGAGGAGAAAAGTCTAGCTAGTGATTTTAAGCCTTGCTTAGACGGGAGCACCAGGCGACTTTCACCGGCCGAGCTTAGTGGGCGTGAGGGAGTGTAAACCTGGATGAGGGATTCCAGGTAAGCAGGAGCCGTTCTTTCTACTGTTTTTAAGACAGGAGAAGAGCTTTGAATTTGATTCAAGCTGCAACTTGAACCCAGTGAAGAGAGATTAACAGTTGAGTGATTTACTGTTCTGGGCTGGTTAAAGATCAGACGGACTCCTGGTCCAGAATAATAAATAGAAGCTTCAGTGAAGGTTAAAAGAACACTCACCAACAGAAAAAGTTAATCTCATGCAGCTTTAGGTCTTGATTACCCCAAACAAATTAAACAAAGTTAAACATACTACAAAGATAGGCCACAGAAGTAATCCTATTAAAATAACACCTGAGTCATGCGTGCAGATGACACTAGGGACAAGGGGGATATGTCCCCCTCAGATTCATAGTGACACCGATCCTTCTCCCCTACTTTCCCAGCATAAGGGGACAAACATCGCCGGTAAAACAGAGGAGGTCTGTACCGTGCTCTTGGCAGCGCACATTTAGAGCTCAGCGTTTGTGTGTTTCGATTAATGGTGTGTTCCAGTTATTCACGAATGTCGGAATTTCCAAGTTCCAAGTCAGAATTTAAATCAGAAACCCCTGTGAAGTCTGATCTCCAATTTAGAACGTCAGATTGATCTTACCAACCCAACATAAAAGTCATGCTATCTGCTACTTACCTAAACAGTAGTTACATGTTTTGTTGTACATCTGTAAGGCTGGTAGGCGCTGGGAGCACTCAACTTTGGGTTTACGTTGATCAGAGCTTCAAGTTACAACTTCCAATTGAGCACGCCATAAGGCAAACTCTCATTCCCCAGGAACTGGTAGCTGCACCTGTGCTTCAGTGAGTCTGCTTCTGGACAGTAAATTTGTTTGGCTGCACTAGAGAATTCCTAATAGTGCTACATTTGTCATTTAAAATATGAATTTCATTTACAGTAAGAATACTTTATCTTTATCTATGTAAATATGCTGTTGTTCTTCTGAGTTCATACACAAATGTATACATAAAACATAAACAAACAACGTTTTGGTGGGTGATCAGCATTCCAGACAAATAACAGTTTCATCATAAATGGCTGGTGTTGGGGTAGGCCTTTGTTTAATAATGTTCATTGTTGTTTATCCATGATTTCAAATGAGAGGTCTTCAGTGGCTTTAGTGCAAACCATTGGCCAATGGGCTTTTACAAATGTAACTGCCGAGTGCTAGTTAAAGTCCAAATTACACAAAAATAACTTACTGTGTTGAGATCATTTGCTGACAGCTTGGTCCCCCCATTTCAAATCCCATCTGCGCCTCTGACCTGACTATACCTACAATGTCCTGTAAGGGACTTTCTTTTTGTGTCAAACTAGATGCCTCCTGTGGGCAAATTAATCAATCAATTAATCTAAAATGCAAAATATCCTTCTGAATATCTAAAATAACATCATGTATAATGCATCTTGTTTCAGGGGGATATACTATACACCAAGTTTCTACGTAAATTATTGATCAGTATTAGCTCACACATCCACACCTTTTCATACCCAGTTACATGCCACTGACAGCAGTCGGAGCAATTTAGGATTAACGGTCTCACCCAAGTGACGTGACAGGCGGAGCTGAAATCAAACCCTGAACATTCTGATTAATGAAAGAATACTTCCAGACTAAGCCAGTCTGCACACTTAGATGTACCGAGGGTCTGGCCTCATGTAGGGGGGCCTCAGGTTTGATTCTGACTTGCAGCTTCTTTGCTGTAGTCCCCTGCTCTATTGCCCCCTTGACACCAACCACTGTTTCTCAAGCTACACAATAAAGGCCAAAAGCCAAAGTCATGACAAAAAATACCAAAGGATTTTATCTTGGTATATGGGTGGTAGCAGTTTGTCTCGCCTACTTTTTTTTTTTTTTATTGCTGCACAATTTAACATCCTTGTTTATAAATAGCTTGAATTTACAAAACGATTCTGTTATTGGCTTGCTTTTTTTCCCCATGAGAACTTGGCTTTGAAAAGAAAGCTACTTTGTAAATGAAAATTTTTTAAAAAAGTCTTGCAAAGGAGGTTTGCACAACAAACTTAACAGCAAATTCTCTATTCATCCCACCCCTGGTTAGGTCTATAAAAGCTAATGTCATCATAGGAAAACAGCATCCTGTTTCACAATCTTTCTGAAACCACAGTTTTTTCACTTTTTCAAGGAAAATCATGTGGCATATTTAGTTTGATCCTCCTTTCCTTCAGTCGTTTACATACCAACATCCTAAATACAGATGCTTCAGTGATGTCCACAAGCTTTTCTTGTTGTAGATTGATTTCAGCCCTCATGATATCAAAGCCACTGGGAGGCTTTTACCAAACAGCCCACAACAAAAAATGAGGATTTTCTGGGTATTGCTTCAGTGAGCTTCAGAGGGTTGAACACTATTACTGCTGGGACATCTTTCCACAGCAACAGATGGAACAAGCATTACAGTAAGTCACACTACACGGGCTGACTGGGCTAAGTCTGTTGTAACCGTGATTGGGCCTTGATTGCTTTCTTCACCCACAACAAAGGAAACAGCAGCTAGACATCTTACAAGAAAATAAAAAAATATTGCTTTCAGACAAAATCCCCTTCACACATAGCAGTGATTTTGAAGAATTTAGAAATGAACATGATGGTGCTCATATTGACCTTCATCTTCTGGGTAAGCTGGATTTGTTTTACCAGTTTAACAGCCGTCATAATGCCGCTGTAACAAAGCCACAGAAAATAATCCCTACTTGGAACATGAATCTGAATTCTCCTCTTTATTCTCATGTTTCCTCTCTTTACGTCTTCTTTTGTCTTTATCCTCTCCCTCAGTTCTGTGCCTATATTTCATCTGCAGTCTTTTTTTTTGGGGCCGTCCTTGTAGATAACAGAGGAGTGGATCACAGTGAGTTGTTTAGTACAACGTTGGGTTTCTCTGTCCCTTATTTTTCTCTGTCTGAAGCTCTGATGATATCCGTCTTTACCGTCTCTACTGCCTCACTTTTTGTCTCTGTCCGATTGTAGTTTCTTTCCTCTTCCTCAGTGGGATTGCCAGTTCTCATCTGTCCCTCTTTTCTTATTTTTTCCCCAGCAGAGATGAGAGGATTTGTTGTGTCTGTTGCCTCATCATGGAGTTGTCTCTTTGCTGTCTCTCTCCTCCCTGTGCTGTTTTCTTTGCAGCCTCTGTTCTCCTTCTTGTTCGTTCAGTTTTTATGTACTCAGATGAAAAGATCACTCTTGTCGACCGTTTGTCGTCTCTGCTCTGGAAGTTTTTCCTCTGGTTCTTTGCCACATGCTGTTCCTCTGACGGCTCGGGTCAAACAGACTGACCCTCTGCTTGCTAATGTGCTCCGGGGGGAATCGGTTAAATTATGCTCACTGCGGGAGTGAAGACGTACATAACACTTGCATCAAACTCCTCAAGGTTACAGAGTATTTAGCCCCACAGTTTCCAGCTGTTTACAGAAGATCAGGCTTGTTTTTGCCAAAGGGACACACGCGTGTTAAATGGATGTGTAAGCTGTGAGACTGAGGGAGGGCAACCATTACAGTTGCTGGCCAACATCGGCCTCCAGAGGTTTTAGGAAAGATACAAGATGACAGTTTGTTGGCAGGCAACCAGCTTATCAAACTTAACACCCAAAGACATCTAAGAGGCTTTTATTTAATAGAATATGGCATTAACTGAGGCCCATTCAAATAACACATTCCCAACATATCAGAATTATGTGTCAAGTTTGAATGTATCTTCAGGCAAAAATTGAACATTAACAAAGCTTCAATACTGTTCTTATTTTGTGTTACATACTCCAGGAAACAAGGTTTATAACACACCATTTATCTCAAGTTTCCCTCATTTTCATCTTTAAATTTATTAAACTTGGTTCGGGAACAAATACCATGCCTAGTGGGCATACAGTTTCAGTCCAGCAGGTACTTATCAACACCCTATCCATTTTGTCCCCCTTTGATTCTGCTTTAGAGACAATAGGTTACCTCAAATGTGAACAACAAACTCCAGCATTAAACCTCAGATGACAATATCTTCAAAGATCTCCAAAGAATTGAGTTGTCTGAGTCCTCACCATCCTCAAATCAGTCTTCTGAGCAACTTCTGGTGTGCTCAGAGATCCACATTCCATGTAGCTCAAGGATCTCATCGTCAGTGATTTCTGTTGGGCCTCTACCTTCAGTCGTCATGAAGGAATGATCCTGACATCAGCAAACATAAAAGCCAGTCACTTCAGATTCTCTTTTTCTCCATCTCGCAGCTGCACAGATACTCGAATAACAGATGTGATTCATGCCTAATGCATCAGCATCAGGGCTGTGTCCATGCTTTAAACATCCTGGAATGGGCACAATATCCCTTTCCACTGTAAAGGTGTCCACCACCATTTCAACAGAACCCCCCTCAGATGCAGGATAAACCTTAATCTGTACTCTGGGCTTAGTTACTAGTTGGAGCTGCCCCTACCACTCCAAAACAAGGAATAATGGGCCACACCATAAAGATACTGGCCTTCCCCAGGTTATGTTACTCACATTCACAACAATTTATCTGACAAAAGGAATACTCAAACATCTGTTGAGGGGCAGCGGTTGCCCCTAGACTCTGGAACAGTCTCTCCATCTGTATTAGAACCTCCCAGACCCTAGAGACTTTTAAATCTCCCCTAAAGACCCACCTCTTCTCCCTGGTGTTTCATAAATAAGCACCCGCAAATCACAGGTACTGTAGTTTTTTCTACTTTTACTGTTTTTATGTCACCGTTTTAACTGTATTGTTTTCATCGTTATCTATTTATTTACTTCTTTTTATGTATCCTGTGTACAGCACTTTGATCGACTGCTGTCTTCTTAAAGGTGCTTTACAAATAAACTTGACTTCACTGTGCTTCAGCTAGCCCGGGTTTGAATGCAGCCTGAGGCTCATTTGCACTGTCTTCCCCTACTCTCTCTCACCCCCTTTCACAAGCCTATCCATCGTCTCTCTGCTATTAACAAAGACATGAAATGCCCAATAAACATACTTAAAATGAAAAGCTCCCCTTATCCTGTAACCTTTTCCTTCATCCTCACACCCCACCCATCTCTCCAACCTATCACCCTACCCTTCTCTGCTCATGCACTCACCCTCCTTCATACCTTCATCCCTTTGTCCTCTCTAACACCAAGGCTGATTTTGAAACTGTCTACTATAGACGAATAACACACTTTGTTTAGCAGTATGCTGGACCAAGCCAAGCGGATTCTTCTTCCTTTTTTGGTTTTCTGGTGGGTGACCAGAACAAACTGTCACCAAAACATGTCGGAGGTGGAGTGAGGATATCGCTTCTACCGAGAAATGCTTTCAGTGTTGTTTTTCATTCAACAGAAATGTGGTACAGATCTGAAAAAAACTGCTACTGAAGCTGTTAGCATCTGTGCTGATCTCTGTATGAGCAGTCACGTCCTGCTGTCATCTCACTCGAAGCCCTCACCTCTTCTTGCTCTAAAGTTTGCTGTTTGGGCCGTGCCGTCTGAGGCCAAGCACAATCATTATACACTGGAGCTTAGCAAGGTGGATCTACCTGATTACTGACAATGAATCAGGGGGATCCAACTGCAGTGCATATTTAACTAAAGAAGCATCCAAAACTATGTTGTAATTTGACTTGATAGGTATTGGATGCTTTTGTACCGTGCACATAAGCACCCGGTTTTAAAACCCATTCCTTGTAAAAATGTTTAATATTAATCAATACCAAAGTTAAACTGGTTCATCCAGAGTGTGAAGATTTCTACTTTACAAGTCTAACTTTCCAGAGACAGATAGACCGACAAACCAAGGGATGGCCAGGAAAACAAACAAGACAGGCAGATGAACAAAAACAGATGAACAGGCCGACACTGGAGAGCTGAGATGTGAAGCCCTCGAGAGATGTTGTGTCTAGGTGAGGTTTTACAATGAGAAACATCACAAACCATCCGTATCAACATCAAGAGGATTTCTACATCTCATTTCTGCCTACTCCGTCCTTTTTTTGCTTTCTCTTCTACATTTGCAACCACTCCTTGTCTGCCACTTATTGTTTTTGCTGTCACATACGTCTCTTTTCATTTGAGGTGGAAGACAACAGCACAGTGCTTCTCTATATTGTCCTGTACTGTTACTATATTGTGTATCTTAATGAGTCAGAACTGAACGCATCATGTAAACATCAGGAATGTCGTCATTTGTTATCCCAAGTAATTTGTCAAAGCAGTCCTTTAAAATAGAACTGATTCATTTAAATGTTTAGCCTGTGACAAAGAGGCGATCTTTGCTTAATACTCTTTAAGGTCATTTTGGCCTTGGCCAAACAAGCTCTTGTTTTTTCACCACACACTAAAATAATGTCACTATAAAAAGAAAGGACAGAATTTTTACAGACATCTGTCTTTTACAAGAAAAAAGAACAATAGCAATAACTTGGAAAAACAGTGAGAGGCCTAGTATTAAACGCTGGTTTCATGAAATGTCTGTGTTTTTACCCTTGGAAAAAATCATTTATACTCTTAGAGATAAACAAGATCTTTCCCACAGTATTTGGGAGCCTGTTATTCAATATTTCAGGGATAGTGACTTGTTTAGTTTGTTGGAGGAGGATGGAGGAAAATAACATATGTATCTGTAATGCTAGACTTCTCTGCAGAAGGAAATGTTGAACATGTACTCTCAAAGTGTAAATATCTACAATATTGTATTTATTACTCCTGTGTTTTGGTTATTTATGTATCTTACTTAATCTGATTTTAATTTTACTCTAATGTATCATCACAAGTTACCCGTTCGTCTTTGGAATAACTAGATAAAAGTTGAATATTTTTGTCTTTTTTTATTTGTCATTTTTTTATGTTATTGAATATATTATTTGAATTTGAGGTCATGTAAAGGATCCAATTTCTAAGGGTGCTCTGAAACACAATTTTTTATTTATTTATTTATTTTTCATTTTTATTTTCATTTTTATTTTATTTTATTTTATTTTATTTTATTTTATTTTATTTTATTTTATTTTTGTCTTATGTAATGAATGTTCTTATATGTAAATATCACAAAACTCAATACACACATTGTTAAAAAAAAAAAATAATAATGTCAGTCTCTAACCAATGGGCTCCTCCGACCAAAAAAATAGAGCTGAATTTGTATCACAGTGGTTGTCAGAGGACTGCAGTGTCAACTGGTAAGAGTGGGTTGTGGAAAACAGAGTTAAAGGTCCAATTCAAATTATTGCACCTTAAGGAACAGTTATCTGGAATAGGGATGCAATGAATCTTCTAATCATGTTGATACACAAACTGTGGTTACCAGGCATCACATTAAAACAAAATCATCCATGTTAAGTTAACAATTGTTATGCTTAGAACATGAGAAATGTTTTGATATGATTAAAATCAAAGCTGCACAGTTTTAATTTGAAAAAGCCTGGTCAAATGTAAGAAGGAAATAATAATAATAGGAAGAAGAACAATAGTAATTTTCATCCTTCTGTTGCATCATTATTTGATATAATATGATACTAACATCACAGAGCAATCGTAAGACCCATTATGTAATTGTGGGGGCAAAAAAAGCACCTAATTAGGCGACTAATCAACCCAAACGTCGACAACAGAAACAGTCATCAGCTGCATCCCTATTTATGGAAATTAAAAGTAAAATATCACAGTTCATATCACAGGAGTAAGAAATATTGCAATAGCCATTTTCTTCCCAACATTGTTGAGTCCTAACAGCTATATGTCCTCTGTTGAATGAGGGTAGAAATTGATCTGCCCTCAAAGCACACACACCAAGAATCTCTGATAATCACTATTACACACAAATACACACACACACACACACCCCTACACACACCTACATATAAACACACTGGACACCACAACGAGGGAGCACTGCAGGTTCATGTACCATGTCCTGTGCGTGTGTGTGTGTGTGTGTCTCTGAGTGAGTGTGGGAGAATACCAGTGCTGTCAGGTGTATTTAGCTCAAACTCCAATGATGAGTTCTCCTCAGAGGCTGCAGGGATCACCACCCCATTATACACAGGTCACACACACACTGACCCCCAGTGTGAGAGTGTATAGGAGTGTGAGCATCAGTGTGGTCCTGCTGTGTATGGCTTTATGTGATGTGTTATATCTAAGCCAGTGAGATTGTAAACATAACGACTGATAATTAATCTACTAATATCTATGTGACTGTCTGATTCAGAGCATTAACGTGTCAAACATTTTAGACAGCTTTTAGGCACTCAATCTACTTTCATGCCAGAATTTATTGTTCTCAAACTCCAATCAAACGCAGACTTTTTGTTTCAACCCCAGACAGATTAAAACTTTAAATGCCGTTGCTTTTTGAGGAATCAAACTGAACATCTACTTCTACACCATTGAGCACCGTCACAGTCCGGAGGTCAAACTGGAGTCTCCATTAACTCTGGTCCACGGAGCTGCTAGATATTTCACTTTCTTTACAAACTATTTTACAACTTCGCCAACTTTTCCATTTCTAAATCTGCTCTTTTTTAGCTAGTTTTCTGAAAAACAACTACTATACATAGGGTTGCTACAGAAGCCTGACAGACAAAAAGATTTTATAAATCACCCAATCAACCATTTTCAAAACTGTGACAGCCACACATATGTACAAATAATAACTGATTAAACAGTTTTGTTCTTGCATGGTGTTCAACAAGATGTCACAAAACACACAGACTCAGTGTGAGGGGGAAGTTCTAAGGCTGCTCATAAACAGACACTCTATCAAGCAGAGGAGGCATGTTGAACACAGAGAACATGAAATTAGAAGAAAAATAATAATATGGGTTCAGCTTTCAAAACATGTAGATCCTCCTCCATATATTCTGGTTCAAATAGGTAAGGTTTTGAATCTGCGTCTGTTCCGAAGAAATCATCCTCACCCTCTCTCATAAAGTCAGCCATACACCTCAGTAGCAGTCTTCTTCTACTCCTAAACATAGGTTTTGGTTTGTTGACATCTTGAGAAGCACTTCTGCAGTGGTTTGCGCATGCACCCTGCAGCTTAGTTTTGTTAGTATTTCTTTCAAAAACTGCATAAAATGCTAATCTTAATCTAAAAATAGATAACGTAACATCATGCAGTCAAAAAAAAATACAACAAGCACACAGGACCGTCTAGAGTTATCTGATGACTGTAGACAGAGACAGGCTAAAGCACTACCCATATACTTACAGCATCTGAGCTAAGCTAAACTAGCAGTTGGCGACCTTTGTCCGCCTTTTACTCATTACTGGATGACCAGTCAAAAGAATGGTGTCTACCTCCTTGTCATGGACTGGGGACTGAGGCAAGACACGAAAACAACAAAATTGTTGGAGTGTTCCTTTAAAGAGAGCACATTTCTCATGATTATTTACAAAAAAAAAATGAATTAGCAAATTTCTGGATATTTGTGTTAAATGTAGGAACCCTCAGCTTACAAAACGCCACTCTGTTACCATGCGTTCAGCAACAACACACTGTGTTTTGATCTTACCTTAATGCACTTTAATGTGTCTCACTTAAAATGACGCCTCAGTTCCTGTGTCAACACTAAAAACATCACCTGTCATAAATCTGGGAAAAGCACCCAACACTGAACTTTAACAAGCTAGTGAAACTCTCATCTGACCTTTACAGTGATAGGGTTGTTCTTACACTGCTTTGTTTTGCTCAGGCCTTAGCAAACCTGACAGGGGCATCATCTCCTTTTGGAGAGCTTCTGGGGACCCATCTTTAAGCTGCTGGTAGCACTTACTGTCGCACAACTTAGCCCAGAATTTTCAACAGTCTAAAAGTCATGTTAGAATATGCAGATCATTTGTATGCATGAATAACTGTCTGGGGTGCACATGCCCTTTGCTTCCAGTCAGTCCATGAGGCAAACGGGAAGCCTTTTTAAAATGTTGTCTTTTCTCTTACTCTGAAGTTAAGATCCTTGAATGCCTTGCCTGATCTCAGCAGCACAAACGTTCAGTTCTCTTATGGTATACATCTATACAAATACCCCTTCTCAAGTCATATACTTTGTTTACCAATTCATACCATTATCACCAAACCAAGGAAATGTCATTGTGCCTCTTACATCACAGTTGTGGTACCTTCTGGCACGGTCATTTCATGCAATGTTTTAATACTAGAGTTATATCTAGCAATATATTTGTGTCTGTGTACACAATGACCTTTTCTGAATAGTTGCTTTTAGCACCTGCAGATGACACTCCATAGGCTTGACCTGATGTGTGCTTGTGAGGCTTCCAATTAACAAACAAAAAATGTAATAATTTAATCTTTTGTAGCTTAAATCGGTGACACTTGCAATCAAATATGTCCTTGCTGGACAAATGTGGCACTTAAGTGGGATTTACATCTTTCAGTTTGTCACATTGGACTGGACTGATTCTCAGGGTCACACATTTGTTGCTTTTCCATTTGTGATATCAGCTCAACTCTGCACAGCTTAGCAATTAAACGCACCAGAATACTGCTCACCTTAAACATTTCAAAACAGATATAACTTCTCTTTTTGAGATACACACGCAGAGCTCAGACTATGTCAGGTTGAGGCGAGGTTGGATGGAACAGGTATTTCCCTCACATTTTCAAAATACAGCAAGAGGGGCCGCAATTCAGATTCACAAATCATTGTAATTTACAGCAATAGAAAGCATCTCTGACTCTAGTAACTTTTCATTATTGTAGTTGTAGTTCCTGAACATAGATGTGATACTGGCATGTGTTTATGCCTCATCCTGGGATGATTTCAAGTTAATCAACAAATTTCTATCTACCCTGCCACATTTGGACACCCATAAGCTTTTTTTGTCAACTTGGAGACCCTCAAAGCCTATCTGTGGGGACAGATTATATCTTTAAATGCCTCTGCCCATAAATCCTGCACAGCCAGACAAATACATTTAACATAGCTCATTAAAAATGCAGATCATATGTATGTCACAACCCCAACCCCTGACTTGTTTAAGGAACGGATGATACTTCAGAGTTTGACAGCCTTTCAACTGGGCAGGCAGAGCGGGCACTACTTCAGATGAAACATCTAAACTACAAACAGGGAGAGAAGTCAACTAGAGCACATGCACATAGTTTGAGACAAACATCTCCCACTCATGTTATCAATCAACTAAACTCTAAGACAGAACTGTTATCAGACCCTTTCTATAAGTACTTTGGATAGAATTAGGAAAGCAATACTGGGTATGCAAAGTGGCAAATGCCCAGGGCCTGATGGTTTTCTTCATAATTTTATAAGAAACTAAGACCATTGTTTTTAGCTAAAGAGAAGCTGTCTCCTCCAACTCTTATCAATATCCTTGTTACTGAGAAGAGGTAAAAGCCTTTTAACTGCTCCTCATACTGCCCCATAAGTCTCCTTAATGTTGATGGAGAAAATCTGTTAGCTCAAAGTGTTAGCTCTCCACCTTGAGTATGTTTTGCCTTCTGTCATTTCCCCTGACCAAGCACAGTTTATTAAAGATAGGCATGTTTTTTTAAGTAAGATATGTATTTAATATCCTCTACACATCGACTGTGTCTCAGAATCCAGAGTTACTTTTGTCCCTGGATGCTGAGAAGGCGTTTAATTGTGTGGAATGGGGTTACCCATTTTATGTTCTCAAATGCTTTGGTTTCAGTGATGCCTTTATTTCCCGGGTCAGACTGTTATATACTTCAACTTCGGCCTCAGTTAAAACAAATGATATAAACTCATCTTACTATTCTTTTCAGCGTGGGACAAGGCAGGGGTGCCCACTATCCCCATTGCTTTTTGTATTAGTTATTGAACCTTCACTGCAGATATTGAGGAATTATTAAGAGGAAATGGGGAACATAATATTTCATCATACACAAATGTGGCATTGTTTTCGCTGCCGACCCTCTCTGGTCCATTCCCCATATCCTCAGCACTATTCAAGAATTTGGAAGATTCTCTGGGTTTAAATTCGACCTGGATAAGTTTAAACTTTTACCCATTTCCACTCCTGCCAACTGTACTTCCCCACAAACCTTACACTTTAAAATTACAAATGATAAATTGATTAATTTTAGTGTTTAGGTTACAAAATCTCATTCCCAGCTGAAAGCCAATTTCTAAGCATTCTTGGATCAAACCCGCGAGGACCTCCTTCGTTGAGCCACCTTTCCTCTGTCACTGGCTGGAGGAATCAGTCCTATTAAAATGAACGTTCTTCCAAAGATCCTAACCCCATTTCAGTGCAATCAGTGCTTCCATACAAAATCCTTTTTAAAAAGATTGACAAACAATGTCTTTGTCTATTTGAAATAATAAAACAGCTCAGATCTGGAAAGTTTTTTTTTTTTTTTTTAAGTTAAAACAGACAGGGATTGGCATTACCAAATTTTCAAATATACTACTGGTCTGCAAATACTAAAGCTAATTGTATTGGTTATAATAGTGTATTATATTCGGTCGTCGAATTCCTGCTTGGTTTCAAATTGAATCTAACTCCTGCGCACCAATCACACTGTCTGCCCTTCCATATACGTCAATTCCACTACACTCCCCCTCAGACCCGTCAGAACCCTGTGGCTCTGAGTTCCTTGAAATTGTAAAGTCAAATTAGAAAGCACTATGCTTTGGTCTCTTTGTCCATCCATGCCCCAATTACAGTCAACCAACTCTTTCAGCCCTCCCTCATAGATAATGCATTCGATCAGTGGTTCAGAGAGGGAATTTTGAGCTTAAAGTTGTTGTATAAAGACAATGTTATGCCATTTGAGCAAATCAGAAGTTTGACCTTCCAAAAAAGCACTTCTTCTGCTATCTACAAATAAGGAACTTTATTTGATGCCAGTTTGCTCAGTTTCCTCCCCTGCCACCTAAATCACATCGTGATGTAATGCTAGAAATTAAACCTGAGACGTGAGGAACAACATCCAAGCTGTACACCACCATCTTTGACTTGGAGGATTCCTCCCTTTCAGTCATTAAAGAGTAGTGGATAAAGGACTTAGAAGCTACCATATCTGAACAGCAGCGGGCTAAAATGCTTAAAAACATTCACTCCTCATCCATCAGTGCTAGGCTTGTTCTTGTCCAATTTAGGATTGTGCACAGGCTTCATACGTCTAAAGCAAAACTTTCAAAAAAATTCTGGGGGTTAGTTTCACGTGACAGATCTAAGCAAGCACCTGACACCCTCTACCACACATTTTGGTCCTGTACGAAATTTACAAAATTCTCTGAATGCTCTGAGATTCCAATCAGCCTGGTTTACTCATCTCTTCAAGCAAAGCGTCCTATTCTCTTAAAGTAGATAAGTGACCGTCCACACTCTTTTGGTAGGTGGATTTGAGAGATCAAGTATTTTCTGAAAACAGAAAAAATGTACACACTACAGGGGACCACTCGACAGTTTAATGTAGTTTGACAGCCATTTATTTCTTATATAAAAACTCTATCAACATATGAAACTGATGTTGATGTGCAGGCATATTTATGTGTAAACTGGCTTATTATTATTTTTATTACTATTAAATGTATTATTTTTTTCTTTTTTTTCTGTACAGTTATTTATTTACCATTGGACTTGTTTATTTTAGGTTTCCTTCTCTCACTTCCCATTTGTGGTTTTTGTGCTACTTTTGCACCCTGTTATTGTGGGGAAAAAAATGAACAAAAATACATTGATCACTTGAAACCCCCTTAGAGGTAAAACTGTGAAAAAAACTGTGCCAGGTACTCTGTACAAACCTTAATGGAAAATCAAAACAATAGAGTAAAGTCGAGCTGATATCACGTAGTGGAAAAGTCCCTTTTTATTTAAGAAAATCTTTTGATTCAAACCAATTCATTATTAACATGACAATCCAACTTTGTTATCAGAAAGCCCTTAATCAGTATCTGCTTCTCCCCTAGGAGAATTTGTCAAGCACAGAGAGCATAAAAACAAAAACTACAAAAGACATCTGCAACCACACAACACATGATAACATGAAACAGTTAGCCAAGAACTAAAAAGATTAAGTGACAGTAATAAATGATTTAGTAAAATACGTCATTAAAGCACTGAAAGCTCCATATGTTCTTGGCTCTTAACGGGTTTTTCCTGCTGTACAGCACTTTGGCTCAAACTCTGTATTTAAAGTGCTCTATAAATAAAGTTGACTTGACTTGACTTGACTTGACTTGAATGACTCTGTAAACCAGATCAAGTGTCAGGGTCTTTAAAGTGTGGTGTGCCAAGTTAATGCTGTGTGATCATTGCTTAATTCATGGTACAAAGGATTTGATGCCTCTTTTAGTCCTCATCCTAGCAATTTGTACCTGCGTCTTGAGTTTAAGATTCCAAATTCAGACCAGAGGGGGTGCTGTGGGTCTGCTGTGATCTTGTTTGCCAGAGTCAGTGTATGTCGGTCTTCAGGTGAGGGGTGCTGCCCATTTGTTCCCCAGTTATCTTTGTGCTTATTACAACAATCTTGTCGAATTCGTTATTTTGTAGGGACAATGCTTCCCCCTAGCACTAAATGCAAAAAATAACACTTCTCAAGAAGCATGAAAAGGTGCATTAGCTCTAGCTAGACCTCTACAGTAAGATGTAAATGTTTTTATGATACTGAGGGAGAGAGGTTACATTTCACATTATCAAATAAAACTGTTATGAAATGTTATTTTAATTGATAGAGTGGTAGGAGATTCCCCGATTGATCAGAAACCATTCATACAACCATGCTGCTGCTGATGGTCTCTCATCCACTCGAAGCAGCCATGGTCAAATCTGCCAAGTTTTGGCTGAAAAGAATAAAACAACATTATATGCTGGAATCAGAGTTTAAACCAGAAGGGTGAAAGCCAGTCAGCTTACTAAATGAGGTGGTTGAGTATTACACTATTCAGCTCTGAAAAATTATTAGTTACTAAGGCTGTCAGTTTTCCTCAGTCAAACTCGAACGGTTTTCGAATATACACGCAAATAACTGAAGATATTATTTTGCGCCCCGTAGTAAGTTACGTTGACTCTCTTATCTGCCCCTTCAGTAAAGACCCTGCCGAAAAAAAACACAGTCACACAGGGTTGAACTCTGGACGAAGGGCCCCTGCACTTGGCTGTATAACTTTGATGAAAGCCGACAGTTGAGCCCGTAAATTTGATGTGGAGGACAAGTGAGTTAATTGCTTTGCACGTAATCGACACACAGCCCAGTCTTTGATTTTAAAGTTGCCATCAACGGTGTAGAACCCAAAATACTACCACACAGCGCTCCTCAGATGAACCGGTGCTGTTAATGTCCGCTCGGAGTGGCACCTCTTTGCTTACTGAGGTCAAGAGAGCAGCGGATGTGGCTGAGGGTCAAGCTGCGCTGAGAGCACCCCTTGTTGGATGAAACGGTCCACTGCTCCAGGTGCCCTGATGTGCTGCTAAAAACAATATTTTACATTCGAATATTTATTTACTCTTCGGTTACATATATTTATCCCCATGTTCGAACAGTCATTCAAATATTGAATATAAAATGACAGCCCTAATCGTTGGTAAAGGCAAAGCAAAGTTACTTCAAAAGAAGTAAATTTAGAGGGACATTTGGTGGGATATTTTGGTAAGGACTGTAAATGAAAACAAGCATCTGAAGGTGAAATCTGTTTGTTTCTGTCATTGAGCTGAAGTTCTGTGACTTTAGGCCTTTTTTCCATTTGACTATTTGTACATTTGAGCTCCTAAGTAGGCTTATCACATTTTCAGACAAAAAAGAAGTTGTTAATTCACACAAATAAAGACATCGAATTGATTAATGAACCATCAGATTATGTTAATGAGTGATCCCTACTGTAGTTGCATTGTTCCATGGTAGGTACTGTACTGCTCTGTTGAACCAATTAAGTAAAAAGCATGTTAACAAAAGGATCACTTTTTCTTTTACCAGGTCACATTGCCACCTGTTTAGAGTCTAAGAACACTGCAAAGCTACATAGACTGACAAACTGCCAAACCAGCTGCTATTACAAAGCACGATCAGTATCAGTATTGGCAGAGAAATACTGAATCAAGGCATTCGATTGAAGGTGTGAATTAAAGCAAGTACAGAAACACAAACCTTCTGTATGTGGACATCGGCAAAGACCGTCTTTGATAGAAAAGGTCATTCTGAACTCAGGAAAATTGAATTTCAGAAAACATAACACCCTTATTACACCTTATCCATCAGAGACCAAACTAAGTAAATGTAGGTAAATTAAAAACACATTAGTGATCTCACTTACATGGACTTAAAGAGAGTAAATATAGTATCACAGCTAAGAAACCAGGCTAATTAAAATACAGCCAGGCTCTGATCATTTGGGGACTTGTACTTAGTAATTGTCTCTCACCTGGGGCCTGTTCACGGCGACATTTGCCTTCTGAATTCCCTTCCCTCAAACTCTTTTCTTTGAAACAGCAGAGCAGTGCCAACTTTTTGGTCCTTCAGAGAATCATCACCACATAACTTACAGAGGGGAAAAGAATGAGGACGGGGGGCGGGGGGTTGCCCTGAAACAGCAATAAATTAAATTTCTACTCCTGCCTGCCCTTTGGTCTTTTTCTACTTCCAAACTGTGTCGCAGTCGATATGTCTTACTGTGGAGTCAGAGAGCTGAAACACTGACCTTTGTTTTTTTGTCATTAAAGACAGTTTTGCTCACAATCTCATTTGGAATATAGACTCATCCTCAAGTTTATAAAAAGGGATCTCCTTAGTCTCTGGTATTAATAAGAATTTCAGCCATCAGCTGATTCAGATATGTTCAATTACACTGTTCAATGCAGCACTGATAATCCAGCTTCCAATGAGATTGGGTTCAATAGTTTCCCTCCAAATTCCAGGTTGTGTGCTTTTATTTTCATCTCAACAGGGTTTTAATAACATTTTTCTCAGTCTTTTCTTTCCTACAATGCACCAGCGTGGCAGTAACCACCAAATTAACTCAAATTAATCTAGCTAGATGAAGGCCTGTTGAGTGTGAGTGCAAGGCAGGTTAAATCATTAGCTATGCTATTCGTTAAGTTTTGGGCTGAAGTTTTGTTTGACTGCTGAGTCCACGACAATCCAACCAATTAGTCAGCAATAGAAGTTAGTCTTCTCTTTATAAGTGTCTGTTTCCAAAAGTGACAACTCCTAAAAACCTGAATAATTCACAAAATAGATGTGTCTTTTTAGAGTGAAAAAGTAAACAGTGTCAGTTATGGACCTGCAGCCTCACATTCTCCTTTTTGATTTGGATGCCAAAATAACAGACAAATAAAAAAATCTATGCATTAGGCCAAAGGATGGCCTGCCAAAACAAAAGACTGGCGTGTGCCATTTTAATATGCCATCAATGTTTCCAGCAGTGCTTCATTTTTAAGGCCGCCACACAAAGAAGACGCTTTACTTAGTTGGATGTTTACCAGTGGGAAACACAGTGCCTTGTTTAAAAGGTCAACATCAAACAGGGGCCATTAGCAGCAGAACACGAGGGGTGAAAACATTTTGTTAAAGGCTGTCATTTTATAGATGGCTACACGCCAGAAAAAGCATGTAGTTTGTGTCTCAAGTTTGTCACAAAGCTAGCTATAACATAAAACTATTAGTGGTAAAGTGAAATGAGCAGATAAGTCAAAGCCAGGACAAGACAAAAAAAAAACACATTTTTATACATTCCACTTTGGGCCGTCAGCTTCGACATATGACCTGTGAGAGATTAGGGGCTTCAGTTAATTCATTCATTGTTTTTAATTGCACAGAAACTTCCTGCTAATTTGTGGTCTACTCTTCTCAAGGTGCATTTCCATTATGTAGTATAGGCTCAATTGCTTCTATCTCCTCTGTTGTATAGTTTGGACATCATCGCAATTTTTCACGGCCGATGCCCCAAGAACCAACAACATTTCGAGCTGAAATGATCTGGTACCACAAATAAAAAAGCACTAGCTTCTTTCTGCTTTCCAAAAGAGGAAAAATATGGATGTGACTGCTTCTTTAAAAGTTTTGTTTTGACAAATTAGAACAATTAAAAGGTTCAATGGGTAAACCCAAAATAAATATCCACCCTGTGATATTAAATACTTGACTTACTAACTGTTCCGTTTGGCTGATGTAGTCGATATTTTATACTGGACTTAGTTCTTTCTGTGGTTAAGCTAGTATCATTTCCAACCAGGGGTTTCTTTTTTCCTTTCAAAATAAAAGCTTTTTTAAAACCAAGCTGTAGTTAAAGTACTTGTAGCTTAAGACAGTCCAAATTAAGTTAAAAAAAAAGAATAAGTAGAAAATTCATGAAGAAGGTGTCTTGAGATTATCTTTTTGCTTTATTGTTAACATCAGTTTGGTTGCAGCCCCACAAGGACTCCTGCTGCAGCATTAACCATGAATTGTTTGACTTCAGTGTACATGCATCCCAGCATATTTCTTAAAACACTGAACACTGTATTTTACAGAGCAAGTCCCTGAAGCTGTCTTCCACCAGTCCCAGTTTTGGATAACACTGGTACAGCACAAAAGCACTAACTGAATATTTGCCTAATATAGAATTCAAAGTCATACGAAACCTTAAATTTACATTCATTTCAGTCTCACAATAAAAAAAGTAAAACTTGCTAATAAGAAATTCACAACAATTTAACTCTAAAAATGTGGTGTTAAATTCCAATAAAGTTTCAAAATGTAGTCTAAAATCACAATTTTAACACACTTAAAAGTGTTATAATCATTGGTAAACTGCAAAAACAAGCCTCTGTGCACAGGCTGGTGACTAAACTACACAGTATGTGATAGTACATGCAGTACTTTAAACAGAAAAACAGTTGATTAAGAGGCAGTAAAACATTTAAAAAAGAAAAATAAAAAAATTAGCAGAATTATTACATCCATGTCTTTCATCAAGACGCAGCAAACACAAGTCAACACAAGTCCACCTCACTCATGTTTCCTTCAAGCAATTTTTTTTTAAACTCCTTTTTTTAAGATTTCTCCTGGTTTCATAGACACTGCACTAATTCAATTCTGATTTGCAGTATACTGTTTGTAGCATTTTAATACACTAACAGAGCAAAACATTTTTTGTCTTGATATGCTTCACTTTAAATTATCCTGAAGTGCCTCAAACAGTGTGTTTTTTCACAGGACATATGTTCAACATAATTCTGTCTGGTCTTTCTCCAGCTGCTGG
>JBAMNC010000034.1:1530000-1792500 GCA_037902135.1 Cetoscarus ocellatus | reverse complement strand
ACCTATGAATTAAACATTTGACAATGGGTTGCTTTTAGCTTTAAAACTATGTGAGCACTGGCATAGGATACTTTTTAAAAAGCTGTTACCAGTTTTTTTTATCAGTTTGATATCACAAGCATTCAACATTTGCCAAGCCCTCTCTACCAAATGGACAAAACAGTTTTAATGTCCTTACTTTTCTTGAACTAATCAATAAATCCATTAGCAGAATGGTGTCAAAGGCTAGAGATGGGTATCATTCAGTCTTTATGAATACCAATGGATACTACTTACCAATGCTTATCTACTACTTACAAATACAGATATTTAACAATACTCTTAACAATACTACTCACATAATTTGTTGCAAAAATAATGCTAAATATTAACATTCAAAAGACAAATCTCATTTAAGACCTCCGTTTCCTGCTATAGCTCTCAGTCACATGACCTGCCTGAGTGCTGAGGGGGAAAAATAGTGTCAGCTAACATTGACTGCTGTGTGAAACTGCAACACAGGCTTTTTAAAATATTCATCTCTGCAAAATGAAACATATTTTACATCCAATGACAGAGATATTTATATAAACTACAAGTTGAAGGTATTTTGTACCTAATACAGCACCTCAGACATAAGTTTTATTTCTTAAATAAGTACAGTCTTTGCCAGAACATCACTTTACATCTTCATCCCCTTATATTAGAGAATTCATCCCCTTACAACACTGACTAGAAAACAATCTACAGGTATTTGGGCAGTTTCATGTATTTCAGTTTTGTTTGGATCAATAATTCTGCTGCTCGTGAAGTAAGGAACAAGAAATTATTTATCCATGAAACAGCGTATACAGCTAACATTAGCTCATTTATGATATTAACCAACCGCCTCAGGGTTGTTGTCAGCTGTCACTTTCAGTCAGTGTTTTGGGGCCATAAATTAAAGGAAGTACTATTCTGATCAGGACAACAACAAAATGTCAGTAAAATGCCACTTTATATCTTGCAGACACAGTGGAGCATCAGACAGCACTAATCTGCTATCTACTCCTGTTTGGTTTATTGGCTTTGATTTGTTTTGTCTAAGATGGGGCCTTGGAGAAGTTAATCCAGAATTGTCTTGAGTACTTAACTATTTTTATTAAAGAAACACGTTTGTATTAAAATTGTTTACATTTAATACTTTGTTGAATGACAGGCTTTTTACATTTTCATTGACAGATTAAATGAGCCTTTAAACTCAGACGGTAGACTACAGCATGAGCTATCGATGTTTTCATGGAATAAGTCTGTAGTCTGTGAACTGTGTGATGCGTCTCGTCGTGTGTACTAGGGCTGTAATCAACCAAAGAATTTGTTGGTCGACTGACTCACTGAAATTGTCGACCAAAAATCGACTAATCGGGGGGGGCTCTGACGGAAAATGCCTCCTGCGCGGGGACGCAGGAGAGGCGGGGGCTCTGCGCAGCTTGGCGGAGCACGGCTCGGCGGAGCGCGTCTTGGTGGGGGAGCAGGGGACTCTGACGGGAAACCCTCCTGTGCGGGGACGGCTCGGTGCAGTTTGGCGGAGCGCGTCTTGGCGGTGTGGGGGGGGTCCAACTCTGACGGGAAACCCTCCTGCGGGGGGACGGCTCGGCTCTGCGCGGCAAGGCGGAGCGCGTCTTAGCTCTGCGCAGCTCGGCGGAGCGTCTTGGCAGGGGGATGGGGGACTCTGACGGAAAACCCTCCTGCGCGGGGACGGCTTGGCTCGGCGCAGTTTGACGGAGCGCGTCTTGGCGGTGTGGGGGGAGTCCGACTCTGACGGGAAACCCTCCTGCGCGGGGACGGCTCGGTTTGGCTCGGCGGAGCGCGGCTCGGCGGAGCGCGGCTCGGCGGAGCGCGGCTCGGCGGAGCGCGTCTTGGCGGGGGATAGAGGAGGATGCTCAAAATAAAAATAAATACTCAGCAGACCACCGGACGTTGAATAGGCTAACATAGACGCTCTTCAATCCTCCTGTCTCCAGCCAGGTCTCCAGATGGTGGGGGAATCCACAGTGGTGAAACCCAGGAGGTGTTCTGAGACAGGCAAGTTACCTGTGAAACTGCGGTGGTCTGAAAACACCCCCATTAGCACTTGGTACATTCCTCCTGATGACTGTAAATCGCCGCGGGAAAAAATAAATTGAAGCAAAAAAAAAAAACTCGATTGGTTGACCAATCAGAGTTCTGGTCGCCCCAGCACTTATCGACCAATGAGTCGACCAGTCGACTCACACGTTACAGCCCTAGTGTGTACACCTTTTTGTCACATAAAAATGCTGATGTGTTTAAGGCTTCATATTGTCGATATAAACGTACACACAGAAACTGCCATACAAACATAATAAAACTAGAAGTGCTCAGAGAGTTCAAACCTCCATCAAGGCATTTCCAACACTGTTGGGCAAGTTACTGTCAAAAATGTGGAACTCTGCCCAATCTTGCACTGTTAACAAATCCTTAAAGAAATTCCTAGATCCACATCTGGAATACAGACAAAATCTATTCAATTCATCTTTCTGTGACCAACATTCCCTGAAAATGTGATAATGATAATGACTGAGAAATGGGACACCCTACAGTCTTGCTTCCCTTAGCGAGAGTGTGCATTTGGAGCGCAAAAGGGCACAAGTCTGGATGACCTACCAGTGGCTGCTTTGATAAGGGGCTGGTTGATTTTGACTGGTTGGTTGGTGAACCAATCAGAGAGCCAACAAAGGCCTAATTGGCCTCAGTCTTGGTTGGCTTGTAAATGATGCATAACTGTGCTCATTTGAGTGTAGGAATATTCATTTTGGACTAAAAAGAGAAGAAACGTTTAAAAATTTAGAAAAGCACTCAGAGAGCGCAGACCTCCGCCAAGGTGATCCAGATCAGTCCCAAAATTTAATCGGTTCTTCCATATCCCATTTCCAACAATTCCTGAAAATTTCATCCAAATCCATTCAAAACTTTTCAAGTTATTTTGAACACAAACAAACAAACAAACAGACAAACAGACAGACAGACAGATAAACGTCGGCATAAACATAACCTCCTTGGCGGAGGTAGCAGTTCCTTTTATTAATTAAAAAACGATATATTCCTCTTATTAAAAGTACTATAATTTTCAGCACTTTGGCTCTTTGTGGTGAAAACAAAATGACTGTGGCCCTCTTAGAGGAGGTGGGTTCTGAGAGGCTAGACCAGTTAAGAGCCACTGATTTTGAGCATATAGCACTATTACTACAGTGTCCATTCATAATTTTGTGGAAAACAGAGTTATCAAGAGCCAAAAGCTATGTATGATTACAATCTGGTAAGATTGTTTTTATGAAAAGAAAATCCCATTTTCATTTTCTAGTTGCAGTGAAATAATGTCCGACAGCGAAACCGTACACCTATGTTGTCTTTGTGACCAGTTGTCCTCTGACTCACACAAATTGGTCAGTTTCCCGTCATGGCATGCACACTGGCATGGCTGTGGGTACAGTGTGTGTGTTGATCTGTTACGGGATAGTAGCATGTGTGAACATGCCTCTCATTCCAGCAGTGACAGATCTCAGCTGTCTTCCTGTCTGCCTCCATGTCCTCGTCTCTGTCCCCTACACTGTCCATCTGTTTGTCTTTCCTCCTTTCTCCTGTCTTCATGACTTTCACTCTCTCATGAAAGTCAGTCCTGCTGATCTAAAGCCTTATAGTGTAGCCATTACAGTAAACAGATCCTCCAGGTGTATGAGATGATGATGATGATGACAGTGTTGATTGTGTATATGCATTACACTTACACAAACGCACACACACAAGCACACACCCTCCCAGCTGTCTCCTGTGCCTTGAAGTGTGCTGAGAGGTGGGGATGTTGTTTGGTGGGGGGAGGTGGAAGGGGGAAACAAGAGCTCAGAGTTCATGTACTGGTCGAGCCAGCTTCCCACTTCTCCCTTTAACTCTGAGGTGGCTGTAGAGCGCACAGTGGGACTGGTGCAGCTTTACTTCATGTAGCATGTCAGTTTGTTGATAGGTTAGCTTTCTTACAACACACTATCAAACGGATGCTGAAGATTTCAGGACTGTTTTTATAATCATCTGCTGGAGATATGAACCTCTCTAAGGTCCAGATCTTGCTGGCATGGATTCTCAGTGTGTTTGCTGGTGAGTCTTTAAGTGTGTCTGTGTGTGTCATGTATGTTGAGGCCTTCCTCAGCCCTCTGGGTTATGCTTTATGATTGTCTGCAGCAGCAAAGAACCTGATATCTTCAAATACAGAGGTATGTGTCACCTCTTGATAACACTCTTTACAGGCACTCAAATAACTTCACCTAAAAATGTAATCTTAAGCTATCATAGAAGGATCAGCCTGCTCTTATTAGTTCATTTCAAAACTCCCCAACCAAAGCTCCTTGTTGAAACAAGCGGTTGTCTTTTCCTTGAAGACTGTCATTTATTACCTGAGATAGTTTGTCTTGTTCTTGGCATGTTGCTAAATGCAGGTTCTCTGTGTTACGTTCCAATATCTGCTGAGACTGTTTGATGGTCACACCCAGAAACAGGACACAGCTTTCAGGCACATGGCCTGGGAACCACAAGACTGCCACAGAGCACACTCTGGTTATATGATTGAATTCATCCATCACAGAGGGTGGATGTGTTACACTGCAATGTGGTTCTCAGAGTGTTTAAAATTTTGGTATGTAATACAGGGAGAGGTCCTAATGCTACAGACTTTTTGTCCTGTCAGGACATTTCTTGTTCCAAGAAACAGGATGTTTTGAGGAGTTGCAACTTCTTCCAACTAATATGTCTTAAAATACAAACCGAGGAAAGAAACAAAACTACTTTACAGGTTAACCTGTACAAATAATCGTTTTGCTTATTAATGTGTAACTTATCATCAACCATTTCTAACAGTGTTAAATGTTAGGTTTGGTAGACACAGTGGTAAATGGAACAAAGCTCACAGTCTTATGCTGCAGCACAAACATACAGTAAAGAAGTAAAAGATCAGAGCATGAGCTTTCCTTCAACAGACTGTCCATTCATTCAGAGCACTGACAGTCAGCAGTATGTAAGGCTAATGTCAACAGGAAGACAATTACACCACGCTTAATTGAATGCCTGCTTTGCATGTCATGATGGTGTGTCTGTGCCTGAAATTGTGTCATCATTAAACATGCACACAGGAGAAATACAGGCTGTTTTCAAAACCACCCACGCCATACAGTACTACTAACAATACAGAACTCTATTTGGTAATTGGATGTGGTATGACTGCCAAACAGATGCTATTTTATAATATGCTAGACCCAGCCGAGCTGATTCCTCCTCTTTTTTGTTTTCTGGCAGGTGGAAACTATCGTATAAGGTGCATTTCTGCCACCTACTGTGCTAAAGTTTCTATTAGAGCAACAATTTCTACAATACAAAAAATAAATAAAAAAACATAAATAATAAAGTTTATTTTAATTACACAAACAAAGCTATGTGCTTTTCCTCTCAACACCAATAACTTAGCTGATTTCTGTTTCTGTTCATAAAAATAAGACTTAGCAGTAGCTCAGCTTAAGTGTCCTCAGCGATTTATTTGGATTTTCATGATTTTCACCACTGAACACACTCAAAAGAAATGTTCATCATCCATGTAATGCCTCAAAAAATACAAATTTACAGAGCATGATTACTGCTCATGTTAGTGTTGTTAAGGCAATTGCCATGAATCCCCCTTTTCAAAGGTGGTGATTCAGCAGTCTTAAATAATTACAGACCAATATCAAGACCTTCTGTACTGTCCAAAGTGCTTGAGACATTGGTCAGTGACCAGGGGAAAGACTTCCTGGCTTCTAATTCTATTCTGTCTTTTCAACCAGGTATTCAGAAAAATCACTGCGCTACCACTGCTGCTATGAAAGTACTGAATGATATCTTAGAGGCCTTAGACAACAAACAGTGTTGTCTTTCTCTTTTTATTGATTTTTCGTCAACTTTTGACACCTTGAATCATAGTATCCTTTAAGACCGCCTTAAAGCTTCTGGGTTCTCAGAGCATGCAGTCAAATGGTTTGCAAATTATCTTACTGGCAGAACCAAGGTTGTTCAGTCAGAGGGTGTCAAATCAGAGGTACTGCAAATCCACAAAGGTGTACTTCAAGTTTCAGTTTTGGGACTGCTTTTATTTAACATTTACATCACTTGTCTTGGACAGAATGTTTCAAATGCTAATTTTCATTTCTATGCAGATGATACTGTTATTTACTACTGTGCACCTACACCTGCCCTAGCTTTTGTAAATCTTCAGCATGCTTTTGATCTAGTCCAAGATCAGCTAAACTCATGTTGTTTGCATCTACAAGAGCAACAAAAGGAACACTGTCTGACAAAATTATTAATATTATAGATGCATATAGATAGTAGGGGTGTCATGAGCCATCGATCTGGATCGATACATCGATTGGTTAAGCAATGATCCAATCAAATCGATGGAAACTCAAAACATCGATCAACATCGTCATCTTCAACGCCTTTATTTTGAAATTCTGACCGGATATCCTTTTCACCTCTACCGCCCAATAGCGCCTCGTTCTTAAGTTTCAACTTTACAGGGCTCTGAAGTCTCTCTATGAGACGCGCACCTTTTTGCTCTCTCACACACCACACTCGGTATTTCTCCTGCATTAAAATGAACTGTGTAGCGCCCACCGAGTAACACCGCTATATGCTAACGCGTAGCAACACGCTCTTAGCATCACAGAGCTAAACGGGAGCTTGACATGTCAGCCAATCAGAAAATAGCACTGCTGTATTCGGGTAAGATACAGTCGATCTGACAGCAGAGGATGCATGCTGCACACACACGACAGGAGTAATCACACGAGTTCAGTAAGTTATCTCATCATTTGATTTTGTAGCGCACTGATTATAAAAATTACTTATTGTATGAAAGGAAAACAGTAAGAGCTTGTTTTTATTCTTCCTCCACACCTACCATTAAACAGTGAAGCAAAGTCTAAAAACACCTGACTACTAATTAACCCAATTTTAATTTTAAACACGATTAGATCATACAGATGGTTATAATCCTCTATAACCTATCATACCCAAAGGTCAGCACATCGTTTCACATTTCAGTAATAAAACTGTCAAAACTTAGAAATTTCTTTGTATTTCTTTCTTGCTTTAGGTGAAATGTAGCTGATTGTGTTCAATGAGTACACAATATTGTCTTAAATCGATCGAAGGTCCCTGAATCGTATCGAATCGAAATCAAATTGTGGCAGACTGTGATATCGGCAAATATCGTATCGTTGTCCAAAGAATCGATATCGTATCATATCGTCATGAAACTGGTGATTTACACCCCTAATAGATAGATAGCTATAGATACAAGAACTTGAGCTTGTATCTTCTTTTAAGTATCTGGGGTTTCTACTGGATGAAAACTTGTCTTTTAAAGAGCATATTCAGCATGCTGCTAGAAAGCTGAAAGTTTTTTCTTGGTTTTTACTACAGAAACAAGTCCTGCTCCTCTCTAAAAAGGAGATTGGTCGAATCTACTTTTTTTTTTACCTCCTCTTGATTATGGAGAAGTCTTGTACATGAATGTCTCTACCCAGTGTTAGACAGTGTGTACCATGGAGCTCTGAGATTTATCACTGTGGATTTCTGACTCATCACTGTACTTTATACTCTAAAGTCAGTTGGACTTCTTTAAGTACACATCGTCTAGGACACTGGTATGTGTTCATTTACAAAGCCATTCTTGGCAAAATTCCTGACTATCTCTCCTCTTCATTAATCTTGAAAGATGGATTACACAACCTGAGATCATTGAGCTTTGTGCAGTTTGTTGTTCCCTGAGTCCAAAGTGAACTGGGAAAGAAGGCCTTTAGGTTTTCTGCACCTTTTGTGTGGAATAATCTGCAGACTGAATTTAAGCTGCAAAACTTGGTGGAATTTGATATCTTTGTATAATTTTTGTCACTGTAATACTAATCTTTAATCATGGGCTTTCTTTATGTAACTGTAGCACATTAAGATTTGTTTCAAATGTAAAGTGCGTTATAATAAACATTTTCAGTTTTGAAAATGTCAACAAAGTTGAGTTTCTTGGTCTCTGACTACGGAGGCTGATTTTAGACAAACTTTTATTGATTATTAGTCATTCAATTGGTCACTCAGATGTTTTAATTACTCTGGTTGATTAGACCAGGAGAAGTTGAAAACAAGTGTGCCTGTGGTAAGAATCTATGTCATAAGTTTCAAGGATCAATTAAAATGATAGCAGGTCAATAAGTTCACCAAATATAGGTTCTACTAATTGCACATGAGTGAGGAGCTGTCCGTCAAAAAGATTAACCAAACCCACACAATCCTGTGGAGAGGTCTAATCAAAGGCTCTTTTCTGAACACCTATGTGGGTGTCCAGGGCCTTTCATTAGAGCAATCAGGTGCATTAGGTCTCCATTGACCAACACTTAAGTGGCTACATGACATGCTTCAGGACAAGTGACTAACATTGCACTTCCTAGGATGTGACCATTGAACAGGCACACATCAGTCGTGTTGGAAAAATTATATATATTTTGTCAGCTTGACTGCATTGTTGTCCCGTAAATTAAACACAAAAAATGAATATAATAATCTTGAAACTAACTAAATTATCAAAGAAAAGCTCTCTGTGGGCTAATCAAGTGTGTAGCAAAACTGATAGTTTTTTCCCTCCCTCAGATCCTAATGCAGTGCAGTCAGTAAATAAAGTCAGTCAGTCAGTAAAGCACAGCTGCTCATTAATTTGCAAGGCTAAACAACATGTTTAGATACTCATCTCTATAACTTTAAACACTGGAAGTTCTATCTTAATTACCCAAACCCTACAACAAACATACCAGCAAAGAATGTTAGGATACACTCTGTGTGTGTGTTTGTGAGTGTTTGAATGTCATTCTGTTGCTTTCTGAATTGAGCACCTGTACAAATAAGAGTGTGTTGGCATTTGTCCTTCAGTATCCTAAAAGAGGCAGCAGAACATTGTTTGCATTCCCCTCTGCATTCATATTTAAGGCATTTACCGTAGCTGGGGTCCTCTTTGAGAGTGATTTATACCCATCAGTGTTTAGGTATGAGTTTACCGTCTTTGTTCAAGGACACTTAACAGGGCACATACTTGCTGATGCACATGTTGTCTCTTGGGGAGTTGGTGACCTTTCAAGCACTGGGCAGTCTAATACACAAGGTCCTAGCTTTTAAAAACCTGATGCATTTCACAGCTTTGTCGGTCAGCCACAGTTAATATTCAATCTTCACTTCAGTGTTCTTCATGTAGCTGTTTTTTATTGCATTGGATTGCATGGTGTCTTACTCACATCCACTAATGCCTGAACATTAACACCCTTCAACTGCATGATACCCATATATATACATTTTACAGAATTCTCTGATTAGGGAGACGTAGTACCAAGCTGAATAAACCCGATTAAATTGATTTATTTAAATCTGAAAACATCAGCTAAACATTAAAAATACAGGATCCCCTCATACCTGCAGCAAACAATGGATGGTGCAGAAAGGCAACTGAACAAATACATATGTATTAAAAATAATCAGCATCAGATTTATGAGTCTGTTAAACTGATTCTTTACATTTTTCTTGTCTGTCAAAATGCTCCGTTTAAAGTGTACAATTGCCACCTGCTACCAGCAACCACTGTAGCTCTGCTGCTTTCTCCAACCTGAATGTAAATAAAAGGACATTAACAGGACACTACACACTAAGCAGATATTATTAATAATAGGGGTGTAAAACACCACAGCGGCCCAATACAATACAATACAATATCCATTTTCTGGACAACAACAGAATATTTGCAGATATTACTAAGCATGTCATGATGGGATACGATATCAATTTGATATGATTAAAAGCCTGTGATCTATATTGAACATTTAAGTTAAGTTCCACTTATGATTTGAAAAAAAAGTAGTTTTGACTATTTTATTGCTTGAATGCTTCGATTTTATATATTAACAGATCAATCTTTTAAACATGACAAAAATAATTTTATTGTTTTGTGCCTTATAATTGAAGTTCACTCACAATTTTTAAACATATTTAAAAAACTACCCTGATCTAACATTTTCATTACATACCAAATATTTGTTTTATAAGAACTTTTATCTTTCTCTATACTCTAACCATTGTAAGTATTTTTTTTTCCTTTTTGAATCAATTAAAATCATGATTCTGTCTTTTTTTTCCAATTTCTAAATTCTTTTTGAATACAGTTGCACATGTGGAGAAAATGGTTATTTTTGCATGACTTTCTTTTCTTTCATCTTTAATAAAAAGAGAGATTGGAGAAGTATTTGATTGAAACAGAGTGGCTTCATAAGCAGGAGGGGGTTGTAGAGAGCTCATGATTTAGATTTATAAAATGTCCCTCACAAAAATACACACAGATCATCCAAACAGACACCTGACGGCTTTCTTCTTTCTGTTTACCAGCAGAGGTCTCACATCAGATGTGGCAACAGTGATAAGTAGGTGATTTTTAAAATGAGAAGAGATTGTGGGTTGAACTACTGACAGCTGTAAATGGTTAAAAATGTAAACATGGTCTCCATATAAAACTGAGCAGTCTTCCCTGGTGTTATTTCAGTCTGAAATGTTGTCTCACAGCCGCAAGAGGAGTAAATACTCTCTATGTTTTCCCTAGCTGGTGCTAGCTGCTAGCTTCAGGCTACCACAATACTGAACTCACAGTAAATTTAGCTTTTTTGGGCTGAGAAAATATGCCTTGGAAATGAAGTGACATAAACACTTTTGTTAGGTGCTAATACAATTTATACTGTAATTGACCGTTTGCCAAGCTCCAGCCTTACAGTCTGCTAAGTCCTCCCTCCTTTGAAACTTACTAGGTTAGACAAAATCTGTTGAACTGGCCACTCTTATTTGATATAATTAGGGGGGAAAAAAACGCTTTTTGACTAATGTGTATTCATTTATGTATTTGATTCTTCATAAAATCTAGCCTACGTGGAAGAATAAAGACAAAAGTAGAGTACAGTGTGAAAAAAAATTCAAGATCTTTATAAATCTGTTAAAATAATCAGAGAAATAACTAGTGAATTATCTGAAGGGATTTTATCTAACATCAGCTGTTCACATCAACAAAAAGCAGTTTATTTACAGAAATATTCTTAGAACAAACAAATAGTTTGAGAAGCATCATCTGTTTAAACGCCACACCTTCACACTGATAATTACAATTTTTACACAGGTTTTTCAGACAGTGTTGATCTAGTAAACTTCAAACTTTGTATAGGATGATTTATTTCTGAAGAAACTATTGATTTAACTTTAACTACATTATTGTGGTATAATGTTTTTTCATTTTTATATCAGTTCAAAAAAATATAAACAAGTCATTAAATTCATCAATAAAAAATAATAAAACAGAATATCGGCTTTGTTAAATTTGAGGAAATAAAAATATTTTTTTCCTTATAATATTTCAGGTCATATAAAATATTCTTCAGTTTTTTTAACAAGTCTTTCTGAGGCCAATCACCGGGCACTGCTCAGTCCGGTGAAGTAAAATATTCCACAGTTGTTATCCTGTGCCCTCTGTCCTTGCATCTCTCTCTCAATTCCTAAGATGTGAGGAAGCAACATGAGTGAATAAAGTAGGATGGACAAAATATCCAAACGAGAAACACCCATAGAGCAGTGCAGGGATGATGTGTATTTGTAAGCCAACCATAAATTTAGCATCACCACTGGTTTCCCCAACTAAAAGCCAATGGGATGTTCTACCATGTTATGGGATCACTGGAAAGGCAGCTGATGGCACTGTCCTGACAGATGAATCAGATGTCAAGGAACAATGGTCCAGCTATTTGGAGGAGTTATGTCAGGCAGATCCTCCCTGTCGTGAGCTCCAGTTGGAGGTCAGTGGTTGCGGACCCACCTGTAAGCTGTGATCCACCAATTCTTGGGGAAACTAAAGAGGCGGTGAACATGCTGAAGGTTGGGAAAGCACCAAGTATGTGTGAGATCCAGGCTGAGATGCTGAAGGTGGGCAGTGAAACCTCCTCCTGTGGTTGCATGCTCTCATCTGTTCCGTATGGAGAACAGGCATCATCCTACTACTGGAAGAGGGGCATCTACAGGGGTTTGCACTCCTCTCTGTGCCGGGCAAAGTACTTGCCCTGGTTGATAACGTTTTGATATTTTGTTAGGCATGTGGAAAACATTGAGAGGACTTGATAAGAGATATGTGATTCATTGGTCAATGGACCAATTAGAGATTAAGCAAAGGATTAGTTTAGTGTTTCCGCACATAGTGTTTCAACACTGAGGTTTATTCACAGTTACCAAAGAACTGCTGCCCATCCTTTTAATCATTCTGAATATGACCATCACGTGAGCAGGGTGCAGCAGAAGTAACCTGACACAACAGATGGTCCGTTCAATATATTCATTTGTCCATCTGAGAAAGAGCCCATAGAAAGTGTTTGGGAATGAGCAGAACCTTTCAAAAGCATGTCAGCCAGGTGATTAAACAATGGATCACATTCGATACGGGCCAATCAGATAATGCAGTAGGTGGGCGCTGCAGTCATGGTGTAAATGACAGAACGTGAGCTAATTTGTTTTAAAG
The DNA here is from genome assembly GCA_037902135.1 of Cetoscarus ocellatus. Classification (NCBI taxonomy): domain Eukaryota; kingdom Metazoa; phylum Chordata; class Actinopteri; order Labriformes; family Labridae; genus Cetoscarus; species Cetoscarus ocellatus. The sequence continues at coordinate 1,779,871 of JBAMNC010000034.1, read as the reverse complement.
ACTCAAGGCAAAACATGTCAGAAATGGAGCACAAAAATCCTTTCTATAGAGAGGTTAATAGTGTTATTTGTTATCATTTAATAAAGAAATGCGGTCCAGGTCTGATAAAAATGCTACTGAAGCTGTTAGCATCAATGCTAATCTCTGTGTGAGCAGTCACTTCCTTCTGTCGTCTCACTCATGGCTCCCACCTCTTCCTGCTCTAAAGGAAGCTGACTGGGCCGTCCCACTTTGGGCCGCTCACAATCGTTGTAGATTGGAGCTTGCCAAGATGGATCCATCTGATGACAGACATTAAATTGGGCTGATCCAGCTGCAATGCAAGGCTACAGTAGCAGTGCTTCAAATTTGTTGGTTATGCTTCCATATTTTTTTCCCACTTGCATAAAATTGTCTTCTTAATCTAATCAAACAGGATCCCTCCCGACTGTCCTGACTGTATTATGTACAGTTCTGTGTCTGAAGTTGTGACATGACAGGCCGCAGCTTTGCTAAATGTGATATGTTTTTATCAATTGTTGTTGGTTTAATAAATGTTTTTCCACACTCTGGTTTATTAAACCACCTGCTGTGTTAATCAGATGAGAAGTGAGCAGGTATGGCTGCAACAAGGTTTTAAGTGCCAGAGGAACGAAGGGAGACCATTAAATCAGCAAGGCTACAAACTCCAGTGTGGTCTTGCTTTGGATTTTTTTTTTTTTTGGGGTCTTCCTCCTGGTTCAACTAAACAAAGACTTCTTAACTATTTGATCATGTGTCACAAAATAACTTAGTGTCAAACCGAAATAGGTGAACTAAACCAAAAGCTGTGAATTAAAAACAAGTGCAAAGCCATGATTTTACACAAAACTGCATCAGGCTTTACATACATACTACTTTTACATTTTTAAGAACAGTTCTGCACAATCAACAGAACTATGCATGCTGGTAAATTGTAAAAATGACTATTTACCCTAAATTATAAAAGCCATCAGTGAAATATACCCTAATTGGAAAAAAAATGTCCACACATATTGCAATGTGTGCAGAAGTTTGATCAGGATTTAGGACAGATGTGTTTGGGTCCAAACAGATCTTCTGGAGAAGGCAGCATTTTGTTAAATGAGGGCCAATATGACTTTTGAAATGGTTTATGTTTCTCAGTTTGTGAAACAGTTAACGTAGTTTAACTTAAAATGTCTAAAAGTGAGTTTGATCATAAATCAACAGTGTTTCTCATTTATATACGATGTTTGACAGCTTTAACTACTTTGGACTCTTGCCCTCAACACCATCCCTAACTTTTCAAACAGAAGTAGTTCAATATTCATTTGAGCTATGATATCACCAGATATTAGACACAAAGTGAAGAATTCATCTTTTTGTTCTTTCTACATCAAACATTCAGATTCTGCTGCAGGGAGAAAATCACACTAATAACTTCCAAAGAGTATTACTTTTAGTATCCTGCCTGACTCAGTCAGTGGGTCTCCAGCAAATTCCATAAAACATGCACATGAAAAACTGATGTGATAGCCAGTTGCAGTGTCATAGTGGTGTCTATTTTGTTACTTTAACATTACTGACCATCTCTAACAATGCACAATGTTACAACAAGTCTGATGTCAAGCCAAAAGCTCAACATGTTATCTGCCTGTGACTTTTACAGCCCCATGCATCAGCAACTGAGATATACTCAATCAGCAACACATCTCTGCCAATAACAGACTTTAATTTTGGCCTCAGCATCAACTACAAACATGGGAACAATGTATAGCTGATAGCAGGACAAGATAAACTGAAGATCTAACTTACACATGCAACGTTCACCTCATGTTTCATAAACAGCATTCAGGAGACACACAGACTCTGTGTGCACAGTGGTCAGTTGTCTGACAACACAGGCTAATATCAGACAGACTTTTATTGATTATTAGACATAAAACCCAACGAAAATGTTGTATTGCCTTCCTCTGAATATCATTGCACATCCTTTGAAGTTACTGATGTGCATGGGCACTTTAACTGCAGAGGCAGAACAATATACCATTCAGCCTTACACCTGACATAACTGCCTGCCTCATCTTTTGTCTTTAAACTGAGACAATAAACTGATGAAATCTTCAGTTTTTGTAAAGGAATGGTTGTTTGCATATGTGAAGGAGCAACATAGATATTGCACTTTCCCATATGCAAAAATACTATTATAAAATTGGGCTATTTTATCGTTATCACCATATAAGCCTTCACAATAAAATCATTGCAACATCATCATTCATCACGAATTATAAACAACTTTTTTGTATAGTAAAGCATAGGTTTGCAGTATAAAGGTCCAGCTCGTACCACATTTGGTGCTGTCTGATGAAGATAAATTTGGGTTTACGCTTACATTAAATTAGGGATGGACAACATGATGGGTCAATATCAAGACTGGCAGATATTTGCTTTAACAGAGGAATATTGGTATATGTAATATTTTGGGCATACACATTGGGCATCTACAGTATAACCAACATTGTCTATAATATCAGCAGAATGTTTTATAATTTAAAAAAGTACAATTTATCAATGAATATTTTTTTCTGGCTTTGCATCTGTTCTTAACAGGAGTAGATTTTGCTCATCAAAGGAACAAGTCAGTTTTAGTAAAGTGTTGGTTTTGCGCTTTTGACAAAAAAACAGCAGTATCTGTATCGGCTTTTATGAGTTCAGAAATATTGGCATATTGAATATCAGCAAAAACAGGGAGGAGAGCATAGGTAAGGATACAGTTATAGTTTATGTGCACTTTATACCTTTTGTTAAATTATCGCAATATGTATGGTTACTGCACAATGTTATTGCATACCACGTTTTTCTCATATCTTCCTCCATGTCACAAATAAATTTGAGAAAGATGAAGCATCAAAAGAGCCATTACAGGAATTCCCCAGTTCAATGAGGATAAACTAAGAAGTCTCTTGTCTTCAGCGAACTTTACTCAAAAATAATTCAATACTGATTGGGAAAACACGACAGACAGTTTTAAACTAAGGAACCAGACAGAATAGGAAATCTAGATGTCAGCGACTCTCTGTCTAATTTCTAGCTCAACAGTAGGTCTGCCATTTTCCTCAACAGCATTTTCCCAGCATATCATTTTACTAAAGACACTGATATTGATCCAGAGCTCACTTTATACACACAATAGCATCATAAGGTATCAAAATAATACACAGTTCCACGCTTTTCTTAGTTTTCAGCTTGAAAGAATGTTGACAGAGCTTTTGTTATCTCATTTTTCAGAGGTGCTTCAGTATCGTGCAGAGATTGGAGTCGAGAGTGGGCAGTGATTGACAGGTCCAAGTGGTTGCTCTGTCCCGCCTACAATCTATTTTTGTACATAGCTAGATCAAAGCGTGCTAGCAGGACAACAGTCGGAGCGCAGGCAGCCAGCCACAGACGGACAGAAAACCAACCTCAGCACTGTACATAAAAACACAAGCTCCTCATCCACTATACTGAAAAGATCCTACACGAAGCTCTAAAACAACTAGAACAGTCTGCACTGATGTTTGTTTGGGGTGTGTGAGTGTGTGTTTGTGTGTGATCCACTCTTGCTGGCTAAATGAAAGAAGATCCTGGCCTCTCCTGCTCACTTGAGGCTGAGTGTGGATCGCCAGCAGATACCAGAAATAACATGCAAAGGATGTAACTCAGGTCACAACCTGGCTGGCAGCGCTCTGCTGATCTGCTGCCTCATATTGTCACAAAATTTCACGACTTGTTCTCTGTGATCACATGAACAAAGTTGATGCAACAGTCGGCATGTATGAAATACAATATAGCCGATAACCATAATAGTGCAATGATGTGACAAAGTAAAGCTTTATTTGTTTTGTTTTGTTTTTTCACAGATTCCCAACACGTTTGACATTAGTGCTGGGAAATAACTTTTTAAGATATATCAATATATATGTTTTATGTGATAAGGCAAGACAATACTGTTTGTATAGTTTAGGTCAGTTGTTTGCTATTTTTCATGGGTATAAATATGGCGGGCCTTGAGATTACAGCATGTTGTAGGTGTGCCTTAGAAAAATGGTTAAGGATGATGTTAAATAGAAAAGTAGCTTTACAGTTAATAATTAGCTGAAAGAACAGTAGGAACCACAGGGCATGCAATCAATTATTTTGAATAATAGAGAAATTCTGGCCTTTAAAGAGGATTTTTACACTTCAGGGGATTATCTACAGGAGGCACAAAGGAGTTTCTGTCTGGTTATAAAGTGAAAATGATGCTGATGCCTCTGTGGCTCAAAAGCATACAAGATCGACCAAGTAATATCTCAGAATTCATATCCTACTGAGTACTGGGAAGTAAACCACTGTTACCAACATAAGTGGCATTTTCTTTTACATGAAATGGATTTTTGTGGCACTGTTAGGGATGCACGGTATTAGATTTTTGCCTACATTAGATCTTTCTTTATTAGGATCCCATTAGCACCAGCTACTGCATCAGCTATTCTTCCTGGGGTCCAACACACAAATATGTACTAATATTATTCAAACAAACAAATATTACCAAAAACAAAAATCAGCTCTTCTAAAAGACTTAACAGAATACATAAGAGAAAATACACTGCCTAGCCAAAAAAAAGTCGCCACCAAAACAAAGGGTCACACACTCTAAAATTTCGTTGGATTGCCTTTAACTTTTATTACAGCACACATGTGCTGTGGCATTGTTTCGATAAGCTTCTGCAATGTCACATGATTTTTTTCCATCCAGTGTTGTATTAATTTTTCACCAAGATCTTGTATTGATGATGGAAGAGTCTGATCCCTGCGCAAAGCCTTCTCCAGCACATCCCAAAGATTCTCAATGGGGTTAAGGTCTGGACTCTGTGGTAGTCGATCCATGTGAAGGAGCTCTCCATATGAACACTGAACTTATTTGACATTATAGATATGACATAAATACACATATAGATACAGTGTGCATGTGTATAAAATAAAACATTGGCTGGGTCACAGTCTGTTTTATGGGGGGGCCACGATTTTACCTGCATGCCTCTGGGTCCTGGAGATGTACGGGTCGCAAAGAGATGAAAGGTTGCAGCTGATCACCTTCTCTGTGAATGAAGTCTGCAGCCTGCTCTTGTCCCTGGTGGTGGCTGCAGCATACCAGACGGTGATGGAGGAGGTGAGGATGGACTCAATGATAGCAGTGTAGAAGTGCACCATCACTGTCTTTGGCAGGTTGAATTTCTTCAGCTGCCTCAGGAAGTACATCCATGCAAGTGGGAGCTGATGTTCAGCTCCCACTTGAAGTCCCGGGTGATGACGGTCCCCAGGAAACAAAGGAGTCCAGAGAGAGTGACGGGTACGGGGCAGGCAGGGTCCTACCTGAAGTCCACAACCATTTCCACTGTTCTCAGAGCATTCAGTTCTAAGTTGTTCTCACTGCACCAGGTCACCAGGTGGTCAACCTCCCACCTGTAGGCAGATTCATCTCCCTAGAGATGAGGCCAATGAGGGTGGTGTCATCTGCAAACTTGAGGAGCTTGACTGACTGATGAGAGGAGGTGCAGTTGTTGGAGCACAGGGAGAAGAACAGGGGAGAAAGAACGCAGCCTTGAGGGGAACCGGTACTGATGGTTCTGCTGTCAGGGTCATGTTTTCCCAGCTTCATCTGCTGCTTCCTATCAGACAGGAATGTTAAGGCATGTTAAGCTGGGAGAGCCTGTCTTGTAGCAGATCTGGGATTATGGTGTTAAACGCAGAGCTGAAATCCACAAACAGGACCTGGCATAAGATGCTGCTGTGTCCAGATGCTCCAGGATGAAGTGAAGGGCCAGGTTAACAGCATCGTCCACAGACCTGTTGGCTCTGTAGGCAAACTGCAGGGGGTCCAGGAGAAGGTCTGTGAGGAATTTTAGATGGGAAAGCAGTAGGGATGCACGATATTTATCGGACTGATATAATATCGGCCAATTTGGGGGAAATGACGTCCTTTTTTATCGGCCCGATGCGTACATTTTATCCGATAAAAAGATTTAATAAATTGTTGAAATTGGGGAAATTGTTTGCAGGCCGTGTAGCCCCAAAACAAGCCATGTCGTGCTGGTTACATCATCTATCGCGCCTTACTAGAAGGACCCAAGCCTGCCCCCGTCTCTCTGTCAGATCAAAAGTGAGCATGGCTTCATCAGTGTGGTTGTTTTTCTCAGTGGCAGAAGATAACAACAGCATTGCTGTTTACACAACCTGTTCGGAATTCAAGTTTTAACACAACAAATCTTATAGCTCACCTGAAAAGTTGTCATCACGGCTGAGCGTTATTGAAAGAAGACGAAGCAGCCGCGGTAGCAGCTAGCATGCTAATGCTAAAAACAACAACATGGAGCGTGGATGTCCCCCATTCAACAGGCGTTTGAAAACTGTAAAACATTTTTAAGAGACAGTGAAAAGGCTAAAGCCATGAACGACAAAGTGATGGAGTTCATAGCGCTCGACGACCAGCCCTTTTCTGTCAATAAGAGCCTGGGTTTTCGCAAGTTAATAGCACATTTGGAGCCATGTTACACCCTCGGAAGCCGTCGCTTCTTCTTAGAGGTATCTCTCCATGCCCTCTAAGGTATTCTTGCCACACACATCCATAACTTGAAACATAACACATAACAAGAACAGACTACACGTAAGTTTTACCACAAACATATAGACATCTGACGTTAGTCCGGTCAACAAGCTCTGCTTAACAGCTCAGTGGTTAGATCAAGATTTCAACATGCAAAAAAGTTATATTAAATATAAAAATATGAACTTATCGGTTATCAGTATCAGTATTGGCCATGAGAAGCAGGAAATTATCAGTTATCGGTAACAGTTGAAATTTTTCATATCGTGCATCACTAGAAAGCAGCACAAGGCGCTCTACAGACTTCATCCCCACAGAAGTCAGGGCGACAGGTCTGTAGTCATTCAGTCCTGTTGAAATGCCAGAGTTTATTTAGAGCTTAAACTTCTGATGGTGGAGTCTGCTATTTTCCTCTGATACCGTTTTCCTGGCTGCATGAAGGTTTTGTCTCAGCCCTGTCGGTCTGTTCTCAGGTGTCTGCAGTTGCATATGTGTGGGTCAGCGAGATTAAATTCAGGCACTGGTGCTACAGTTTGATTAAAGGGGCCCAGGTATTTTCTTTGTGCTATCTGAATGTCTAACTGAGGCCAAAAACTGGTCTGATACAGAATGAAAATTATAACTCCAGTACATGCAAAGTGGTTAGACTCAGGAGGCTTTATAGCTTTAAGTGTTTGTGATAGTGGGAACTATCAACTAGTTAAAGCTGCAGTGCCCTGGACATATGAGTAAGTACTACAAACATACTCTCAGTAATTCAGATTATTTGAAAAGGAAAAACAGGGGGTGCTGGTTTGGCAAAGTGCTAAGCAACCAGGCACGTCCAATATGCTTCTGCATATTGGACGTGCGCGGGTGTGATTCCCATCTGGGGCTCATTTGCAGAATTTCCTACCGTTTTCTCTCACCCACTTTCACAAGCTTATCCACTGTCTCTCTCCTCTAACAATAAAGGCATAAAACATCCCAAAAATACTTTCAAAACAAAAGAGGAAAGAAAAGAAAAGGATAAAACAGTGAATTTGATCACAGTTTGACTTCTTATAACCACTAGTGTGGTGCATGCAAAACAATCAAGGTATTTACTTCCCAGCGAGGTACTTTTTTTAAAAGTTTAACTTGCATCTCAAGTTACTCCATTAATGAAAAGTTGTATGAGGCCCTTAGTTGTTAACCTGACACACCAGATGGACCATTTAATATATTTCAATATATTCTGGGACAGAGCCCACAGAAGTGTTCGAGAATTGGCAGAACCTTTCAATGCATATCAGCCAGCTGATTCAACAACGGTTCTGCCAATCACATTCATGACGGTTCTGCCAATCACATTCATGACAGGCCAATCAGATAACGTAATAGGTGGGTGTTGCTGTCAAGGTGTAAAGGACAGAACGGGAACTAATTTATTCAATAGACTCTGGGCAAAACTTTTCAAAAGTGGTGCAAAAATATATTTTCTATAGAGCCGTTCATAGTGTTTTTTGTTATAAAGAAATGTGATCCAGATTGTAGCTCCCACCTCTTCCGGCTCAAAAAGAAGCTGATTGGGCCGATAACCGCTTCGGGCCGCTCACATTTGTTGTGGAACTTAGCTTGGCAACATGGATCTGCCTGATTACAGACAATGAATCAGACTGATCCAGTTGCACTGCAAGGTTAGTAAGTTGTGTATGCAGATCACAACCTACTGATTTTTTTTGCATTTGTTCCAAAACCCATCTCAAGTGCTTATGCGTTGGTGGCATTTGTATCTGGACATGTAGCATTTAGGGCACTGAGAACACCAAAGCAGATGCCATGTCCCCCTAATGGGGGAAATACGGCTGTTAAAGCAGCTCAACAGTAATAACAGAGAAGAAAACAAACACTTAAGTTAAAATAAAAGACAAGATAGTAACTTAAATTATAAAAATAGAAAAAAATAGAGAATATCATAATATTACAATATTCTAAATTTCATACATGAAAGATCAAAAATTGAAAAAAAAAGTGGCTCATAAATGTTTAAGCTACCAGTCACAGTGGCAAGCATAAAGGTAATCTCCCAACCTGCTGCCATGATGGCTTGTAGTTAAGCCTTCAAATTTTCAATGTGGCTTCTATTTAGCCGTCCTTGAGCACATCAAAACAAAGCGTATGCTTCAACTGGTGATGACAGTGTCTAAATGCACAATATCATAGTCCCAATATCAGTGCTATCATAAACACGCTTAAAAAGTGGAATATCAGCATGTTGATAGATATGCTTCAGCTGAGATTTTCGAGCCTTATACATATTGGCCATATATCTTCCTTATTAGTTGCAGAAAATACACATTTACTACAATGCTTACCTTACTATCACTGAATGTCCACATTCAAATATAAGCAGTATCATTTTTTAGAGAATGAAATGTTTTATGCACTAACAAACTGTCACAACTGTCACAATGAGAGGAACAGATCCATTTGAGTTTAGTAAAGACTTTGTACATTTGACAGAAAATATTCATATCTGTATAGGCTTGGGGTTTGTATTATCAAGATTCTGGCAATACGACACAAATCCGACCTGCAATATTGTATGCGCAAAAAAATTCATCTCCTAATCAGTGATATTTATATAAAGCATGGCCCTTGCAATGTTTGTAAAGGTCACTGTGTGTTCCAGGTACAGAAATAACAGAAGTGAATGCAATCGAGAGAAAGAAAGTAAAATGGCTGCATGTCTGCTGCCAACTAGCAGATGGAGGCTGCACTAGAATGCAAGGTTCTATGAATTAAAATATTGCAATACTGTGCTAAAAATAACAAACAACAATGTGTCCCAAAATATTATAATATGCTTACTTATTCATATTATCTTTCACCCCTAGTATCTGCGATAGAGAGTTTGGAAACATCTGCTCTGAGTCTCATTTTTCACTAATTTACCCCAATCCTTAATAATAATAATAATAATAATAATAATAATAATAATTATTATTATTATTATTATTATTATTATTATTATTATTATTATTATTATTATTATTATTATAACAATAATGGGCAGAGCAAGATAGGCACAAACACACACATCGACCAAACAGCGCCTTGTCCACCTCATTTATTTATTTTTTGCTTTCATATTGTATCTCTGTCTGAAGCTTTATTAAAGGCTGCATGCTGAAATGGATCTAGGTGATTTGCTGCAGCTCTGCAGCAATGTCAGTCTCCACTGCAGCTGCTTCACAAACTGTTTGAATGTGCTTCCAAACCCATGACTCACTTGTTTAAAGTCCAAGATGATCCAAAGAAGTTGGCTGAGGCTTTACACTGGTCAAAGGAGCGGGAAAAAACAATGAGGCTGGACTGTAACATGTAATATCCTTTTATCTATAAATATTTGACATAAAAAAAAAGTTATCTCTTACAACAAAAGTCCTGACCTGTAATTATGATTATGTGCTTTCATTTCCTACTGCCAAGCAAGATTATTTCATGCTTTCAGGAGCAGCTGTGCAAAACTCAGGAGATAAACCAACCCCACAATCAGTTACAGCTTAACACTTGGACACACAGAGACCTAAGGAAACACCTCTAGGATTTTATGCTCAAACACGAGTTAAGTATCACATCACAGGTAATTTAAGAGGGAGACAGGTTGAAGTAACCTTGCATCTTGCCAAGCTCCAATCTACGACAACTGAGAGTGTCCCAAAGCGGAATGGCCCAATCAGTATCCTTTAGAGCAGGAAGAGGTGGGAGCTACGAGCGAGACAACAGCAGGAAGTGACCACTCGTACAGATATTAGAATAGATGCTAACAGCCTCAGTAGCAGTTTTATCAGATCTGGACCGCATTTCCTTATTAAATGAAAAACAAATCACAACACCACAAACCCATTAATAGTTAGCATATTTTCTGTCCACTTCTGACTTGTTTCCCAAACACTTTATGGGCTCTTCCTCAGATGGACCAGTGAAACATATATAAAACAGTCCACCTGGTTTGTCACGTTATGGGAGCACAATACATTCATGCATAGGTTTAATGTGCCATACTTGTAGGTAGAGATGCAGGATATTACCAGTGCAGCATCAGTATTGACAGATTATATTTTTCTCATAGCTCCTTGCTGTTCTTCTGAAAAAAAAGAAGAATAAAATGTCCTAAAATATGAAAAAGCAACTTCATGACAGCCGTCAAAACAAAATCCAAACCAAACTGAAAAACAGGACCAGAAAAACAAGGTGCATAAACTGTGCAGCCCTAGTATCAATATCATTATTACATCAACTAGTGTCAAAGAAACATGTATGGTATTGAGACAACCACTCATATTTCTATGAAAGGGAAAAAAATACCAACTGTTCCCACTCAGATAAACATTTTGAGATAGGATTCCATATTGCCATCCCTGATAATTTGATTTAACAATTAAAACGTTAGCCTCTGACAGTCACAATACCAGGGGCAAAATAAACTACTAACTCAAGTTCTCTGCACAGACACAGGCAGACATTGCTGGTTTGTCCTGCAGTGGCACAGTGCTTTTTATGTAGCATAGTCCAGAGGCCCAGTATTATTTGTGAGCTCATAAAGACACGGTTAAAAAAAACTGTAAGTCTGCAAGCTGGAAACACCTTTTGAACGAGAGGGTGTTAAATGCAGGTTAACTGTTCTGAACTCAAACTGATCCAGACCAAATGTCGAGTGGATTGGCCGCGGGTGCTTTTCCCAAACACCTTCTTAGCACTCAGATTAGGTTCACTCAGAGGACTTAGACAGAAACAGAGTTGATCACAGAGCTTACATAGCACATGGGATATTCAGTGCCAAGGCTTTTCACCAATACGGAATGCAAGTCACTTGACTGCTGTAAATGTAGATCTGTCTGCATCTGCTGCTTATCTGTTCTCTCCCTCTGAGTCACGATAAAAAAGGCTTCATGGCAGCGGTTTGAAGCCAGAGAAATGTTTGCTCTGTGAATCACAGATGCAATCTGCCACCTTCCCTCCTGCTTTAGATGTGACCTCAGTTCCGGTCTGAAAACAATCAAGGGTATGTGGGTGTCAGATGGACAAGTGAATGTTCATAACCCTTTTTCCATCATCTTTTCAACCAGGGGTAAGGAAAGGTTTTCGCCAAAAGTCTGACCTTGTCCCTACTTATTATATAAATGTGCAAGCTTTTATATTACAAACAGGACCAAGGTTTCTGTTGATAGGACAAAGACAAACAGAGTGGGACAGAAATTCAACTTTTACCTAGGTAACAGGAGGTCAATGACCCACAGTGACCGTCTTTGTTCTGCTGAGAAAGTCATTATTTGGTTTTATATATTAAATAATTTGAGACAGCCACAGAAACCGCACTGACTGATTTTTCAAAAATGTAATATTTTACATATGACCATTTGCAAAATCTGCAGTTTGTCAAAATCACATGGATGTCATAAACTTTGGAGAAATTGAGCATTATACATGCTCATGTTAGTGCAAAGCACAAACAACCGCTACAGTAAATATCCATAGCAACAGCCTTAACAATATTAACATTAACTTTGTTACATTTATATAACAGTAAAGCAATAAAACACTTTAAATTTACATTTTACAAGCCATTTACATTTCTTATGTGTGTGTTCAGAGGTGAAAATCACGAAAATCCAAATAAATCACTTAGACTTGCTTCAGTTCATTAAAGGATGTTAATTTGGGGGCACTAGCCACTAGCTAAGCTACCATTTATTTTTCTGGTCTTCATGACAAGAAACAGAAATCAGCTAAATTATTGATTTGGGGATTGAAAGTGCATACTGCGTTCCTTTGTGTTATGTATCGTGGGCAGTCAAACAATCAAGCTTATGTGGCAGCCAGTCTGGTAGTGTCAAAGATGAAGCTTTACCCATGGTAGTAGCACAAGAGCAGAGCAAGAACAATTTATCAAGATGTCCATGCTATGTTGAGATAAAACAATCACACATTAATGTCATAAATTCTATAAGATATTTTATATATTTCTTTAAGCATTGCAGGAGATTTCAGCTCATCATCTCAAATGAAAGAAACGCTGCACAAATGATCTCTGACCTCCCCAATTACAGGAGCTGAGAGTCCTTCATTGAGTAAGAGAATTGTCTAAAAATAGTTTGTGTATGACTGTGTGTCCTAGGTTCAGCTCAATGCTCAGAGGACGAGACCCGTTTGGTGAACAAACTGTTCACTGGTTACAACAAGGTGGTCCGACCTGTCAGCCACTTTAAAGAAGCTGTGGTGGTCACCGTGGGACTGCAGCTGATACAGCTCATCAGTGTGGTAAGAAAAAGGGAAGTAGTTCACTTTAACAAAAGCAGAACTTGATTTCTTTTGTTAGAAAATTACCAACTTAGTTAGGAGGGTATGGTGTTTACACCATATTTGTAAGTCTGTAAATGTTTTATTAACCCTTGAGGCACCCAAAAGATTAATAGATACAAAAGTCCCTTGTGTACCAAAACAGTGCCTCTCATAAAATGGTAATAAAAATGTCAAATCGTGATATTTTTTTTTACTTTGATTGCATCAAATCCTTTCAACAACTCCTCACTTAACCATAGATATAAAATATTTTATTATTTTTTATGTTTTATATGTTTTTATGCACTTCTTGTTCTAAAAACCCCTGACTTTTTCAATGGGGAAAAACATAAAATATGCAGTTTTTTGAAAAATATGTTGCAAAGTGGAATATTTGGGGTGAGGTTATTACAGCTTTGACGAGGTCAATAATTCATAACTAAATTCATTTTGATGCATTATTTGTTTAAGGAGCAATCAGAATTTATTCAAGAAATTAACATTAAAGTCCCTCATGTACCAAAATGGTTCCTCTCATAAAAGTGTAATAAAAATGTTAAATCTTTTTTTTTTTTTTTTAACTTTCACTGCTTCAAATCTTTTCAACAACTCCTGACCAAACCATAGATGTAAAATATTTTATTATTTTTTATGTTTTATATGTTTTTATGCACTTTTGGTTCTAAAATCCCCTGACTTTTTCAATAGTGAAAAACACAAAATATGCAATTTTTTGAAAAATAAGTTGCAAAGTGGAATATTTGGGGTGAGGTTATTCGAGCTTTGACAAGGTCAATAATTGATGACAAAATTGATTTTGATGCATTATTTGTTTTTGGAGCAATGAGAATTTATTTAAAATATTAACATTAAAATCCCTTGTGTACCAATTCGATTCTTCTCATAATAGTGTAATAAAAATGTTAAATCTATTTTTTTTTTTATTGTCACTGCATCAAATCTTTTCAACAACTTCTGACCTAGCCACAGATAAAGACATCTATCAGATATTTATATTTCTTTTCTTTATTTTATGTTTTAATGCCCTTTTGTCATAAGGACAGAAAAAGATCTCAATTGATCATGAAAACACATAGACAGAGCCAATTTGACCTTTGATGACTTGAACTTGAAACACACATGCATTCACATAGAAAAACACACTCACAACCACACACACATACACACATCATCCCAACACTCCAAGTCCATTTTTGTGGTGTTCACCTTTTTTAATGCCATGCATTTTGCCAGGTAAGGGATCCAGACCTCCATTGATACCTTATATGATGCAGTTATGCTCCCCCTGGTGGTTTTAGGGGGTTCATTAGATCTAAAACCTGTTTTCCTTTATTTTGAAGGTAGAGGCTTAGATTGATTAGGTATTCCTGGGAAAATAATTTTAATATGTCAGCAATACAGTGTATCAATAATATGGGCTCTAACTTCATAGACCAGGCACAGGCGCAGCGCCAACGGGGTGTGTCCAGGGCATTTTGCAATTTGCGTGCACGGTGCAGTCTGGCGCAGCGAGGCGCACCCACACCTCCGTCCCTCCCAAGAGCGCAAGTGGCAGAGAGGGAGGAGAGAAGGCTTGAGTGTCAGCTTAGCAGCTTTTTTATGTCTCTTGTCAATTTTACTTGTTAGTTTTACCTGTACATACTTATGTCAACCTTGAAAAAAGATTACTCTTAAGCCATCACAAAGCAAAAAGTAAATACACAGCTTGTCAGTGTTCGGGTTAGGCTACTCCACATTAAAAATTAGAGTTTTATTAGAGTGAAATACTTTATGTTTCTTTTCCTGAAAATATGAAATAAGTAAATCTTGTTTTAAACACTGACCAATCTTTTCATTTAGAAACAAAAAATATGTCTGCTGGTATAAAAGACTCATTCGTGGGAGTATCAATGACAGTTAGGGATGCACAATAGTAAATTAGCAGATATCTGATATTTCAAAACTTATTTGTGCTGATACAAAAGTGACCAGAAATAGTTCTTTTTAGATTACACCTATGCCCTTATGTAAATTGTATTTTTGACAGTAACAGTAAAACTAAGCTGTACATCCCCTTTAAAAAAACTACAACACTGATTTAATTTCCTGCAGACAGACATCCTGCCATACTTTGGGAGCTTATACTCTTAATTTAACATTAATATGCAAAAAAAAAAAACTCCACAATCTCGATGCAAATATAAGACTATAATATTGTCAGGAAATATTGGCAGAAATTTTCATATCTGCCAATACTGATATTTGGCTTTTGGAACAATTATTTACAGATACCAATGTCGCACTGATAATATTGTGTATCCCATATAATAGTATTGATAATGGAAAAAAAACTAGACTGCCAAGAAAATACTTACAGAACAAGTTTAAGTCTCTCCTTTGAGGTAAGCCAGTATTTTGAGAAATTGTGAAAATGTTGAGTAGTTTTTATTGACTAAATTGGATAATAATGTTTTTAAATTTACTAGAATTAGACCAGAACTTTTGACAGTAAAAATAAAAACTGAATGAAAGGTCACACGCATTTTTGAACAATATACAGTGCTTAAATTTATTAGACCACCATCCAGGTTCATACCATATATGCCCCAAATTAAAGGCATCAGCAAAACCCAAATGATTTTATATGCCTCTGTAATGGTTAATACGCTAGGATGTAGAAGCCATTTAACAATAGTTTGAATGCTAAAATATGGTTGTTGTTATCAATGACTTTTGAAATGTAGTGTTTTTCAATTAAAATTATTAAATTATTTAAAAAATACTGAATTAAAACATTGTTATTTTTTGATTGAGATGTCAAATTATAGTTATTTACTTGTTTTATTTGGACAGAAAAATTAGTTTTTATTGGTTAAAAGTCATGTTTGATTAATTTCTGACTTCTCAGAAAAGCTCAGTGAAAAGGCCCAAATGTGGGTATAAAAAGTTCAATGTTTTTGAAAGACTGCTAAAATATCTCGGTTTTCTCATCTTTATGAGGGGTGGTCTAATAAATTTGTTAAGCATAAAGTAAAAAAGAAAAAAGAAAAAAGAAAAACTCAGTGAAAACAGAATGTATTTAAAATGAGCCTCATTGTGTTTTAATGATTTAAACCCAGAGGCAGTCAGTCTAATATTAGGAGGGTAGTTGGTGAATGAGGGTCAGTGAAAGCATCACAAACACAAAGCACAACAGATGAATAAAAAGATTTGGCTCTTACTGTTTGTAGCTCTCCATCTGTTCCACTGGTCTGAAAATATGGTGGCCATTGCTGAAATTCCTCTCTGTAGATTATTCCACATGAACCATGACGGCCGTCCCGCAGATGGGACACTGCTGACTTTGGGTGGGAGCTCCTCCAAAGCAGGCCCCTTCTGTTCAGTGTCAATATTGGCAAGCCTGTCCTGTAGCATTAAGCTTAAATAAGCTCCCATTACTCCTTTTCGTAAGACCAGCACCTGCCATTTCCTCTGTATCAAACAGGTGGACTTTATTCAGTGGCTCACCACTTAAAGCAGTGCATTTAAGCTAGCTTTAGCTGCTTTAGGAGCAGACATAACAGCAACCAGCAGCTCCTCCTTACCTCCACTTATCCCCTCAAAAGTGACATGAGCAGGAAAAATATGAAACAAAATTATTAATTTAAACTGGTCACGCATCCGTGACGCCTCCCGTTCTCTCTTTGCCTTGAAATTGTCGCAGGTGTTAGCTTTAGCTCCACAGGCATTTTCCTTTGTTCAGTTGCCGCCAAAATTTACAGACCAATCCTGAGAAATACCGGAAGTTGACGAGCCGCCATTACTGCGGTAGTGCTGCGTTCCAGGCAACCCGTAACTCGGAAATCTTCGAGTTCCGACCTGAAAGCGTTCCAGGCAAATTAAACTAAATTAATTATAAATTAAATTAATTAATAAACTAAATTAAATCAAAACTTCGATTTGAGCACAAGGAATTCTGGTATGTAAACAAAACAACATGGCAGACATTATAAGATTTATGCTTAATCATTTCAATCACCAAAGAAGCCTGCAACTTGATCATTTGAGTGAAACGGAGTAGGGGAAACGGTGCAGAAGGTAACAGAAGCTTATGCTGCGTTCCAGGCGACCCGTAACTCGGAAATTTTCCAGTTGAAATCTTCGAGTTCCGACCTGAAAGAGTTCCAGGCAAATTAAACTAAATTAATTATAAATTAAATTAATTAATAAACTTAATTAAATCAAAACTTCGGTTTGCGCTCAATGAATTCTGGTATGTAAACAAAACAACATGGCAGACATTATAAGATTTATGCTTAATCATTTCAATCACCAAAGAAGCCTGCAACTTGATCACTTGAGTGAAACGGAGGAGGGGGAAACGGCGCAGAAGGTAACGGAAGCTTATACTTTAAAATTTATGGTATTTGTCGTTATTTAGAGGCTGACATATTGTTTAGGCAGTGATGTGACGTCACAAGTCGTAACTCGGAGTACATTGATCTGGTACGAGTTCATTGGTGGGAAGTTACGAGTTTGACTGCCGTTCCAGTGCACTTTCACGAGTTACAGGTGGGAATAGCACGAGTTACGGGTTGCCTGGAACGCAGCATTATACTTTAAATTTTAAGGCATATGTCGTTACTAAGAGGCTGCCATATTGTTTAGGCAGTGATGTGACGTCACAAGTCGCAACTCGGAGTACATCGATCTGGTACAGTTCACGGGTGGGAAGTTACGAGTTCGACTCCAGTGCACTTTCACGAGTTACAGGTTGGAAAAACACGAGTTACGGGTTGCCTGGAACGCAGTCCTGTGACTAGCATATGTCTGAATGAGAGTGATCAGCAGAAACAACAAAAATCAAAGTTTTTTGTTTTATCACTGTAAAAAAACATCCTCTCAACTCTCTTTGTGTAACTATCAGGTAGCGATACTCCTTCCTGTTCAGTGCCAAAGTTATTAACATACGTAAGCAGCACATGGCTAATTGAATATTCATGAGATGAACACGGAGTTGGAGCTGGTGGTTAGCATGCTCAAGGCTATCCAGGCTCACAGCAGTGAAGATGTAAATCTGATGGAGGGATAAACAACAAAAGGACGGCACTTAACTACCAACAAACGGAGGACAACACTTAACTATTACTGAACCAGAGGACCCATTTTTCACGGCTGGATGTTAAAGTTTAAGGTGAACAGCGGTTGCACCTGAATTCATCAGGTTATGAAGATCAGAATCGTCAATGGGTGAGCAACATAGTTCATTTAAAATGCAGAGTTTTGTGTTGGTGTTTTGAAGGATATGTGGCTGTGAGCTGCTAATCAGAGCTCATAAACTTTGGGCTAAGTGGGAGTTTACTGAAGCTACTGGTTGCTTAATGTGTGAAATGAAACAAAAGACAGATAAGAAGAAGATTGTCATACTAAATTATCTATTCTATCCAAGTTGCAAGCAAATAGATGGAATTATGAGTTTTTCCAGTCATTTTGGAGTTCTGGTCGTGTGTAATCTGTGTTCAGAGACGGCTGTAGAAACAGGATGGTCAGCTCGGGCTGAAGTTGGGTTCGGTTTATCGTCTTGAACTCAGGTGAATTTTCGACAGAAATATGTGGCTCCAGCCTTGCTCTTGTGAGACATGATACTGGATCAGTGTTTGTGTTTCTGACTGTTGTGTTGCTGTTGGACGCTGCTTATGCTCGATAGTTGTTTTGACTGAATTCTGGAGGTTGGTCAGCAACGAGAGTCTAGCGTGAACTCTTAACCTAATTTCACATTTTTACGTTATTTTTTAAATAGATAATTGACGTGAGTAAAATCCTTAATCTGTGAAATATATCTAAAGTCAGACACCTGCTCAAACAGCAGGTGGGAGTAGACACGCTGTTCCACCGCAGTAATAGCGGCCGCTTGTAATGGCGGCGCCCACAAATCAGCCGTAGGATTGGTCTATAGGTTATCCCAGTGCCCTATCTCTACAGCTCTGTTCGAGGCTCCACAACCCGGAAGTAGACCGGAAGAAAGCGTACAACGGCGTCTTATGGGAGTGTCGCAACTCTTTCTATCTCTACAGCACTGGATTATCCATTGTGTCCACCATCGCCCGCAGGTGTGTTGAAGGGACAGAAGATTCACTGACATGGACCATCCTGTCTTTAGCTGAATGTCTTGAAAGGGGGGGGGGGGGGGGGGGGGGGGCAGGACTGACATATATTACGAGGAGGAAGATATTTTTTATAGTAGTTAAAATGTCAGAGGTGGAAGATTGCACTGTAACCTCAATTTTGATGTCCTCTCATATCCCCGTCATGCCTGACCCTTACCAAACGCCTCCTCATGTTACATTAATATGACCCAGAATATTGTCATTTTAAAAGCGCCTACAGGCAATACAAACATTTTATTGTTTTTGGTTGGTCTTTACATTAAAAATATTGTGTTAACTGTTTTCTGTCTTCTCTGTCTCTTCAAGGATGAAGTAAACCAGATTGTGACCAGTAATGTCCGTCTAAGACAGGTATGTTTTTTTTCCGTGGAAAAAAGCACCATTATGTATTTGTGGCTTTGGATTATTTTTGAATTTTGGACTTTTTATGATACCATTATTTTAATGTAAAAACTAACCCAATCCTACACTGTTCTCACAACTGTTGATTTGTTTGTAACATTGAACTGTTGCAGATTATTTTGGTCATCGTTTTGAATATTTATTGTATCTCTGGAATATCCTGCAAAGATTAGATCACAAAGATAGTGTAATGTTGTTTTATTCCCCTGTAAAGGACAGAAGTAGCTAAATCAAAACTAAATTAAGGTGGAAAAAAAAAAAGAATCATGGCCTGTCACCTGATGGCTGTAGGGTAGGGGTGTCCAAACTATGGCCCTTGGTCCACTTTAAAATGACCAGCAGCAAAAATAAAATAAAATAAGGGGGATTTGGCTCACATTATAATTTAAAGCCTGTGTTTTATTGATGACTAAATCTGATTACAGCCTTTAAAAGCAGCATGTTAGCCCATATCTGCTTCATTATCTTCTCTGTTTCTAAGTCTTATTCACAAAGGATTTTGTCCCATTCAACTTTAAACACAAATGCTCTGATCAAGTTTGGCATTTCTGCACAGTTTGCTCTTGCCATCAGTGTCCATTCTCTGTGGTATAAAGGGGCCCCTTGGGGTCTGATGGGCCACTAAATAAATCTTTTACAGGGACTGACTGGTTACCATATTGACCTATTAATGGGAAGCTGCAAAGTAGACTTATTTTTCCTAAAGTATTTTTATTATTAAGCATATCTTAACCTACATCAGTTTTACTGACTAATACACTAAAGGTAGATGTATTGAAGTGGTCTAAGCATCCTTACATTTTTCTGTATGTGGCCCCTAGTGAAAAACATTTGGACACTCCTACTGTAGGGGTTGTTTTTCTGTGACACAAACCTTATGAAAGCTTGTATGAGCACAATGAATATAACAAAAATAACTGATGATTTCAGTCAAGGCATCACGATTATGCAATGTTACAAGGTAGCTGGATCAACTCTCTGTTTGGACAGAGCCTGTGTGTAGTTTGCATGTTCTTCTTTAGCATACATTTTTTTCTCTAGATATTCCGGTTTCCCTATGACAGACCAAAATCATGCTAGGGCAATCTAGAGTCACCATTAACCAGTGGTGACTCTAGATTGCCCGAGGTGTGAGTGCGTGTTATTGGCTGTCTGTTTGTATATGTCAGCCATGTGACTGGCTGGCAACCAGTCCAGAGTGTACCCCACCTCTCGCCCATTGTCAGCAAGGATAGGCGCCAACCTTCTGCAATCACAAAAGGCATAAAGCAGATAGACAATGGATGGATGATTTCAGACAGAAATAAAACAACTGATCTTATTAAACTGTCTATAGGTGGATGAGATGATCTCCTGCTGTCTCCTTTTTATTTCAGCAATGGACAGATGTAAATCTTAATTGGAATCCTGATGACTATGGAGGCATCAGAAAGATCCGAGTCCCTTCGACAGACATATGGAAACCTGACCTAGTGCTATACAACAAGTAAAAGCATACTCTCTCATGTTTCTGCGTTGTACAGTTAAATGCTATGACAGCATCTCACACTCCTCCTGTCTTACTTTTCCCTCTCTCCAGTGCTGATGGTTACTTCGCCATCATCCATGAAACTAAAGTCCTGCTGGAGCACACTGGTTTGATAACATGGAATCCTCCAGCCATCTTCAAGAGTTACTGTGAGATTATTGTCCTCCATTTCCCATTTGACCTGCAGAACTGTAGCATGAAACTGGGGACCTGGACGTATGATGGACTGCTTGTCATCATCAACCCAGTGAGTATGAGTTCATGCAGTTAAAAAGGCAGATCGGTGTAAAATTTATGAACAAAAGAAGTGTTTTGTTTCCATTATTGGTTTAATTTGCAGAAAAATCTAGTCTGTGTATTTTGTAAGGATTAGTAATGCCAGCTGGGTGCCAAATTAATCTGATTTCCCATTATTTGACGTCCAAGGCCCAGGGATTGAACATTTTGGAAAGCTCAAGTCATGATTTCTTATGAGGTAGAGAGATTGTGGGTCCAGGAGATTGGCTAGTTGAGAACCACTGTGCTACATCCCTTATCTACTGAACAAAACCTAACTTTTAAAATCCTCTCTTCTTCCTCCATCCCTGAGATTTTTCCTTTTATATGTTTCCTCCAAACCGCCTTCCTGGGCTCTGTCAGTAGCTCCCTGCTGTGCATTATTCCCTGTTTTCTGTCTTACAGGACAGTGACCGGCCTGACCTAAGTAACTTCATGGAGTCGGGTGAATGGGTGATAAAGGACTACAGGAGCTGGAAACACTGGGTTTACTACACCTGCTGTCCAGACACACCATACCTGGACATCACCTACCATTTTCTGATGCTGCGGCTGCCTCTTTATTTCATCGTTAACGTCATCATTCCCTGCATGCTGTTCTCGTTTCTCACTGGACTGGTTTTTTACCTGCCTACTGATTCTGGTATGTGGGATCATAGAAGGAAATGAAATATGTTAAATAAGTATTTAATACTAAGGCCTTTCAAACTTTTAGAAATTAAGACTATAAAAATTAACCTTTGACATTTGATACTCCATTTTTTCATTTTGTATTTTTGCACAACATTGGCTTGACCACACATAAAGTAACTTGTTATGGTTAAAATAATATAGAAACAGCAAAGTAAATGATTAAAAGTGGGACAGTTACTTAGCATTGCAGTGCAGCTGGATCCATGTGATTTAATGTCTATAATCTGTCTTATCTATCATGTCAAGCTCCAATCTACAACGACTGTGCTCAGCCCAAACGGGCTGCTAGCATAGATGCTAACAGCATAAGTAGCAGTTTTATCAGAATAGCATTTCTTTATTAAACGAAAGTCAAACAACAAACTTTCTGTTTTTTATAAGGCCAAGGTGTAAGAGAAGAGGTTAACCGCTGGATTAAGTTACACAGATGTGAAATTCATAACTCTGCCATAAAAAGTTAATTTGTCAGACTCTCAGTAAATCCCAAACTGGCAACAAACAACTGACCGCACACCAGACACCACTGGATCTCAGTTTTTGGTAATATGATAAGAATCAGTTCAAATACCATCACAGTGGCTGAGAAAGGCATGAATCTGTAATATTGCTACATTTTGGTAAATTAAGTTTGATAAATGGCAGCAGGTCCAGCACAAATATAAAACTTGTGGCCTCTTTTTACGCAACTAACCATGTATATCTGTCTTTCTGTGCTTCTGCAGGTGAGAAGATGACTCTGTCCATCTCTGTCCTGCTGTCTCTGACTGTCTTCTTGCTGGTCATTGTGGAGCTCATCCCTTCCACCTCCAGCGCTGTGCCTCTCATTGGGAAATACATGCTGTTCACCATGGTGTTCGTCATTGCCTCCATCATCATCACTGTTATCGTCATCAACACCCACCACCGCTCGCCCAGCACACACACCATGCCCGCCTGGATCCGCAAGGTTTTTGTTTAATATCACCGACAAGGACTCAAAAATCTACATGAAGAAAGTTTTGAATATCATTATTATTATAAACTAACCCCTTTGTGTGTCTGTTTTTTAGGTTTTTATTGAAACCATTCCCAATATGATGTTCTTCTCCACGATGAAGCGTCCCGGTCAGGAAATCAGGCAGAAGAGGCTGTTCCCCACTGACATGGACATCTCAGACATTTCAGGCAAGGCCTCAACAAAACAAAACAACTACAAAAAACCTATCATAGGAAAAAGGGTGCTCTTATATTGTGATATAACCCCTGCCCCCCACTGACTAAATGCTGAAATTGTCTGTTTTATCCTGTCCTTTCTCTGTCCTCTACAGGAAACCCTACGCCCACCAGTGTCACCTATCAGTCTCCCATTGCCAAAAACCCAGATGTCCGCAGTGCCATTGAAGGAGTAAAGTACATCGCTGAGACCATGAAGTCAGACGAGGAATCCAACAATGTAGGATAACAGCACATAACATTATTTGATTCATTTAAAGTACTGAATGAAGCTCTACTGTCATCTACACCATTATGTGCTTTTGATTAACAAAAGGCCTGAACTAAGACTGATACATGTAAATATATAGACATTGACAGAAACTTCACATGTACTCTGCTGTGATTTTAGGAGTCCATTCTTATACAGTCAACTTCATAACGCCCTTATACTCAAATTATACATGTACATAACACCTTTTTTCTCAGAGCATCCATATTGACCAATACTGGTCCTGCTGAACAGCCACATGCACCGATGGCACAGCTAATACTCTCATGTCCTCATGAATTTGAACAGATAGAAAAAAATAATTCCTTAATTTTTTTCAAGCTTGTCAGGAAATATGAAAAAACTAATCAAATTGTGTCCAAAGCTCCTTATTTTAAACTGGTGAAATAGTGAAGGATGAAAATTGTGAGTCTTTTTCACCACAACACTGCAACATAGGATGTTAGGATTTCTCATTTTTGTCATTAGAAAGAATCGCTTACCTTCTATTTTTTACTTTATTATTATTAATATTATTTTTTGTATTTAAATGCTTTGGCAATAGTGCCCCACATTTGTGCTAATAAAGCTATTTGAATTTGAATATGGATGTCCTGGGCAGCTTAGGGCTGAAATCCGAAAGATGAGAATTGTTACGGAGGGCTATTTGTTTGGTTGAATATCTCTGAGTACTATTAATATAAATAGTTTACCTTAAAATAATATTTGTTAATGTGTTTAATATGCTTCATATGACACTGTATGTTTCGTATTACTTTTAATGTTTCTGACTTTAATTATTAGCAATGAGTAAAAATATTTTGTGAAAATTATACTTACACGCATCTATTATGAGTTATTTTTCTTTAAAACCTAACTGATCTACACTACAGTCACACTTTTATGATTCTTTTTTGTACAAGTGACACTGTAAGGGCTCTAGCTGCTGCCAATGGAATCAGAAGTGTGGCATCGGAGTATTAAAGGTCCCAATCCCAAGTGTGTTTGACCATTTACATTATGTATTGGGTGTCTGTTAAGCAAGCGTTTGATTTAAGTTGAATAAAGAAATGGAAAATGTCTTCTCTGTAAAGGATAAGATGCAGTACAGTTTGTGTATACATTTATATTTTTCTAATGTATTTCTGTGCTCCTAATATTTCAAATGTTCTATTTTTACTCTGTAAGGCACTGTCGGTTTCTCTTTGTATAAATGTTCTATAAATAACCGGTGTTAGCCCGTGTGTCTGTAATGGCTTTTAAAGTAATTATGCGATCAAATTAAATCAAATATCAGCTGTATTGTATTTGCCTTAAAAATGCATCATCTCTGAAGAATCACTTTCTCTCTTTTCTTCATGTCTTCTCGTTTCAGGCTGCAGAGGAGTGGAAGTTTGTTGCCATGGTGTTGGATCACATCCTGCTGTGTGTGTTCATGGCCGTTTGCATCATCGGGACGATCGCTGTCTTTGCCGGGAGACTCATTGAACTCAACATGCAGGCCTAGGCCAAGAGTGAGTTCATGTGTTTTTATTAGGACAGACGTCACACATGGAGATGCCTCAGTAAGTTGTTCTTCATGGACTGATTCACATTCTGTACGCAGGCTGAGTTGACAACAAACAGCAGACGGGATAGCAAAGGCGTCTTTTAGGCATGAGTCTTGTGATCTGTGGGTCATACTTGAAGTCATTTTTGCCTCTGACATTTTTTACTTTATCAGTTATATTTGTACCATTTCTGTGTGAGTTAAATCCTGTTTCTCTTTTGGTATGCTCTGAGTGTGCTCTTATTATTGTCGTGTACAAACATAACAGTAAAAATGAAGTTCTTCTTGTTTTTTGGCAGCTTGATTAAAGAGTCAGGTCAGAGTAGGGCTGGGACATACGGACAAAAAACAACTTTTGGATTTTGTTATTTTTATCTGAATGGCTTCAAATGATATGTATCTAGTTGCTTTTTGTTTTGACTATAAAAACTAACAGCTGGTGGCCCCAATGCTAGAAATATAACCCGAAATCTCCATTATTTTAATTATCAGTGGTTTTCAAAGAAAATTAACGATCGTCATATTTTTTTTTTTTTTTTTTTTACCAAAGAAGGGAAGATACTGTCCAAATTGCACAAATAGGAGGGAGACATTTGGTCAGTATAATGTACTACTCATCATTGGGTGTTGGGGACCTCTATATTTTCCTGTGGTGTCAAACAGGTATGAATGTCATAAATGTTTGATTCTCACTAATAGTATTGATACCTCCAGCATGAATTAAGCTAAAATGAACATTTCCCGTGTGGTTAAACAATTTCAAACATGGTATCTTGTGGTCATTAGACGTAGTAGTGTCAGCAGCTCTCTCTGTATACAGAGCATTGGACCTGGCATCAGTTTTTGTCAATTAATTTAACAGTGCTGATCCAGTTGCTTTGCAAGCTTCAGGCAATTATGTTTCTTCACTAGATATTTCTCTTGTATTACAGACAATTATTTTCCATGTAGATGCACTAACCAGTTAGGAGACATATTGGAATTTTATTGCTATAAATCTTCATCTCTGAGAGAAAACTCAGAGAGGGGCAAATAGTGGATCCAGGCTGTCACATGCTCCACTGAGTCGGTAAATTACAAAGACAGAAGCATCAAACAGTCTCCTCCTAATCTGTATATATTTTTTTTGTATAACTCAATGACAATATTACTTTAATATTACTTTTAAAATTAATAATTACAGCCCCAAAACACCAACAGAAAGTGACAGCTGACAGGGATCCTGATACTATCACTAAGCTAACATTATAAAGCTAATATTAGCTTACTACTCACCAGTGTTTTGAAGATGAAAGATGTATTGTTCTTCACCTCCAAAGTGCAGAATTATTGACCCAAACACATTGATAACCCATAAAACTGCCCGGATATTTAATTGATTTTTATTGTACAAGCAGTGTAAGGAGATTGGTTCTCCAACATTATGGAAATTTACAATCCTTCAGTGCCTTTCTGCTATTTTAAGTGACTTAAATTGTAAGGGTTTTTTAAAGGGTCAAAAATTCATGGTTTACATCAGTGTCTCATTTTTGTGTTTTTCAAGGGATGTGAATGTGTCATTATGTTGAGATGAAAATTAAAAAGCTCATGCCGTAGCTCCACAGAGTGGTAAAAAAGTAGCTGACACTGTTTTTGCCCTCCAGCATTACTAAAAGCTGTCAATATCTTATTTGATAAAAAATTACACACTGTACATCTTAAACACTTTGCATATTACCCAGTCTTCAGTCAAAGCATGTCATTTCTAGGTCTAGATTTTAAATAACAATTTAACCCATCATCTCTAATAAATGTAAATGTTGGAGAAAGAACTTTCAACCTTTGTAAAAGAACTAATCTTTTCTTATCCATTTCCATAGTTGGTAGTATGTACTCGGTCTGATTTCTGACCTTTGTGTTTGAGTGCAGGCAAGATATTTCCTGTCTGGGAGTTTTATTGATTCTTTTTGCCAAACACTCAGTCATCATCCAGAATTTGTTTTCACCGTGTACATATATATTTAAGTAACAAGGTTTCTCAATGAGGAAGGAAACCTCTCCTTACCTCTGTTGTACAGTTGAATGTTGTTTTACCTGAAAATCTGTAGTTCAAACTAAGTTATCTGATATTTTTTTAGTTTGGTTCTGTAAAATAGTGACTGTTAGGGTGGGTCAGGCTCTCTTTTCAGTCTACCAACTAAAATCCCATCAAGCTGCTGTGTAAGTTGTGTATAACTTTTAAAGTGGAGATTTTCCACCATCCATTCACATTTTTGAGTGAGAGTTAAACAAAATCTATATTTTAAGAGGGTGACTGCTGAACTTGTGTTTTGATGAAAAAAGGTGAACTAATGTAACGTGACAAACTGTACCTGTTGAGTGTTGGATGTCAATAATTCCTTGAAAATTTGACTTTAAAATCTTCCAGCTGCAGTGTTGCTTCCTATGTTTACAGCATCTGGATGATGGCAACTTGATTTATTTTGCAGCTGTGGTTCTTCATTAATCAAACCTAAATAGGGTTTTGTTGTGAATATATTCACCTTCAGATCTAATAATCATTTACTGTTTTTTATTGGTATCTGCAGCCACATATCTGTAAACTACAGTGAAAAATAAATATATTGCCAATTTATGTCTTTCCTGTTGTATTTGGGTGTTGTTTGTACACATTGACACTGATTACATTTAAAAATCAACAATAAATGATGAATGTAATAAGTTTTTCACTCAAACAAATAATGTTTGGGGCCAAAATATAAAACAGAACTAAACTTGACAAATTTGTGAGCAATAACAGCATAAAATGGTACTAAGTGTTATCTTGATTACTTTGTTTTTGGCCTAAGTCATCATTTTTTTAAAGACCTGGTTTGTTATCAAGCACAAGCTTACGCTAACCTTGCAGTGCAGATGGACCTGCAACCTACAATCACCAAGCTCTAATCTCTGTTTGAGAGCGTCCTGAAGCGGGATGGCCCAATCAGCATCCTTTGGAGCAAGAAGAGGTGCGAGCTAAGAGCAAGACAACACCAGGAAGCAACTGCTTGCACAGAGATTAGCATAGATGCTAACAGCTTTAGTAGCAGTTTTATCAGATCTGGACCACATTTCTCCATTAAAACCATCAACAACACTGCAAATGTATCTATAAATAGAACATTTTAACTCCTCTTCTGACACAATATGGACAAAATAATAAAAATAAAAAACATTGCCATCCTTAAGCTTTTAAAAAAACTTTATTTGGCGTGCCATGCACACACTCAGCATCAACCAGCATTGGCAAAACTCATTAATAAATCCAGCAGAGACAAACAAAACATGTCAAATATGACTGAGACACTGTGATAAAAATCTAAAAAATTAAAAAGTTACAGCTACATTTTAGCACAATTTAGTTATCAGTAGGTTTGAAAAGGGAATAAAATTCTTATTAAAACAATCAGTGAGCAGGCACAGATACCATGATGCATCAGGTTGAAGCTTTTGTAAACACAGCGGCCCGGTAAAAGAAAATAAATGTGAAAAAAGAATCAAAATAAAAACACTGTTGAGTCAAGCAACCATAAGATTATCACAAGATTTAAAGAAAGATTTTGGCTGCTGTGCACAGAGGGCTGGTCCAAACCACTGTCAATAACTTTTAAAGCCAGAAGATTCTGAAAAGGAGAGTTTTGAGGATGTTTTACACCATCAAAAACACACATTTAAGCAGAGATTTTAGAGATTTCTGCCCCTTAAGCCTGACTGTGTCTCTAGGACCAGACTTGTACAACACAGAAACCATTACATTTCATGTTTTGCCACCCCCCCAAAAAAAAAATTGGTATCAGAGATATAAACCTTTCATAGTGGTCACATATTTTACGCCTTTTCAACAACTTTACCCTGAAATAGTTTAGAAGTTTTTTGCCTAAATATCCACATAGAAACAGGCTTTTGGCATGACTTGGTGTCATCCACGCTCGGATTAGGCTGTTTTAGTGTAAATCTTCATAATCTGTGTTTGACTACACCCCTGTCGGGAAGTGGATGTGGCATCAGCTCTAATGTTTACTGTGGCTGCACAAACCTACCAGGATATGCCCCTTCCACTGGAGCCAACTTTGGGCCGAACCAAAAAATTTACCTAAAGGAATTTTTGAATACAGGACTTTTACAATTTAGGTTGCCAAAGCAGGTAGTTCAAAATCAGATTAAATGGACGTAATGATGAAAAAAGTAGTACGGCACAGTTTCCTGATATGAGTGCAAACATGTAAAATACTTCAAATGATCAAAATAACAGAGAAGAAAATCTTTTCTAATAAAACACATATACAACCCTGAAGATTACACTTGCCTAACCAGGCCTCTGCTTTTTAAGTGGTTGTGACAGTAACATGGACATCACTCAGTAAAAACAAACACACAATCATTAACATACAATATGGCCAAATAAATACAAAGAGAAACTCAGTGCAAAGGGAGTCAGGGAATACGGGTTAAAAACCCAGTGCATTTGGCAAACTCAAACTTTATGATTGGCAACGAAGTGATAAAATATTGAGCTGCAGGTTAGTTCTTTATGCTTCAAGTAGCCAAATGTTAGATGGGTTCATTTTTTTCCACAGACCTTGATTCTTAGGTAAATTGGCTGAAATTGCAGAAATTAAAGTTCAGTATAAAGAAACCTCAGAAACGATCTAATCAAGCACTACATTTTTGGACTAAGTATCTATGAACACATTTATGATGTTTAAGGGAAGGCACATACACAGCAGGAAGGTAACACTAAATGGTAAAACCGTCACATTCTTTTAAAAACTTGCTTTAAATAAAATCAGACTAAAAGGTACAAATTCTGCTGTTACATTGATGGCTAATCTGAGTTTTACTCTTCTGCACACACCTCTGGGTAATGTAGCACTTTGCTGGCACTGAAGAGAAGTGGGGTAAAGAATTTAGTGGCATCTAGTGGTGAGATTGTAGAATGCAGTCTTGCAATGTTAGCTTTTATTGAACTTTACCTCTGCCAAGGAGGTTATGTTTTTGCCGGCGTTTATGGACAGATTTGGATGAAATTTTCAGGAAATTTGTAAAATGGGATGAGGAAGAAAAACATTTTTTAAAGGATTCTTTAACATTGCCAGATAGGACCTTTTTAGCCAAGGTAAACTGAAGCTGCTTGACGGAGGTCTGCGCTCTCTGAGTGATTTTCTAGTTAGTTAGTTAAAAAAGAGCCCAAACAACACCTCTTAACCTTGAAGGGATAGTTTGGGTTTTTGAAGTGGGGTTGTATAAGGTATCTGCTAATAAGTTAATCAAACACCAGAGATGACCGTCAGCTCAGCCTCTCTGTTGAGAAATCTCAATTCAGAGAAGATCCCTTTAAATGTAGCAGGTGGATACATTTGTTTTATGCAAGTCAGTGTTTCCCAGACATAGGCTACACTTGTGTGGCCTGACGAAGAATCTTTGTGGTTACTTAACTGTAAGTGTCAACCATTTTCATACTTCATGCGTTCATTCTCCTTTTTATCATTAGCGATGCAGTCCCACACCACTCTCTCTTCAACCATCTATAATACTCACTTAAGGAGCACAGAGTGAGGAGAGATTACATGAGTTTATTCACTTTTTTCCAGACTGATAAAACCAAAAGTATCTGCCCTCGCTATTGCAAACAAAGCCCTGCTTGTGTGTTCCTGCAGATGTCAAGTTTTCATTTTCAACAAAATCACAGAACAACAAATCTTTCTGAGATTTTTACGTAGCACCAAGACACAGCTGTGAGTTTCTAAGTGGTTTGTATTTCTTATCAAATTATTATTCAGCTTCTTTTAAACACATTTCTCGAAAATATTTACAATAAAAAAACTGCTTTTGTGCACCTGCCAGCTATTAATGTTTAAACTAACGTGTGAGAACTGGATACTGTTCTCACACTAAAAAAAAAAGTAGCCCAAGGGTTGGTGTCTACTAGTACATCTGAAACACTGCATCATCCATGGTGATTGAGAAAACTTTGCTTTTTGATAATCTGGATAATTTAATGTTTGGTTCATTTTTTATAGTTATAGGACAATGGGAGGATAGATTGTAAATGACAGATTGTCTATAGCAAGAGAGAGAAAGACAGATCGTCAGAAACAGAGCAGCATTGGTCAGCTTGTCTCATCATGAAGGGAAAGAGGCTTCCTTTAGGAGTAGTCTAACTTTTACTAAAGTGAAAGATGAGTCCCTGTCCTTCTTGTTACCACCAATTTACAGAGCTAAAGGGGATAGAGATGCCAAAGTAAGGCCCTGACTTGGGCGGAAGAGGCCTGAAGTGGGTTTACCCGTGCTACACTTGTTACTCTATCCTGTCAATGCAGCCAGCATCTCACAGTACAATAAAAGACTGTAAATTAAACTTCCTTTGTTTTGTCAAAATGAAAATGAAAAAGTAAATGACACTAAGCTGTGTTTTTATTCTTGTTGGTCATCTAAAAATCTGAATCCTCATATTTTTTTGTCAAAAAAAAAAATTGAATAAAAATCCGTATATACTACCATCTGCATACAAGATGTCCACATATACTTCACTGTTGTAAATGCACGAGCTGCACTGCAACCTCTCCTGTTAAACATAAAACTTCTTCTGCCATTGTTTAAACTTTTTTCTTTCGCGGCTTGCTGACATCTTATCCTAAGCCCCAGCACCCTAAGCTTATCAGAAAGGTATGTTTTGTTAAGAATTATAAGCCATCATGGTTGCGGCTCACCTGCCATAAATAACATACAGCTGGTGAAGCATTTCAAAACATGTAACGTTATTTGAAAGACTTTGTTGAAGGTTCTGCTGATTAATTCAGTTAAAAAGGACATACACACAAAGAAATTCACCAACAGGATTTGACAGGGTAGTGGGACCCCACCCAGCATGCTTATCCTGACAGTGCTATGTAATTTTGTTGAAGCACTGAAGAGTGTATGCTAACACCTCCTGTGGCTAATATATGTGCTATTTACCAGTACCTCATACAACCCTGCTTCGAAGACAAAAATGACTTTATGGCATACCTGTATGAAAAACTGTAAACAAACAAAACTAAACTGTTGTGCTGTTGCTGAAGTTGTATTCTATATGGCGGATTTATGGTGCGTTACATTTATATCAGAACTGGGAATAGGGAAGTGGAAATTATGTCACATTCCAGCTATAAGTGTTCAAGTTACAAGGTGGTAAAGTCAGGGTAACTGCAGGATGTCCGACGTCAAAGTGTGAAATTCAGACCAAAGGAGGCGTTACCAGTGACGTTATCTAATTTTGTACTGTATGCATGAATGTACACTGGAAAGCTACAAATAAATTGCCCCTTGTGAAATAAATAAGTTGTCGGAACTGAACTGATCTAATTTGCAACTCTGACAATCCCAGTTCGGAAATAAACTGGAACAACCATTAAAAGCTTTCTCATGGTGAGAAATATTTTGTACACTACCCAAACAAATAACTTAAATCCTATTTATGTCCTTTACTTACATTTGCATCATAATAAACTTAGTGAACACAAACTGTAAAGTTAGGGTCAATGAGGAATGCAAGATTCAAGCATGTTTTTGCTGATGCGAACCAACCATTTGTAAACAGCAGTTTTATTTAAAACTAAAAACCTTTAAGTTAAAATCATACTGTAGCCAACTAATTTAAACTAAAATGACCTTAGAGCCAAAAATAAATCTTAAAACACTGATAAATTAACCCTGTCAGTTACCACAAAACAACCTTATCAGCAGCAAACTATTCTACTCAGAAACAGCCTTCAGATTTGAGCTACAATCATCAATCGCAGTGTTAAGACCATGAAATGTTGGCGACAGTGTTAGGCAATATGGTCAGACATTTATAAATAGATATATGACTAATATTGGTATTTTGATCCACACTCTGCTGTGTGTTTTCATAAATACAGACAAAAGCAAACAGAGACTTTGGCTGCAAAGTAGTAAGACATCGTGAGGCTGTTGTTTATGAAAATCATGTCCATCTATATTGCTTTACAACGTCGCCTGTCAATCATGACCAACACTACACCTTCTGTTCAAACAGGATGATCAGACATCGCTGCTCCTCTTTGAACTATGATAACTGAGGTTCTTTCTCACAGGAAGTGCCCTGCCTCTCCTCTGTCTCCATTTCTTCCTCCTCAACCTGCCCCATTTCCTCTTCCTCCTCTTCCCGCTGCTCCTGCTGTGGTGGCTGCTGCTCCTCTGGTTGGCTCTCCGTCTCCGTCTCTGCCTCTGCCTCTGCAGTGGGTCGTTCATCTTCTGTAAGCTCTTTTTCATCTGAGGAGAAGATATTTGGACAAGTGTATGAGAAGTAAGCATAGACACTGACCAATTAATAACAATGAGAGACAGAGGAAGATTTCCAGACAAAGTGATAATTTAGAGTAAAAAATGATTTGCTTGTTGGGTTAAAATCAGGAGGGAAGAGAAGAAAATTGTACACCATTCCCATTGTTAGGATTAACACACATTTTTAAGAGTCAACTAAACTACAAAGTTGAGTATTAGACACAAAAAATCATTAATTACTTAAGCTGTGACATACATGTTGATGACATTGCTTAATAGGAATTAAATTATTAAGTCTAAAGCCCAGACCTGACCAAAGATTCACAACAACAAGGCATCTTTGGGATGTAGAAATACTTGCTGTTCACCAGCAGACCAGCAAACTGCTGCCATGTCTTCTAGTATATGCAAAGCTGATGGAAAATGTGGCATTTATGGCTGTTAGGGGATTGCAGAGACAGAGGATTGATAAGAGCAATCCATACCAGCGCTTGCCTCAACAAAAGTGTGCCAGTCCTGCACCTTCCTGGGAGAAAACCCTCCATCTTGATGAATGGCGGTAAATAGGCAGACAGTGTTTTCACAATATCAAATGCTTGGAATAAGAAAACCTTACCATTTTCAGGATTTAAGAAACCCAAATCCAATGGCAAGTGAGAAAAATGTCTGAAGTGATGTGTGTAAATAAACACAGACACAGGTGTTTTTGAGTGTCTGTTAAGTCTAGAGATGCGGATTGATATGATTATCTGCTTATCATTACAATTCTATAACAATTCCTTATTGATTCCTGCTGATTTTCTGTGCAGGGAAAAAAGTTGGCCTACATAGATTTTCATTGGTAACAATGTGAAACACAAGTCACTCCTGATATTCAATGCTGTGCTGCATAGACGAATGCTTCTGCAAGTTGCTAGTGTTTCCAACCACTAAATGTTGTGCAGTAAGCATCATTTTGCCTGAAACTAGGCCATTTCTTGGATTTCAATTCTCATCCTGAGTTCAGTCTCAGGTAAAACTGATCAAACTACCTCATCTAATGAGCAGAGGATTCACATACTGACAAAACATATCTTAAATGTATATGAAGCTACCTCAGCTGACACTTGGCTTTCAATGAGATGTTCGTGTCAGTGAGTTGATGATCAATCAACAGACATGCAGACAAAAGCTCCTGCTTCCACTGATTCATAAATCCATGACATTAGCCAGATAAACTAGACTTTACTTGATAGATTAATCTATTTAGTAAAGAACATACAGTGTTTCACCAGTATTTCTAGGCAATGGCACAAAGAAAGTGTTTGGGGAGGGCAGAACCTTTCAAAACATACATCACACAGGTGACTGAACGATTTTGTTGTCAGTACTGACCAATCAGACAACGCAGAAGGAAAGCGTTGCTGTCCGGGAACACAGCTCAAATGCAAGCCAGCTGATAAATTAAACTCTTGCCAAAACCTGTCAGGAGAGGAGCAAAAATATCTTTTCCATGTAGAAACACTGTGTTTGTTTTTCTTTAAAAGAGACAATGTCGAGCTCTGATAAATCTACCACTGCAGGCAGCATCTATGCTAATCTGTATACAAGCAACCATAGTTTAACCATTCTTCATTGTTTAACCATTCTGTAAATCACATTCTTTAAAGGCCTGTACAAAACGTGAGCTAATTCATACACGAAACTCTTACAAAAACATGTTGAAGGGGGAGTGAGATTTCCCACCCATTGCTAATCGAGAAATGCTTTCAGTGTTGCTGTTTGTACGTATTTCATTTGATTAAGAAATGTTGTCCAGATTTGACAAAACTATTACTGAAACTGTTAGCATCTATGCTAATCCCTGTGCAAGCAGTCACCTCTTACTGTGTCATGCTCATAACTCCAACCTCTTTCTCCTCAAATGACATTGACTTGGCAGTACCTCTGCAGACCGAGCTCAGCTGTTACGACTTGATAACATGTTTTGCCTGATAACGGACATTGAATTAGGTGGATCCAGCTGCACTGTGAGGATAGGTTTACATTAAAGCTCTGCATTTTTCCACTTTACTACCTCTATTTAATGCAAAGAGTCACAAAGCTCTTCCTCTGTTCTTTGAAGTTAATATATTATGGTTTTAGATGGTTTGAAGCACAAAATGGTACACAACAGCATTAAATCACATTACTACAAGTGATTTCTCATCAATACACTGCCAAGGCTTTTTTTAAAAAAACACAAATGGGACAGACAGACATGGGAGGCAGTAATAAATAGCTATCTCCATCATATTCAAACCAGGCTCTTGTGTCTGTTTGATGTGCACTGCTAGAGGTTAGTATGAAGGGGTTGGCCAGCCCCTTTAGCCTCGACTTCGGCCCCAGAGTAGAAAAGTTAAGCTGCGTTTCCACCAAGCAGTCCAGTTCAGTTTGTCTCGGTATGGAATTATAAGTGTTTACAGTGTCAAATATAGGTACCCAAGTAACTGATCAGTGCTGTCCCATTTTTTGGCATCCTTCTGTAAGCATACAAGCCGACCCCAAAGGGTGGAGCTAAAATCACTGCAGTCTATTGACTGGTCGCAATAATCATCACTTTCAGTGCAACAGCAGCTAAAATGAAAACAACACACCAGCCATGTTTAAAACACCTGTGGATCCAAGTGAGCGAATTTTCTACTACTCCTGGAATAAAGAAAGTCTGCGCAGAACAATGCCCCATGCAGTTCTTTGGAGGTGCAACCATTCCTTGCCTTTGCTGGAGAGGAGGAAGTACAGAGGGAGTTGAACATAGCTGGTGCGACACGTATCTTCTGGCCAAGACCTTCGCTTCCAAGTGAGAGTACAGCTAGCAATGGAAACGAACGCAGGATCAGGACTTACTGCTCCAAACCAGATTGCACAGTGGAAACCCAGCTTTATTCTCTCCTATACATCCTGAGCACAGCGAGTACTGTAATACAGGGACCTTTAACTCCTCTATTTACGCATTGATGGTGAAACACTCCCAAAGAATTTATGTTTTAGGACCTGGTAATATTAGATTGTCCACAGCTGCCATGCTTAGTTTTGTTTTCCTGCCACATTAAAGTTACTTTTTGCTTATGCTGCCCTCAATGATTGTAAGAGGAATGAGATAAGTCAATGTTCAACAAACTCTGCTTCTGAGAACAATGTTATGTTATGAACTTAATTATACTTAATTATACAAGTGATTGATAAATAAATTCAACAGCAATAAATGTTATAGCCTACTTCTATCAAAAACTTTGAAAAATCATTGCATCTTTAGTAGAAACAAAGTGCAAATGGTGCTGAGGGTTGTACTCTGATCAGTGGTCATCAGTCACCTAAGCTGATTTGATTTTAATTTTGATGATTGTTGTTTATTTGGTAGCTTTAACCTCCTTAAGTACAGTATGTGTCACCATGTTTTTGGTTAGAACCCCACTCAACAGGTAGTTGTGTACAGCCTAAGTTCTAGTGTGCCCTCTCGTGGTATATTACATGTTCAAGAGTGCTGGTCAGCACATACGAATACAAACAAGGATTAACAGCATGTATAGCTCTCACCTAAATGCTGCAGAAGACAGTAGTAGCTGTCTGAGTTACGCTGTTGCGGCTATAATGAGCCTGCCTGACTGTGCTGTCTCAGTCGGTCAAGCAGCCAGCAGCTGGTTTAAGAATGAAAGGTGTGTCGTGTGTTTTGACAAACAATCAGTTACGCAGAGACAAAGAGGAAGTCAGCTGGTCATGCTAGTTACTAAGTTGCAAATGGTCAGCTGGTATGAATTTACTGTGAGCAATGGCTTACTTGTTTACAACAATCTGTGTTACTATCTGTCTGCCCTGGGTGACATACAGTCTCAGAAAACATCGGTTGCTCTTCTTATTTGAAGATACACCTTTGATACAAGCCCCATAGGTGCTCCTTTGAAACACTAACTGACCTTTGTTTGTTCTGTTTTTTGTTTGTTTGTTTTTGTTTTCTGTATTTTTTCCAAAAGCAAAATTCCAACTATGCCAAGTTGCTCATAATTACTGTCCTCCTTCATCTGATGCACAAGTTATATGCAGGTACAACACAAGCCCTAAAACCAAAAGTTTAAACTGAAGCACAGTTGCTATGGAAATGATGCATCATCTCCACGGTTGCAGCAGTGTGATCAGAATTCCTTCTAGAGCCCAATGCTGCCCGATGCAAACAGCTGACAGTTGAATCTTTGGTCTGTATTGGGATTACAGATCACAGTAGATCTGAGAAACAATAGAGAACACATAAATCGAGACATTATTTGCACTTTATTCAATTACATAAATTAACAAGAATCATAAATTTAGATTATGATGAAATCAAGAAAATTAAGACCCATTAAGAGAAGATTATTATTCCATGAAGCAATGAATATTGTAAACAAACTGTCATGCTTTCCAGGCACTCAGTTTTTCACCCAATATCTAACTGTCAGAGTTAACTTGTAATAGTTGAAAATAAGAATATTTTGAACAAAAAATACTGAACTTGCATAATTACTTAAACTAAAAGTATTAACCCTCACAGCCCTTGACTGCTGCAAATATTAAAACCAACTCTTGTCCTCAACAAGACAAAAAGAAAGGATTTATTTTCAGGAATTAAGCCCTTTATATGGCAGTCTGTGTACTTTATATCACTCATATCCATCTGAAAAAAAAAACAAAATATGATTATTTCCCATATACAAATTGCTGGATTATCACTCTAGGGGCATGGCAATTATCTTATTAACAAAATGTATTTTTGTGCATTTGTTCTTAATGTGATAGAAAAAATGTTTAAATTCTATAGAGGTCGACAGAAGAATAATATGTGTTTGTACTGAGGTACCAAAACAAGAGTGGGTTATCTGATGGAAAATAGAGAAAACTACAAATCTGACACCTTGCCCACAAACTCAAAAGGATGTTATTTGCCATTTCACGATTTGAAGGTAAAGGTGCCATGTGATCAAAATGTGGTTATAATGGGTTTAAATGTGGTCATTTATGGTTTTAATGGGCTCAGTGAGATTATTATTATTGCATGGGGCACTAAAAGTCTTTATAACGGAATGGAGTTAAACTTCAATGATTTAAAAAAAAAATACATTTCTGACAATTTATAGTTGTGTGGGAAATTTGTAGATAAAAAGGGCTTCAAAAATATAAAAACCTACATTTCCCCAAAGAGACCAATGAGATCGAGGGTTCCTATCTTCAAAAAAATAGGGTTGCACTCCAAAATGGGTGCTCGTAAAAAGTGTCAGTATTCTGTACTATGATACTGTACATGTATGCAAAAAAAGGTATTAGACATGTTTATTAACACCTAGTACTGGGTGAAAGTGTGCTAACAGTGAGGTTAAAATTGTTAATAAATCAAGCTCAGTGCCAAAAGAAAAGCTTGTTTGACAATTAGGTTAAATGACTTGGAGTCAAATAACATTTTATTCACACAAGATTTAGACAATATAATCCTAAGTAATGTCGGTTAGAGAGCAAATCAATTAATTAGGAATTCTGACACTGTGTATACTTGGTGAACACCAGGTCTGGGAGAAGCAAGTGTACTGTTGACAATAACTTTGTTTCATTTCAATCAATATATATATTTCAATATATATATTTCAATCAATATAAATATCCAAAAACAATCAATTAATTAGGAATTCTGACACTGTGTATACTTGGTGAACACCAGGTCTGGGAGAAGCAAGTG
Source organism: Cetoscarus ocellatus (assembly GCA_037902135.1). Taxonomy (NCBI): domain Eukaryota; kingdom Metazoa; phylum Chordata; class Actinopteri; order Labriformes; family Labridae; genus Cetoscarus; species Cetoscarus ocellatus. The sequence continues at coordinate 1,740,882 of JBAMNC010000034.1, read as the reverse complement.
TACTTTTGACAATAACTTTGTTTCATTTAAACTGAAATGGACTGATCATTCAAGACAAGACATTTCTGGATCTTCTGCTGACAAGCAAATATCCAAAAACATTTCTGTGACTTTTCAAACTTTAATAGATTAATAGATGAATGGATTAGTTGCATTAACGACACCCAGATCTGATGTAGACAGCACTGTGACTGCCAACCATGTTGTTCTTTTAGTCTGATTAGAGGTTATAGTGATTAGAGATTTGGAGTTAGCATTAGGATGAGCTCAACGATGTTATGGATTCTACAGCCAGGGAAACGGACCCATTCTGTGACAATCAAATCAGCTCAAATTAAGCCAGATCAGACATAGCAGGGAGAGTGAGGGGAACCTGGGTTCTGCAGAGGTGGGCTCTGAGGTTTCTTTGGACTCTGCTGGATCCGAAAACTGTGGACCATATTCCACGGAGCCGGAGTCTTAGCTAGAGGTAAGATCACACCATTAAATCTACTGATTACTATTGTGGAACATGTTTATTGATCTACAGAAAGAGAGAGAGGACAATTTTTAAGAGAGTACAATTAAATGGAGGCAGGCTGTTGACACAACCTAATTCTTTTTCAGAATTTTCTAATATTGACAATTACTGCTCACAGTTTGTCTCATTGCTACAAATGAGTGTCAGTCTCCAAAATTATAATGCCTAAAATTTTTCATAAGGTTCTGACCAACAAGGGGGACCAACAAAAAAACTGAATTGTCTGAATGATGGCTTGTGGTTGTGTCACATCTCTGCTCACTCATTGCTCACTAACATCTACAAACAGGATAAAAATGGGTATCATTATAGTTAAGAAAAGGATCACACACATACATATGATGAAGGTCAGCTGGAGCATTTAACACATTTAAGGACAGGTTAGGACATGGAGTAAGTCACATAAATGCACAGAATGGAGTGAGTATGCCAGTGTGTGTTGAAATATGCCAGACACTGATTTTATCTCTAGTATGTCCTCTTTTTGCATTGCTCTTGACCTTAGTATAACTCATGCTCGCACCCAACTCAGACCTGTGGAGACCAGCTTTGGCTGCCCCTTTCTGCTGCTGGCCTGTGTATTTGTGTGTTTCAGTACCTCCAGAAGGGGGCGGGCTTTCCTCTGTATCAGCTCCAGGACGCCGTGAGGGTCCGGGGGAGCGTGATTCTGCTCGCAGCCTCCTCTCATAGCTAAATTCTGGAAGGCGAGGGGCTTGAGGGCGCGTCTTCCTGGCCGGGTTCAGGAAGAAGCAATATGCACAGCGAAAAGCTAAGGGGTGAGAAGACAGGAGGCAGTGAAATCAATAACAGACCTGGAATAAAATATGGCAAAAAAGGAAGGTGTAAACATTCCATTGGTTAAAACTTCGAAATTTTTGTTACAATAAATCATCAAGGATTTTTCTTTTTTTTTTTTTTTTTTGCATTAATGTTTTTTTCTTACCTAAATATTCAAACTCCTCTTTAAGAGCCATTCCATTATGTGAAAAACACTGTTGGCAGATCAAAGCATATCTAAGGATTGGGAGGGAAAAGAAAAGACAGAGATGGTTTTTAATATAAGGCTGGGATGTTTGCAAAAATTATGGAATAACTTAAACATTTATATGTTTCTATTAACCCGTCTCATTCAACCAATTTTCTGCAAGTGATTAGCATATCCCAAAAGGACTACTGATAACCTCAGGGGGGCTTTATCCAAGAGCAGATGCTCTGCTTGTCAGTTGAAGGTAAATATCAGCCAATAAACAAACTAAAGACTGCAGTGGAAGCAATTTTACCCCCCCCTCCCTTCCACAGTTGTGCTTCAAATCCCTTCCCCTATGCACAACCAACCATATTTTTGTGCCTTTAGCTGTCATTAGCATTTTGCCAGTGTAACGTATTTGCAGCCACAAAAGAGCCACAAACCACATGTCCCTTCATAAAACTAGAAAGCACTGGGAGAGTGCAAACCTCCGCCAAGGTAGCTCACATATTGCTGTTACATCTATAAGCAATAGTTCCATGATAAAGTTACCATCATAATATGATTCCTTGACCCTGAAAACCCACACCCAGCACTCTGAATCATGTTATCATTATAAGTTAGACATTTATTGAGCAAAAACGATCGTCTGCTAACGGTGGTTATCTGGATCACCACCAAAATCAAATCATTTTTTAAGTTAGGCCATTCCCAACATCTCCTGAAAATGTCAGCAAAATATGTCCAGTAGTTTTTGTGTAATCTTGCTGACAAACAAACAAACAAACAAACATAAGCCAGCAAAAACATAACCTCCTTAGCAAAGGTAATTAACATTACCTGTACAATTTAAAAAAAACTGAAGCTCATCTAGAAATAACAAGCACATATGCCTTAGGAGAGGATCCACTGAGAGCACTGTCCCTGAACTGAGCCCCGATTGGCCGAAAAGTGGGTGTCCCTTGCTAGATTTTTGAAAAGCTTAATAAAGAGCAAGGAGGGAGCGCAGATGTCTTATGATCTCTGAAGTGGCTTCAGTAATAAGATGTGACAGGTAATCAGATTTTTTGGGCGAGTGACGCAAAAATAAACTCCATACTGCAGCTTAAAAGGTACATTTGTCTCCAAGACAGGGGAAGTTCCTGCAGCACAGGAGCTGGAAAGAAAACATCCTGCAATATTCAGTACTTCAGTAAGAACTAAACTTTTCATCAGCTGCAATACTTGTGCTATCCAGATAATCAGAGTTTCAACTTGAACTGCAGACTAGAATAACAATTTCATCATCATAGCAATTTGAGCTTCTGTATGCATCATGGAAAAAAAATAATTCCAACACCTTGTGGGCATTTATACTTTAAGCTGATGCAAATGTTTATCACGACAGAGCAAGGGGTTATCTGGTGTTGGTAATGTACTGGGGCAGAACAGGTCTGTTGAGCTAGCCAGAGACAGCTTGACTGACTGATTGTTTAGGGGGAAACTATTCAAATTTTTTGGGAAAAAAAAAAAAAAAAAAAAAATCAAGAAGGGAGGCAGGAAAATGACAAAAGAATCAGCTGTATAAAAGCAATGGTGTAGAGTTGTTTGTTACACATTTTGTGCCATAGCCTTTGTTGTTTGTTTGGTGTGTCCACCTGCACAGGTGCACTAAAGATCCAGAAAGCTTCCCTCTTGGCTAACTGCATCTTTCATTTTTCAATGTCTGCTCATGTCCCTTACTTTTTAAGAATGACTTAAAGAAGCACAGTTTCATTTACAGGGTCTGACTACTTTAAATGATTTACTCCTCAATGGTTTACGTTAGGGCTGAACAAAACATTGTTTTTTTTCCACAACACATCATGTAGTCACTTCTGTTTTGGTTAATGGAGACAAAAAGTGCTTACTTTGACATTTTCATGACTAACTGTCAATGAAAGTCTGTCTGATATCAGCCTCAGCTGTTAGAGAACTTAACAATATGTAAGCAGTAACTCTTTTCTATGCAAGCTCTGATATTCTGCTCCAGCCATGGACACTGAAACAGCGAAAAAGATTTGACTTTGAAGAACAGGATTTATAACACAAACTAAATTTAGACTCATAAGAAAAAGTCTTGGACTCCCTTCAGAATTGGAATAAACAGAATAACTTTCTCTATATCTATCCATCTACCTATCTTAAATGAAACAATTTTTTTCTGATTAACTTATAACTGAAATAAACATACATTTGTCTAATGCAGTTTCTTTCTTTTTGTGATACAGTGCCATGAAAAAGTATTTGCCCCCTTCCTGATTTCTTACTTTTTTGCATATTTGTCACACTTAAATGTTTCAGATCATCACACAAATTTTAACATTAGACAAAGATAACCTGAGTAAACACAAAATTCAGTTTTTAAATGATTTTATTTATTAAGGGAAAAAAGCTCTCCAAACCTACATGACCCTATGTGAAAAAGTAATTGCCCCATGAACCTAATAACTGTTTGTGTCACCCTTGGCAGCAATAACTGCAATCAAGTGTTTGCGATAACTGGTGATGAGTCTTTCACATCGCTGTGGAGGTATTCTGGCCCACTCTTCTGCACAGAATTGTTTTAACTCAGCCACATTGGAGGGTTTTCGAGCATGAACTGCCTGTTTAAGGTCACAGCACAGCATCTAAATTGGATTTAAGTCCGGACTTTGACTCAGCCACTCCAAAACCTTAATTTTATTTTTTAAGCCATTCAGAGGTGGACTTGCTAGTATGTTTTGGGTCGTTGTCCTGTTGCATAACCCAAGTGTGCTTGAGCTTGAGGTCACCGACTGATGGCCAAACGTTCTCCTTCAAGATTTTCTGGTAGACAGCAGAATTCATGGTTTCATCAATCACAGCAAGTCGTCCAGGTCCTGAAGCAGCAAAGCAGCCCCAGACCATCACACTACCACCACTATGTCTGACTGTTGCTATGATGTTCTTTTTATCAAATGCTGTGTTGATTTTACGCCAGATGTAACGGGACGCACACTTTCTAAAAAGTTCAACTTTTGTTTTGTCAGTCCACAGAATATTTTTCCAAAAGTCTTGGGGATCATCAAGATGTTTTTTGGCAAATGTGAGACGAGCCTTTGTGTTCTTTTTGGTCAGTAGTGGTTTTTGCCTTGGAGCTCCCCCAGATGCCATTTTTCCTCAGTCTCTTTTTTATCGTTGAGTCATTAACACTGACCTAACTGAGGTAGGTGAGGCCTGCAGTTCTTTTGATGTTGTTCTGGGTTCTTTTGTGACCTCCTGGATGAGTTGTCGTTGTGCTCTTGGTTTTGGTAGGCCGACCACTCCTGGGAAGGTTCGCCACTGTTCCCAGTTTTCTCCATTTGTGGATAATGGCTCTGACCGTGGTTCGCTGGAGTCCTAAAGCCTTAGAAATGGCTTTATAACCCTTTCCAGACTGATAGATTTCAATCACTTTGTTTCTCATTTCTTCTTGAATTTCTTTGGATCGTGGCATGATGTGTTTCTTTTCGAGATCTTGCAGTCTACTTCACTTTGACAGACAGGTTCTATTTTTATTCTATAAAGTGATTTCTTAATTCAGCAGGTCTGGCATAAATCAGGTCTGCGTGTGGTCAGTGAAATTGAACATAGCTTTCAAAAAAATGTGGTTAATCACAGTTAACTCATGATTCAACAAGGGGGGGCAATTACTTTTTCACATAGGGTCATGTAGGTTTGGAGAGCTTTTTTTTTTTCTTTAATAAATAAAATCATCATTTAAAAACTGCATTTTGTATTTACTCAGGTTATCTTTCTATGATATTAAAATTTGTGTGATGATCTGAAACATTTAAGTGTGACAAATTTGCAAAAAGATTGGAAATCAGGAAGGGGGCAAATACCTTTTCATGGCACTGTATACAGCCTATACCACTAAAGAAAAAATAATGCAGTGTTAGTTTTTCCAACATTGTTTAGCCTAATTTACAAAGAACAGAACTGTAAGGAGGAAGACAGCACTGGCAGTGCATCACAATCCCTTGTAGAAAGTCTGCTGGAGTTTTCACCTGTTCTGTGGTCCGTCTCCTACCAGGTACTCAATGACTCGGTCCACTGCGCCTCTGTCTCTTGGCAGAATGGGTCTTGCTAATGGAGGACCTGGTGGGTGCAAACCTGTTAGACCCAAACATGTGTTGTTTAATTTTTCTAAATGCAGACATAAAATTGTATGATGTACAAAAAATATATTTGTAAGATAAAATAATTTATTTGGATTTAGAATTTTAAATTACTGCTGTGGATGCTTAGGACTATGTAAAAAAGCCACTGTGTTTTGCTTGATATGCCCCCTACTCAATTTAAGATCTACCCAGCACAGACCCTTATCCACAGCTCTGTCAAGCATAATCAAATGTGGACTTTGACAGCTTAATTGTGTTGGGAAGGAGGATGCTGGCCCTGGGATGCCAGAGTTCAATAACCAGCCTCTTTGAAGTGTTGTGGGGGCTAATTGGATGAAACTGAGATGATGGGAGGTCCCCATCTGATGACCCCAGTGATGTTCTGGCTCTTGCTGCTCATCAGTCTATGTAGTGGAGTTGGAGAGCAAGTAAGAGGCAATGTAGTATAGTAGATAGCATCAGCATTGTCACTACCTGGAGCTTGCATGTAGGGGTCATTTGAAGGTGGTGATGCTCTAGCAATGAAGGACCATGCAGTTGATCATGCAACTCCTCAGACATGTATGTAGACACTAGTGCCGACATAAGTACCTTGTGTTTCTTTCAAATGTGTTAATTACCAAACAAACAGCACTGAGTACTGATCTCAAGATGCATTCATTTAATTAACAACCTACCTACACCTGGAATAGGGGAGCAGGGGGTCCTTGGTACTGCCCCCTGGAGGACAGGGGTAGACATGGCAGATCGCTCAGGTGGTCCTCCTGGAGCTGAAAGAGCAATAGGTTCTGTAGGGAGAGCATGGGATAGAAGAACTGACACATGTCTGTAAAACAAAGTCAATTGCAGCTGGACTTTGTTTATTCCTGCTGACTTTGACTTTGTCCATGAGCTGAAAGCCTGAGAATCTATTCAGAGACCAGACTTGTGAAAGACCAAAACAAACCGCCTTAAACTCTTCATAGTAAAAATTGAGTATTTCTGCCTGTCCCCTTACCCACTGGTGTACCTCCTGGTGCCAGAGTGGGCCGTGCTCCCTGAGGAGTCATTACCATTGGACCTGGAGTGCCCATCGGCATGGGTCTCATCTGTGGCCCTCTCTGTCGAAGCTCTGCAAGGATAAAAAGAAAAAAAAAAAAAACACGTTATTACTTTCTTAAAAGAAGGAGATCATTAGTCCATACTTCAGTCCTCATATTCTAGTAGCCAGTGCCTTTTCCTGTTTTCCCTTCCAAACAAATAACCTTCAGACACCTCTTTGGACTTGAAATTGAAAGCTTTATCTTTCTGTTGAGTGGCAGTGTGAGCTGTACCTTGTCCTGGCCTTGGAGTCATCTGAGGACGCACCGGAGTCGACTCCAGCTCCTAAGCAAACAAAACCAACAAAAATTGAACAAACAGAAAATACAAGATAAACCCAAGCACACCCAGAAATCAAAGGAGAGGACACTCACAGCTTTCCTTTTGGCTTCAGGATCAAAACGTTCAAGGATGAGTTTGGCATTTTTGTACGTCTCTGTTTCCATCACTTCCTCCAGCTGGAAACACAAAACAGTTCAAGGAAAATGAGGAAAACTTCAAACCCCAAAAGGATGCAAATAATCCAGGTCCAGGCCCTCAAAATGTTTTGAAAAATAATCTGGATTATCTGTGCCCCTTTTGGGGTTATAGGTTTTCTTCATTTACCTTAAATATTTTTTTCCTTCCAAGAGCACAATTGGTTTGAGGGACACCAGAAGTGCTCCTGCTCTCTCTTCTAGTAAAACTTAATTATTTAAAAAACTGAAATTTGTTTTGTAGTTCAACATTTAAGCACTTGTTAAATGTTGAGTGTTAGAACGCTAAATATTAGCACGTAACCAAAAGGTACCATTTTTTCTTATAACACACAAACACAGCATCCAAGAGTGATGTAAATAAAAACTAGATACTGCATAACTGAAATTTGACCTTTGGTAAATAAGTCACTTACAATCTTCTTTTTTGCCACCTTTAAATCTTCCAGTTTATCACCTAATAAGGAGAAAGAGATGTATTTAATCAGTTCATATTTTTTAAAAATGAGAACACAGTAAAAACTCCTTTAAAGGAGTTTTTCATGAAAAATAGTTATTGACAGTTTATCTTAGCAAGATAAAGCCTCCACACAATGTACAGATGTTTTGAACACATTTATCAATTGGAAGTTGCCCTGAATTGCTATGTTTGCAGAACATACAAATCCTTTGCAAAATTCCTGGATCTGCATCCATATTCGTGTCACCACCAAAATGGCATACAAAAAAAACATGTTAAAATCTCTGGCCAAAAACACAAGGTGATATCAAACTTTGTGCAGGCTGTTTTGTTGCATCTCTTTATTTTACTAAATGATGTTTAGCTGGTAAATATGAACATAATAAAGAGGTAAAAATACGTATGTAAGGATTTCTAACCATCAAACAACTCAACAGCCTGTTGTAAAGTTCCCTGTGACACTATTGCAGCAGAGAAGCAGAATTATCATTAAAAGTATGGAACTATTGTCATGGCAGCCTAAAGAGAAACGCATTGAAAATGAAGATCACATACAACATGATTAAGAAAAGTTGAAGCACTGGATTATTGTTTTGATAACTTACTGTTTCTCTCTGTGCGTTTGGAAAAGAGGAACACCAGCAGCTTCCTGATAAACCACACCCTGTGACAAGAGAAAAAGAGCAATGAAAAAACAAAAGCTGTGTTTTATAACAAACTGTCCTAGAAAGCTCTGTGCCACATGGTAAGCACATATTTGTGAACTACACTGTGAAAATATGAGCACTCACAACACTGGGTAAATAAAGAAAGGCAGAGCCATGGAGAGTCTCTGCAGCCATTGATCAGGCAGGTAGAGCCAGTAAACTATCACAGAGGTCAGCAGGTAAAGGACTGAGGAGTAGAGAATCAAACGGCCCACCCACAGCTGCAGATGAACAGACAGACAAGTCAATGAGGTTAAAAAAAAAATATTGAGTCACAGCAAAACTCTTCACAGCTAGATGTTTTGCAGCATTAACCTTCTGCAGACGTTGGTTTTTGGCTCTGAACTCCTCCAGGTCTTTGATTTCCTGAGAGAGAGACGTAAAAGAAAAGAGTTATTTTAACTCTGACAATCTCACAGTGACAGGGGTTTAGATAATATGATTGACCTTTTAAATTCACAAATAAATTTAACAAATTAATTAACAAAATACATGCCTTTAAATACAAAAGAATGACTGTTAGATGATAACATACATCTGTTTCTGATAATCATACAAAGTTTAAAAATAATTTTGGAACAGGTATGAGTCTATTACTGTTTCTAATGTGAAAATAAAATTAAAATGATTAAAGTTGTGGTCTTTTTTCAGCACTTAAATCATTGTTTAAGAAAAAAAAGCCTCAGAGAGTTTTATGTCAGTACCTTGTCAAGGCTCTCCAGCTGCTCAACTGTGGTTTGTTTTGCCTGGATTGAGAATAAAAGCCAGAAATTTCTCATTAGCTTATCTTAATATTGACAAAACTCTCACAGCAAATATATTCTGGACTGAATCTTCAAGAACTCTTGGTAAAAAAAAAAAAAAAAACAGCTCATACAAATGTAGGCTAAAATGATGTACAACACATCCCAACATCAATCTTGAAACCAGGGTTGAACTTTGTTCTGCTCACTCCCTTGACTTTCTAAGTATGTTCAAAAATAGAAAATGAATTCATCCAGCTCAGAGCAGAGTTCAGTGTGCAGATGGCCAACACTCCTAACTTGACTCAAACACAGCTGTCATCTTAGCAGAGCACAAGAACAAAAGCTATTCTGTAAATTGTGTCTAAATACTGGCTCAAAGTTCAATGCTTTGAGGTAAAACTAATAAACAGCCATAAAATCTTTCTAAAACGCAGTCATGAGGACACATTAATCACTGAAATCCCAAAATCAGGCACTCTAGTATCATACAAAAGTTGTAATTTACCACTAGTTGGGAGAAAAAAACATCATGTAAACAGTTTTTCTCCTGTATTTCGAAGCACAAATTAATAACAAATTGTCCCTCTTAGTCTTCTGCTTTTACCAGTAAAGAGCCTTTCAGACTTTGTCAAGTGTGTCGTATATGCTCTCTTAAATCGTTGTCAGAGAACCTTTCTGTGGGAGAAATTTCACCAGTTATGTAACCAACTTTTGTCTACTTAAAATACGATGAAGTAACAGGGCTGCTCTTAAAAACACATAATAAAAAAGAACTTGAATTGTAAAATTGATAGATAACTAATAACCCGAATTAAAAAAAAAATAAGATTGTAAAGTATGTATCAGCCTATTGGGTGGAAAAAAATCAAACCAGATGGAGCTGTTCACCTTGCATCATGTCTGAGGATGACAGTCTGAGGTGACTTTACCCATTTTACTTCATCCACGTAAAGTCTGAGTGGGGTCATGTGTGAACGCAGCAGCTAATTCTCGGGCAATTCACTGAGCTCGAGTGGGGAGGGCTGATGACATCATCCTGTGCAAGCGGCGAGAACCAGATAAGACAGACTTGGCAGGGCGGGTAAAAATAACCGCTGTAGAGGGAGAAATTTATCTAACTGTAAGGCGATAACACAAACTCAATCTGTGTCTGGACATCAGAAGTGTTGTTCCCACTGCGTATCATCAAAGTTCAGTAGAACTTCTGCTCAAAAACAAGCAGCTTTCTTTTTCCGGTGTAATCGTCATGCATGCAGTGACGCTGCTTCATATTCACTTCTGCGTACAATGCTCCTCTCACGTCTTTAGTCAATGCTACTGATACACTTTTAACATGTAACACTGAAGTAAGACTATAAATTGTGATGAGAATTGTGGTCTGCCTTTATATTATGAACAGTGACTTCTGCCTTGTATATTTGCCGTGTATTGCCTGTTGGTGCCCCCTCCACCACTTCTCCCCCGTCCAGCAGGAACTACTCCCTGCAGCCAGGAGCTGAGTTGCACGTGTGAAAAGGGCTATAATAGTTTCCCTCATCATCACTGAATCTCCACTTCTATAAATAAAAAGTATCATTTATTAAAGACAATCTCTTGTTTTCTTGCTTCACATCTGATTCCAAAACAAACAGTCACCATGAAAGGTGAAGACTGCTTCTGACAAAAATATCAGTGCTGGTATCTGCACTAATTAGTTTGGAAATGACTGCATAACAAATACTGGCAAAATTCCAATATCATGCATACTAAAGTGTATTTTTAGGGTCTGACTGACCATACTGTAAAAAAATGCTATAGCTGCTCAAAAAGAATGCCTTTCAGTTTGTCTTGTTTTATTTTCCTTTTTATGACACGTGTCAGTGTTATCTCACTAATATATGACTTTACACTGCAGAGTGAATATAATCAACCCAGGAGTCGATAGTAATGCCTTACACGCAAACATACATTTCTTTGTCTGATCGACCAGGGTGGAGTTTTTTGTTAATGCATTGTTTATGAAACATCAAGTGATCAAGGTAAAAATGAAACGCTAAGAGGATTCTGGAAACCCAAAGGTTCTGTATGTCTTCTGATATTTACTGCAAAAGCAAAAACACTAAAACATCAAACATTTGGTTCCATTTACTACACAGTAACAAAAAAAAAGGACCTTCTTCAGTGTGGGTGATGGCTGTATGGTGATAAATAATTTAACTACAAAAGCACTCAGAGAGCACAGACCTCCGCCAAGCAGCTTCGGTCCACTTTGGCGAAAATGGTCCTATCTGGCATTGTTAAAGAATCCTTAAAAAAATTCCTGGATCCAGACGGTGAGCTGGATCACCCCCAAAATTTAATCAGTTCTTCCATATCCCATTTCCGACAATTCCTGAAAATTTCATCCAAATCCGTTTAGAACTTTTCAAGTTATTTTGAACACAAACAAACAAACAGACAGATAAACGCAGGCAAAAACATAACCTTTTTGGTGGAGGTAATTATGATTTTCTAGTGTAATTACTCTTAGTTACAGAGTTCAAGATTTATAAAAGCCAAACACAAAAACTATATTGCCACATATTTAGATGGATCAGACAGTCTTTGTCAAAGTGCAGTTTAAAATCTCAGACTACTTAAGACTTTTATGGCCTTAAATTTGAAAAATCAAATGTAAGTCTTTTAAGGGTTACAGGGACCCTGTTTCTTGTGTCGATATAATGTAAAGCTAAATTCTTCCTCTGACTTTTCTCTCATGTAATCACACTCTTGTTTCTGACTTAACTCCACTTTCACCCTTAAGTACTTACCCTCCATCGGGATAACAGGGCCCCCATGTCTGCAGATTAAAATAATCCTCCTCTTTGTGTCACTACGGAACAGAAAGTCAGAGTTAAATAACATGCTTTGGGTCAGATACACACACAAGTCTCATAAGTGCAGTAACAGGATGGCTGTGGAACACAACTGAGCCCTGAATGAATTTACATAACACTTACGTCATCACAGGATTTGGCCGGCTGCCTATGGAATAACTGGACACAATGGTTGTCGTTGTTGCTGCTGGGGGATTTCTTGTTGTGCCTTATTAACTCACTCAAAGAATATTGTAACAAGAGGGTTGCACTGCACTTAAAAATCACACTACATGAGGATCCTTTGCTACAAGAGCCTGTGATATGATTCGGATCAAATGACAAAGTCCGTCATATCATCACCAGTGACAGCTGTTCAGTTTACATGGCCTATACAAAGAGCTGCTGTTTCAGCTCGGCATAAAGGGCAACTTCTAGTCAAAGATCATGATGACATCAGAGAGGTTTATCTTTTGACCAGATATGACCGATCAAAATATGACTCATCAATCATTATAGATGTCATCAAGTCCAGTGGAGGCTACCTATCTTATGTCATAGCTGTCCTTCTTTACAGTGCATTATGTTGACTAAGAAAGGAAGAGACAACCCGGATAGTGAGTATAATTTCCTTTTGGGATCAAGAAAGTACTTATCCATGCATCTATCATGAATAGATGTAAGACAGGGGTGTCCAAATGTGGCCAGGGGGCCAACTGTGGCCATTTTTAATCAGCCCTCCGCAATTTAAAAAAGGTGAAAAAAAAAATGTAATTTAAACATGAAGTTTTTGTTTGACTGATGAAGCTTTGTTAAAATGGTATGGACTGTGCTAATTTGCTCTACCTGCAGCACCTCAAGGTCTAATGTACTTTTGTACAGCACTTACCATCTTCAAGCACCAACATTCAGTCAAATTTTAGCAGCTCTATGCAGTTTGCTCTTGTCTTGTATCTGAACGTGAAGACTAGGTGCTAGAATTTTTCTGTTGTGCAGAGCATTTTTGTCTCATTCTCATACTGGCAAGGGGCAGACAGAGGTAACCCAGAGCCAGCTGTAATCTGATTGGCCACCCTACAATCCTTAAGTCTCACATATTAAAGGCGAAGCATAGTAAATGGGTCCAGTCGCGCTTGTATTTTCAGTGTGGTCCACGTAGAAATAAGTTTGCACACCCCTGATGTAAGGTGCTGATGTTACAGGTTGTACTTCTGGAGTTCCTCAGGGAAGCATTCTTGGACCAACTGAATTTACACAGTATGTTTATATCTTAATTGTCATTTCACATCACTATATCTGTTACAGATCTGCTGGTAACACACAATAGTACAATCCAACCTCAACAAATAATGCTATTATTATTCAATCACTTATGTTCCTTCTACATTGACATATTTATGAATATTAAACAAATAGGTATTTAAATCTAAATGGGCATAAAATATAAATTCTGGACCAGAAATTTTGACCCATAATTTAATTACCAACTACAAACTGTGAACCTCCAGAGGTGTGCAGGAATAAGTCAATAAACGTGGAAGTGAGTTAGCATTTAACAATTCCTGGTTCCCAAGGCCAAAAGTGTATGGGATTCTACAATAGTGGAATTGATAAATGCTAATAGTATGTTCCAATTGATCTTGGAAATCACATTGTCTGAGTTGCAAATAAGATACATCACTGGAAACGGCTCCTTTGGTTAAGATTTTCAACAGGCAAGTCGGACGTTCTTCAGGTGCCCAGACTACACCAGCTAACTGAAACACGTTTAACTGAGATGTAACTCAATCCCTGTTTCCCAAGTCCCAGTTTGGAGGCAAAGGAATGTACCATAACTTCTACATCGGTCTACAAAAATACGTAATCCCCGCACTACTCTATTCACACTGAATTACCAAAGACATTTTCAGTAAAGCAACATTAATTCAGAGAGTCGCCTCTGGCTGTCTTTATTTTAGAACTAATTTTAAAGCTGGTACTTGCTTTTAAAGCTTCACACAGCTATCTATACTTGACAGACCTATCATTTAACATTCCAGAAAACTTTCCTTCATTGGTCCCCTTTTAAAAAACCCTACAAGTGAATATACCATTCTGATATGAGAGTAAATACTGAACTAACAATAGGAACAGCTTTCAAAGCTTACAGGTTACTGGTATCAGCTGTGATCAATAAAGTGGAGACCATTCCTGTAAAGTGCACCTGTAGCAACAACAGCTGCAACACATTCCTCAGGAAAAGAGGTTCGCTCCCTCACATTTTTAACATTCGCAAGATTAAGTGGTGAAACAGGTTCGGGACCCAGGACAGGTGTTATGAACCAAAGAGTGTCCGTGTTATTTGGTGACTTACCGTCAAATGCGTAAGGCTGTCGTAGCCGCAACGGACGTTTTAATGAAAGCACTCGCGTATGATTTGTTGTGATTTATTAATTACAGAGTCAAACCCGTTCTTATTGGATGATGTAACATTTCTTTCCGGCTAAAGCTGCATTATTCCTCACCGTCTGGAAGCTTTCTTTGCGACATCCACAGCCGCACTCATCTACAAGTCATCAGTAAACATGGTCACTCTTTCACACAATGCTGTCATTTGGCACATGCTAGAAGTTTACAGCCCATTGTCGCTTTTCCTCATTGATTACGGCCCCTTCTTTAAAGGAAACTGGTTATTTTAAAATGGAGCTTAATCACCAGACATTACACTCAAAACAAGCCCGTCCTTATCATGTTTCCAGCAAAACAAAGGTGTTACAATATAATGTTAGCAACGTAGCTGTAGCTGCTCCATAACACCACAGCAAACACGCACTTTACTAGAATGCAGCAATAATGTTTGAAAAACAGACATCCTTATCTTTATTGTCTGTACTCGGTGTTCATTAAAGGAGCCGTACCCATCTGGTATCTTTAGTAAAATGCTATCACTAGCTAGCAACTGTCAACAACAATAACAGATTTGAAATGATTTTGCTTCGAAAAACACCCTCGGAGAGGTATATAACCACTCACAAACATTTAACTTAAACCAGTACTTACATTTTGTGGCGTTGGGCGTTTTTGATACTCGCTCACTCTGCAAAGTTAGCTCATCTAAAGAGAAAACAGCAGCCTTTAGCTGCCACCTCAACTGACATTTCAACTACCAAGCGAGAGTTGGCGCGGCGTGGGGACGTTTATTATGGATGACGTAATCAGGGAGCAGACGTCAGAGCATTCCCAGAAACCTTTGCGTTGTAGTCATTTAGGGGTTTGGCCAAGTAAGTCTGTGAGTCTGTGAGCCGTCTGTTGTCAGCATTAGGACTTCGTTTGGACACAAAAACTTGTACTTTCTGAAATAGTAAAAACACAAAAGAAATAACAAATGTATTCCTCCACATATACAATATCAAAACGGTATCTTGCATGTCATGATGACACCGACACCTCAACTTTTGAGCAGTATAGAGCAGGGGTCGAGAGGTCACCAATCTTATTGAGCCTGAGAGCTACCCAGATGATGTGGAGTATTACGGAGTGCTATTTGTCTGATTTCATGTTTCTGAGAAATATAAATTTGTATATTTAACCTTAAAACAATAACATTATTCATTTACTGGATTACATATCACACTTCATGTTCGCTTTTTACTTTTAATTATCCTGACAACAATTATTAAAAATGATTAATAAATAGTATGAGAACATTATACCTACATGCATCTTTAATCATTTATTAATCTGATTTTCTTTGAAAGTGGCACTGTTATGGCTCTAGCTGGCTTTAGTGGTAATGGAGGTGTGGTTACAGCAAACCAAGGTAAATTCTGATCCCATGCAGATCAAAGTTTCAAAGATATTTTTTATTGATGTATCTGCAAAATATAAACTTTAAAATTAAAATATGTATGTATTTCAAGATCTATAGTGGGAACTTGTCCTGCCAGCACCTCAGGGCTCTGTTCTGGCTACCAGGTGCTCTCGGACACCCTGTTGACTACCTGGCATAGCGGCTCTAAATGTTAGTTGTGAAAAAAACAGCCCCTCATAAAAAAAAAAAATCATCATATTTATGAACATTTAAATAAATGAAAAGATAATTTAATGAAATGCAGTTCCATCAGAAAATGGCAGCCAAATGAAATATCAAAAAACACATCACAAATTCACCTTGTGGATTTTTATTTTCCCACAAGATGTTTTTCTCTATTTTCTGCAAAGGTAAAGTTACTTGCTGGTGTCTATTTTCCATTCATTATCAATACCACTTATCCCTTTCAGGGTTGCATGGGCTGGAGCTTATCCCAGCTGACATTGTGCAAGAGGCGGGGTACTCCCTAGACCAGCCGCCAACTGATCACAGGGCTAACATCAGACAGACAACTATTCATACTAACAAGCTAAGGAGATTCAGAGTCACCAGTTCACCTGGGCAGCATGTTTTTGATCTGTTGAGAGGAACCTGGAGCTCCCTGAAGAAAACTCAGACATTCACAGGGAGAACATGCAAACTCCAGGCCCTGACTTACTCAGAGAGTCAAACGAGTAACCTTATTATGTGAGGCACAAGATGAAAAGTTTCACATAGGTGGAAAAGCAAGCTGAATATTTTTTGCAAAATACTTTACGGAGAAGCTGAAATGATTTGGGGGGGGGGGGAAGTAATGTTAGAGGTTTTTCAGACATTAAATATTTTACCATTGATCTCCTGAGCCACAATAGACATGTTAACTCTTCAATAACATAAAAAAAACATAATTTCACAAACATAACTTTGTAAATTCTTCTAAGTCAAAAATCAGGGAGAGACCACCAACGTCCATTAAAGATTTATTTAGTCTTTCACAAAACTTCAGCCATTTTAAGACCAAACACTAGGCTATATCAGCACGAGTCAAACAACAGAGAGTGAACCTCTAAAACAGTTCATGGGGAGATGCAACAACCACTAAAATAAATAAAATAAAATACATCGAATTTATAAGAGAAACAAGACAGATGTAATATTTTGATCCGCCACTAGATGTCGCACGTTTACTACTTAAAGATGACTCACTGCAGTTTTAAACAGTGTGCGCTGTTCATTGTTGCAAATATTATATTAAAATATATTTTACCTCTGAATAATGATAATGAATATCACTCTGCATGTTCCTTTTTTACTTTTAACGACAACTATTAAAAATGATTAATAAATAGTATGAGAACATTATACCTACATGCATCTTTAATCATTTATTAATCTGACTTCCTTTGTAAGTGGCACTGTTATGGCTCTAGCTGGCTTTAGTGGTAATAGAGGTGTGGTTACAGCAAACCAAGGCAAACTCTGACCCCATGCAGATCAAAGTGTCAGAGAATTTTTTTATTGATGTATCTGCAAAATATAAACTTTAAAATTAAAATGTGTATGTATTTCAAGATCTATAGTGGGAACTTATCCTGCCAGCACCTCAGGGCTCTGTTCTGGCTACCAGGTGCTCTTGGACACCCTGTATATATTATAAATATATTTTACAGTATTTGTAAGCTTCATATTTTCACCAGTTATTGGTAATGGAGATAAAACCTGTTTTTTTATTCAGTTTGTTATAAAATGTTAAACACTCACCTAAAATGCATTCAGTAGTTAACAGACTACATAACCACAACCACACAGCTGGAATTTGCCATTAGTTATTCAATGTTATAAACATAATGCAATGCTCAATCCCCGAAATACTTCTTTCACATGATGCAGGGCTCTCCGACCTAAAATGTGCATTTTCATTTGAAGGTGGAGCATAAAGTGTGCGTCTTTAAGATAAAAATAAATTCAAGAAAATATAAAGATAAAACAAAATAAACAAAAATAAAATCTAGACACAGACATCATCAAGACATCCATCACAGAAATACTGTGATAATGTTGTCAGAAAATATTGTGATTCTGAAGAATCTCACTGGAACTGAGCTATTTTTCTCTCCAGATTTCAGCAGCTTTTTCCTCCTGCTCCCTCTGAGTTGTTCCAGAGGAGGCTGCAGTGTGCACAGATTTGGCCTTCAGCTTTAATGCTTACAGCTTCCTCTGGGGACTCAAGAGTTATGGGCCTAATAAAACCCTCTCTTTCTCTCTCTCTCTCTCTCTTTCTCTCCCCTTTCTCCCTGTTCCTTCCTTCCTCACACACGCACATATACATGCACACAAACATGCACGCATGCACACACACACACACTCAAGAGAATATGTGTGTTGATGTATATTAAAGCTGATGAGTTATCCTGATGTTGAAGTTATTTCCGTTTCATTAACCCTTAATAAATTAAACACTCAAAATAAAAATGAACTGCAGGGCTCACTTTTTACAATTCTCCAGCACTACACTAAGATAAAGCACACACTGAGAAACACAGTACACACACTATGTTTGTGTGCACGGGACAAATGGGTGGTGAAAAGTCATATGACACAGTAACACACATCATAGAAATGCAATTGACCAAGATACAACTAAATAATATGTCATGTAAATTTAAGATGAATGGATTTGGGGGGAATCACCATAAGGCAATTGTACATAACGTTTGGAATAGTGAAACAGTCAAGGGGCCAGATTTTCAAACCTCACAGTTTCATCTACTTGTCCAAATATTGACAACTTATTTGCACAATTGTGATATAAATTGCAAAAAACAGTCGCCTCATCAGTTCCCCCTACTATTTCAAATGTTGCTAACTTATCTGCAAATGTTTTACTGATGAAAACATATTGATTAAAAATTTTTTTAACAACAATAACAAAATAAGAAACTCAAAACATGCCAGCCTCTCACTTTATTTTACTAATGAGTTGGTTATGTTTGGACAAGTGGGTGTAAGAGGAGAGGAGAGACACACTCTCAGCCAGTCTTACCCACTTATATCCAAAACATAACCAACTTATTTGTGCAATTGTGACGGTGGCTGGAGTGCTTGGAGTTTTTATTATTTTGGGGGGATAAAATTATATTTTTTCTTAATTAGTTCACTTTAATTCAGTGTTGCCTACCTATACATAGCCATTTGCTTCTGACTTATTCGTACAGTTTCAAAACTAATTCCTGAAAAGAATTTAAAACTCCCCTTATACAACTTAAATTCAATAAATAGATTGAGAATATTTGGACCTGGGGTGGGCAACTGACGGCCCATAGGTCACATGCAGATGTTAACCCCTGTCAATGGCAGATTTTTTTTCCCCAAAAATCAGAAAACTGTCAACATGAGCGTCACAGAAACTGCCAAATGTGATTCAACACAAGATACCAATACAGCTGCATGCACAAATCAGGAACTCTGATATCATCATATAACCTTGGACTGCCGTTATACATTTTGTTTTTTGCAACTGATGAAACTCTAAATATCATTAAGAAAACAATGGTAATGGTAATATATCAGCTCTTCAAAAGCTGGTACACACCAACTGTTTTATTGCATTAAAAACACACTTTATAACTTCGGCTCTGTGTCAAACTGACTAAATTATGCATTCTTTTGTATTTAGATCAACATGGATGTAAATAAAATACATTTTGTGAAAGATTTTATTTTCTATTTTTCTTTCCTTCTTTCTTTCTTTTTTATCATCAAGATTATCCCACACTTTGTCACACTGTGGTCCTCAGGCAGTGCAAAAAGGTTTTTACGGCCCTTTTGGTAATCATAGTTGTCCATCCCTGGTTTAGATTCACTGTTCCTATTTGACAAATCATTTATACTGTAGATCTTTTCAAGCAATACAGTTATCATTTTCTAAGATATTGAAAATTTTTCAAAATTATTTTTTGCTTTAATTCAATGTTTCTAAACTGTTGGTGCATCGAAGACAGCTCTCTGTCTTTTAGCTTAAAATACTGACTATACACACTCTACATTACACAAATTGATCAGCAAGCCCAAGGCCAGTGCTCACACTTTCCCACATATTGACAATTTATTTGCCCAGTCAATTCATTACTAATGACTGAAAAATAAATTATGCATTTAATCAACAAAGAAATGACTGAAATTCCCAAAACTCGTGTCTGACTGGCACATGTTGGCGTGAAACTGACATGAGAAAGGCTTTCTGTCCAAACACTGGCAGTGGGATTGTGCCATGTGGGTAAGTTGAAGAGTGTTTGGAAATTCAGCATATCTTGTTAATGAGTTATACATTTTGAATAGCTTTATTTTTTCCTTCTGTCAGTTCAGCTTCGATTGTCTCTCTGTTCTGGTATATTCCCTGAAAAATCCCACACACTGTCTTAACAGAACAAACAGGCTGGCAAGCTCCTCGCCAGTTCGTCGGACTTTTCAACGTCAGGCCAACAGATTTGCACAATTTAATTATTTGTTACAGTAGATTTATTTAGACAGATATAATTTTATAGGATTTTAAGCCTACTCAATGTGCACAAACACTCCCAACATAGTCTAAAATTTTAACAAACAAGTTAGAAACACTTGGTAGACACTCTTGCTGCTTGTCAGTTTCCATCAAAACTGTGAGTGTGTATATAGCCTACATATATAAAATATTTTTTGCCCTTAAAAAACGTCGAAATATTTTCTCTACACTCTACACTCAGCGAAACGGTTTAGTTGCCTAAAGACCGCCCCTGAAATTTGAGAAAGCTATTTTGTATATGTGTTTGAAAAATGATCACCACATACAAGAAATGTACTTTTGTAATAGCCTATGTATATGTATCTTGTGCACGCGCCGTTAGTTAATCCTTTAATTTGTAGCACAACTCAAATTTTATTTGGTAATCAGCAATTCACTCAGCCAGATGTCTAAATTCATTTATAACTCATAACATCTTTCATTTCAACAAGCATTGGTTGAAGATCAACAGAAGGAAAGTATATTATTGAGACTAATCCGTTTAGCTACTCATGAAAACTATTTTCAAGAAGTAACTGCAGGAGGAATTATGTGTGTGTGAATGGCCAAAGCTCATTGTGCTCCGCAGTTATTTTTCAGAGTGTTTTTCTTTGCCATCACACTTTTCTTTAACTTAGGAAAAGCCCTTAAACGTGTTGGCAGCATTAGAGCAAATTTATTCTATCTTCACCAATCATGATCATGAAAATAAGAGGTCAATGGTGTCATCGCTCTGTGTCCAAAAATGCACCGAGATCCCTCTGTTGGGGATGAAAGGCCCCCTGCTCGTCACCATTTGCTGCTTTTGTGACTGGACATTTCTAGTGGACAGCACATGGTTCAAAGACACTTTAGTTTGGGGGGCTAGACTGTTTATTGGACTTGGCAGTCAGTTTGTGTCTGTCGGATTAACACTGACACCTGCTTTAGGACAGATGTCCACGCCGACGCACGGAGGTTAATGTTGGTGTGGTTTTGTTGCTGCCTTCCACACACACACACACACACCCACACACCAGGTGAGCCAGTATTTTATAATTCACTTCAGGACTTTAAGCTTTGATATTTGAAATCTAGCAATCCTTGATTTTATATTTGTCTATGTTGTTATTCTTATTTTTCTGCTCTTCTTTTGTGCTTTAGTAACCAAACGTATTCTCTTAATCGCACGCGAAGTGCTGCAGTATTTTACTTTAAAAAAAAAAAAAGAAAAAAAAAAAAAAATATATATATATATATATATATATATACATATATATATATATATATATATATATACACATATATATATATATATATATATATATATATACACACACACACACACACACACACATATATATATATATATATACATATATATATACATATATATATATATATATATATATATATATATATATATATATATATATACATATATGTATATATGTATATACATATATGTATTTAATTGTATTAAACAAACAACTTTAATGTTGTATATATAATGTATTTAAGTCTAACTGATTGTCGCTCAGTGCATTATTTGTGTATGAAAGACCTCACCCGAACACCTAGTCTAATAGTCAATGGTAAGTGAGATTGATTTTTTTTTCCCATTAATGGCAGTAAGAAAAAATAGTCAAATAGATACTTTAAATCATAAATACTACTGCATGCAAATTTAAAACGTGTTATCCTTATTTGAGGACGCCATAGTTAAAGTAATACCTGTTTAAACAGGCTTGATTTAACAGTGTTTGCTCATTAGAGTGTTATGAATCATAGGATGGTTTCAGTCGAGGTTTTTTGATGATTAATTGATGTGAATAAAATGTCTGCTTGGTTAAAAGAAAAAAGAACAATCAGGAAACCCCAGATCTATTTTCTGTCTCGGGAAAACGCTTGTTTGAACCTCCGTTTGCCTGTAGGCCTCCTACACCTCCTATGAAATATTTGACTTTGAGACGGGATGTTCTCTTTCAATTATAATCTCACTGTTGGCAACCCATGCGTGCCTTTGTTAGGCTCAGGCCCTTTGGCCATCCTGTGGTTGAAATGCCTTCTCTTAATCGACCTTGTGTTTTCCTCTGTCTTTTTATTTTCCGTTTTAAATAAGTTGACTGTATAGGTCATTGATAATTTCTTTATGCATTTCCTTTACTGGCAAAATCTAAAATTATGTGAAAGTGATTTGAAAAATGTGGACATCACAGTGAGAAGCTAAAGGTACGCTTCTACTTTCTCATTTTACCCTCAACTGATAGCTTTAGGTCAGTCGCCCAAAGTCTAGTTCACAATAGGCCTAATGAGACCTGGTGTTTTATTTTTCATTTCTCTTTTTTATTTATTTATTTATTTTTTATTTAATGTCAATGACAGTGTGTTTGGATGCATGGCTCCCTTGTCGTCATTTCAAATGCTGGTGGTCCGTAGGCCCCTCCGCCATTTTAGATTCAATATTTTATATCATGCAGTGTCGTTATTGAGAAAGCCCAACATGACTAACTTTCGTCTACGACCTCTACATATAGGCCTAGCTATTTTCTTGTTTAGTTTGCAATGTTTATTTAATTCATTAGTCAACGAAAGCAATTTATTATAAAATTAAACAGCCAAATCTCGAATGAAAAGGAGCAAACACAAAAATGTTCTTATATGACTGACCGACGCAGGTTCATTAAAGAAAGGGAGTGCCACAGCAGGAAGCTG
Organism: Cetoscarus ocellatus; assembly: GCA_037902135.1. Lineage (NCBI taxonomy): Eukaryota > Metazoa > Chordata > Actinopteri > Labriformes > Labridae > Cetoscarus > Cetoscarus ocellatus. The sequence continues at coordinate 1,717,887 of JBAMNC010000034.1, read as the reverse complement.
TTGGAAAAAAGTTAGTCTCATTGGGTAAATAACTATATCTTCAGTTTATACTGAGTCCAGCTTTCTTTCAAATAGCTACTATTAGAAATACAACCTGGCGTTAGCAACAAACCAAAAAAGGACATTTCAAAAGGCGCTGGCCATTGAAAGCATTAGTACAGCAGCGTCAGCGTGATGTAGCCTATAGTAGCTACTGCAGCAGGCTTACTCTTTTATTGGATAAAGAGAATCAACATTAAAAATGTGATGACATAGCCTATTAATAATATGCAAGCAATAACTTCGGGATGATGCTCTAAATAATTAATTCAGATGTTATTAACAAATGTTAAATGGTCCATGACTAACAGAGGCTCCTAAAAATGATTATATCAGTATATTTTTTTTACATAAAATCTTATCAACCTTTTGCCATAGGTCTCTAAAGATCTCTTTTATTTCGGCATAGAAAAATATCAAGCTTTCTTGTTTTTATTGCAAAAAAAGTAAAATTCAGGCATATTTTGTATCAATTAACCTCCACAAAACAACATTTATAAAAGAGAATCCCCTTGCACATTTACTAGAGGATTTTAGCTTTGTTTACGCTTTTGTTGTACCAAAAAACACTTTAGAGTATTTGGATCTTAAGAATAAACAAATGCATTATCTGCACAGGCTTACAGGGTTAAAAAACAAGGAATTCATGACTGATTAAACAATAAATAAGAACACTTTAAATGCTTAAATGGTCCAAATGTAATTAGAGGTCTGCACAACACATAGTTTGAATCACAAGTTTTCAACTAGAGAGCGGTTCTTCTCAGTTTAAAGCTATTTTGGGTCTTTAAACAGAATAACTTTGATGTTATAATCATAAGTGGTCCATTAAAAAAGATGATTAGCTTCATATTTATTTATCAGTTTGCTCTACAGGTGCTTTGTTAGAGAAACTGTGCAGAGCTGGTTTGGGACAGGGCCCAATCTGATTAATTTTCAAGGGCCCAAAATTTTCTGAATGAATGAATTATTTCCTTATCACAGATTGATTAAGGTATTTTTGTTTAACTTAACTATGTTGGCCTCAATTAGACAAACAGAATTGTGCAATAGCCTCAAGTAAAAACTCCACACAACACTGAGGTTTATATATTTGCTTGAAAGCTACTGTGTTTCTACAGTAGCCTTTGAACTCATCTATAGACTTCCTCCTGACTGTAACATGTTATGAATTTATTGTTTTATCCTCATTTTATGTCAACATCTGATTGTTTGTTGGCTTAGCTTTGGTGATATATTATATAAATGTTGCACTGAGAGCTTGTGGTAAGTTTTATGGCTCACATTTATGAGAAAAACAAAACCACCATGATGCATTAAACTCTGTAGGTGTAAAGATTATCTGTAAAATATTTTATGAACCAATCATAAAAATTATAATTATTGAGATATTAAGCAGTTAGTCCAACCACCTGCAGAGGCCACCTGAGCAGTGCAGTAATATAGAAAATCTCTAATTTCTTCATCCAAGGGCCACTTCAGCTAAATTAAAGAAGGCAAAAGGTGTTCATGTACAGACCATTAATATTACAAAAAAAAGAAAAAAAGAAAAAGTGTCTAGAACACATCCTTATTCGTGAATATGTGCTTTATATAATCTATATATCTTTAAATTTTCTTGTATCATCTTTATGGTATGGTAATGCAGCCCATCTTACTTGGTGCAGTGATTGTCTACAACCAGCATGACTGAAATTCATACATTTCATTACATTTAAGTGCTGCATCTGCACTTTAGTTTTACTCTACACTGGTCTGTAATAATGTCAACGCCAGCACATTACTTTTTTCTCTGACACTGAACATTCTCTAATCAGTGAACATGAACCATCAAACTTGAGCTACAGGGTCCCTCTTTCAATAAGATCATCCTGAAACTGTCTTTAAACTTTTATCCTAGTATTTAATGTGGTGCTGAATATTTCTTTAGTGTTTGGAATGATGTGTCAAATGTACCTCTGAATCATACCTTCATATTATCTTCAGAAATTGAGCGGCTTCACTACAGGCCAGATTTCTGATTTTGGTCCACAATAACAGTCTTCTTTGAAATTACTTAAATGTTAGGAATATATAGTTTGTGTGTTTATTTAATTGTAAAAATGTTAAGTGAGCCACATGGTTTAATTTTGTGGCCCATTTGGCCTGCAGCATTGTGGTTTATTTATAAAACTACAAACTTTGCTATTCAACACTATACAGTGCACCATGAGGCTTTTATCTTTTTACTGTACTCTCAGAGACAGACAATGGCTCCCTATTTAAGTCCATTTAAATATATGTACATATGCTCTCATTCAATAATAAATGATTAAATACCTTTTTTATTTCATTATACTTCTGATCATGCACACAGATCTAGTCCATGCACACAGGCTCAAGTTCAGCTTCTTTTTATTGGTAAACTGTTAAGCACATGTACACATACTCCTGTCCTTTCCTTTATCTCCTTCATTTACTGTTTACATCAATGAACACCTATTTATGTCCATCCTTATTTATTCATTGACTATTTAAGGACAAGCACATATTTTCCTGTTCTTTATTAATTTCTTAACTATTTATGAAAATGTATCCACTCATGTACATCTATTTTCATTTAGCTATAAACTTATGTTTATTTCCTGATTTACTAATTATTTACATCCATTCACAAGTTCTGTTATTCATTTATTGTTTTTGAGGAACAAATTAAGCCTTCTCATATATATTCCTGTTTATTCATGCTTTAGTTAATAATTAATCTTTTAAAACCATATACAGATACCCTTGTTTATTTTCCATGCGCTCAAACTCCTGTACATTTAATACCTCCTGGTGTCCATCAGTCTGTTTGTCTGTTAGCAAGATAACTCCAAAAGTAATGAACACATTTGATGAAATTTTCAGGAAATGTTGGCCATGGCACAAGGAAGAAGTGATTAGATTTTAGTGGGGATGTAGTTCAAGGAATATTTTTAAAGGATTTGTTAACAATGCAAGATTGTGCAAATAGTGTCCGACATGCCTTTGTGGAGAGGGTTGTGCTTTCAGAACACGTATAGTTTTAGTTTACTGACCATGCACAAAACTCCTGTGATTTACTTTTTATTGATTAATTAATTGTTTAAGTCCATATATGCATACTCCTGTTCATCTATCTGTTTGAATTCATTACCTCTGCAAAGGAGGTTATATTTTTGCCGGTGTTTGTCTGTTTTGAAATTAACTCAAAATTTTCAGGAATAGTTGGTAATGGCACACGGGAAAATAATCCGATTTTGGTGGTGAACAGAATCTGGGTGCAGATCCTGGAATTTTCTTCTTTTAACATTGCACGATGGAGCAGTTTCCATATTTTTGCATACGTTTGCAAACAATGTCAGACACACCTCAGAATTTGTCCTAGAGCCCTTCCAGACCATTAATCATTAAGTCCATATGCACATTCTTCTGTTCATGTGTTTTGTATCTATTTATTGACTACTTAAGTCCATGCACCCCTGCTTTTGTTCTTTTCTTAACTCATTAAATCCATGCACACACACACCAATCATTTTCTAATTATTCAATGTTTAAGTCCATGCATATCTCTGTTCATTTCTTTAATTTTTACCCATTAACCTTTTAAGTCCATCTATCTATCTATCTATCTATTTGTTAGCTAATTATGTCCATGCAGATTTACTTCTGTTCATGTTTACATTTTTGCTTATGGCTATATATTTTGAGTTTCATACACTGCCTAATGAAGCAGTCGATCAATCTTTTCATCTATCAATCAATCAATTTATCTATCATCGCTGCTGTCAGCCTCCTATCTCCAAAATTGCTACTTTCCAAGAAATGACAAAATGCCCCACTTATGAATGAGTAAATGTTGTATTGTCTTGACAACAGACAATTTTTTGTACTTTGATTTCATTAAAAGTTTCTAAATCCCACTCTTGAACATGATTAAATGGTGACTGATGTCAAAATCACCCTTCATGTTCAAGAGTGGGATTTAGAAACTTTTAATGAAATCAAAGTACAAAAAAATTGTCTGTTGTCAAGACAATACAACATTTATTCATTCATTAGTGGGGCATTTTGTCATTTCCTGGAAAGTGATCAATAGCACTGTAGTTAAAACAAAATTGAGATAGGAGGTTTGTGCCTGACAGCAGTGCTAGTATATCTATCTATCTATCTATCTATCTATCTATCTATCTATCTATCTATCTATCTATCTGTGTAAATTGTTGTAAGTCTAAAGCATGATTTAGACATCAGTCACCATTTTAAGCACTTTTTTTAGTGGAGGGTCCACATGTCTTCTGAAAAAAGGAGATCAATATCCTCTCTGAACAGCTTGACATACATGTTGGTAGTTTCCTTTCAGCACATGTCCAAAGTGTGTTACATCTGAAAAGACATTCCAGGTCGTAAAAAAAGCAATGAGACAACAATCTGGGGTCCATTTTCTTTGTCCTTGTGTCCTCCCTGTCCCTAATGGAGTAATGAACCTGAGCTGGTCTCTGCAGGCTACAAAATGGAGAAGACTCCATTTTGAGTTAGGTTGGTAGTTATTATCTGGGTTGTGTTCAGTTTGAGGCCTGAACTCATATTGTTAGTCATATTTCCTTTTCTAAAGATCAGCAGTAGTTTAAGGCTGACCCTGGATTGCAAGTTTAAATCATTCATATTTACACATTTTAAAACTCTGAGCCTGGTATGAAAGCATATGGTGCACCAGTTGAACTCTCTGTGTTTATTGATGCCAAGGGTTGCTGCATGTTAAAGATGGTAAATAATTCATCTTAAATGAGTGTGATGCACGTGTTAAGACAGTATGTATTAAAGCTTGTAATCAGCTGTGCCCTCTGCGAATGGTGTTCAAAGAGAGTGTCAGAATAACCACATTATATGGTCTGTGTACAACAACAGCATTAAAAAAATAACTCTGGGCATTAAGTGTATGGCCCTTCTGTGGGAACAACACTTTGATGTGTTCAGTAAATGTTCTCATGATGAATGAATGCATGAAATAGACAATTACCTTTGATAAGACACATTCTTTATTGGGCAGTAAATGGGGAAATCCCCCTGCAGTATGGGGACTTTTTTATACAGAGCTGTGCTGTGCTGAGCTTCACAAGGACATGACCACGTTTAACCTAAAGACTTCAGCTCAGCTATCACTGTTCTTGGAGATATGCCTTCTAGGATTGGCTGTTGGCATACAGAGACTCAAGAATACTGGATAATACTGAGTCTGCGGTTGTTGTTCAAATACTGTATAAGAACTGTTTTTACTTCAGTGCAGCGAGCATGTTCAGGGGTGAAGCCAAAATGGTGGCCTGGGCCCCCTAAAAAGTTGAATGGCCACCCCGGATTATAAGTCAAAATCCTACACTGTCATTGGCTGTTTTACCCATCAGAGGAGGGGTTTATGTTCAAATCAGCACGTATCAGTTGCAACAACCTGTCAAAAGCTGTCTTTATTTCAGTGTGGGACATTTTCTTTGAATTCTGACTTAAGACTTACATCCTCTGAGTCTTCAAAGAAAAAATGCAAGACCATTTTCACAGTGCATTTAAACCAAAGTACCTCAATAAAGAGCACTACCAGACATGCAGGCTCACCCATTAAACCTAGGACACAGCACAACCTCAAAACAACCTGTAAAGACAGAGCAAATGGAGGGCCAACTCATCTCCCCCCATTCTCTCTCTGCAACATTCACAGAGGAGCGAAATACCTCAAGGACATAAATATTAGGGCTTTAAAAAAAAACAAAACAGTGTGAATGGGGCTAATGTAAATGTTTGAAACACTGTTATGTGTGGATGTAAATAGGACATAGACTATTGATTTCTGTATGAAGAACTAATATTCAATGTGGAAATTATAATTCACTTTAGTGAGTTATTAAATAAATCATGTGGTCTACCCTCTTTTACAAAGGGTTTGTAAGTTACTTCAAAACTCAAAAGGGAAAAAGGAAAGCAATTACCTTGGGCCCAAAATAACCAGAGGCTCAATGATCATAACAAACTTATGGTTACCTTATTGTTATTATTATTAATAATATTTCACTGAGGCAGTTCTAAAGGAAAAAGCTCTAAAAGGTTATAACTGCCAACCCATTGCAACGTGGGTACTGATACATATTTACAAAAAACACTGCTTTAGCTAAAAGCACAAGCAACCATGGAGCTAATGTCAGCAGCCAAGAGTGCTGCACAGCAGGAGGACAAATTGGAAAAAGACAAATTCCTGAACAAACAGAGAAGAGGAGAAAGACATTAAATAAAATAATCAAAAGATAAAGACAGCGAAAACAGGGACATCAACCTCAAAATATAATGTAAATCCAGAAACAGAAGCCAGGATATGACCTGTATTCCCATATGCATAAACTTACGACATTGACTTTTACAAAAAAGGCTGAAGAGTTTTGTTCTGTTTTGTAAAATCTGAAACAGCAGGGACAATGTTTAAAGGATCCTAAAACATCAGACACTTATATTTCAGATATTGAGAGATTTTAGAAGTAATAAGATGTGTTACATGCACCACATCATGTAGTATGGCTTCTGGGTGTTATATAGTTTACAACTTCTCTCACAGCATCCTGGATCATATCTATTCTGTAAAATCCATATCCATACCCATATCCCCAAGGACTAACTGACAATATATATTTTTTATATTTCAATTCTTTTGGCACAGGAATACATAATACTTTATAAAAGCACTTTTGTTAAAGTGGCAACATGTTTTCTTGTTGTTTTTAAAGGAAAAGTTGTGTTAACTTTGGCAGCTATATTAGGTTATTAGTGTCTACACTATGTAATTCCTTTATTTTCGTCAAGAACACTATTTTCAGTCACATTTAAGTCATTTTTTTCATTCCAAAGATTCAATCTAGTTGAAGATGGCAAAACCTCAAGAATGTTTCAGTCTCATACAGTCAATAAAATGGTATTAAAACATTTCAGCAATTTAATCTGGTTAAAATGTTTTGTTTCGTTTAAACTTTTTTAAAAGGCTAAATTGTTAAATTATCGTAACTGTCAAGCACACATGTTGATGCACTATCAATATGCTACCTACTCTAAAACAAACAGATCAAAATACTGACATATTTGAATGAAGGGCTTTTAGCTGCTGTTAAGTGTTTTCTAAGATGATTGTTATTAATTATTGATATCAGTTCCCTTATTTGTATAACTTTGCAAACAAGTGTCTTTGATAACACTATCAATACTTCTATGCAGTCTGGTGAAAAGATTAGAGGAGCTGCTTCCAACAGCAAGTGTGTTGCTGGAAAACAAATCTATTTTTTTAGTGACTGGAATATTTTGGATTTTTGAACATCAGCCCACCCCTAATATATTGGTCCTGTTGATGAAAGTGAACATTCTGCATATTTCATCAAAGATTTATGTGACGCTATCATCTGTGTTTGTCATTAGAAAGGTTATAAACAAACAAATTTTGTCATTTTTTCATCAACAAATGGACATAAAGTAAAGTCATAGATGTTACGGACTTTGTTGTTGTGTTAAGGCCAGTTAGAGATGAAGTGACAAGTGGGACTTTCTCAGATGATCAATAACTTAAAAAGGATGCAGAGACCCCCATCTCTATGTGAGCCCACGGACGACAGAAGCTGCCTCTGTTGTGACCAAAAGGGACCCACAATGTTATGGGCATAGAGTCAATATTAGAGGAAGTGACAGTTATTGCAAATATTTACAGGCAGTATATCAGTCGCACAGGCAGGTTGGACATATGCAAGACAACGCAGGAAAATATGTTTGTAGAGTTTTAGGCAGGACCAACAGACCTCTCTCAGTGGGGGTTGTTCTCTGTTTTCCCCTTTTTCTTAGTTTTCAAAACAGGTTTAAAAGGCTGTAGTTTTAGACCTGTTTTCCACTTTAAAAGAAAGTGATTTTTGTGTGCTATTTCAAGCACATTGTCAGGCTTGTCTCATGGACAATAATATATCAACCATGGTGTTCAATCTGGAGAATAGTTTTTGATTTGTGAGTTAAGTTCCTCAAATAGGGTTGTGTTGTTTTATTTTGTTCTCTTTAGAGCTCATTGTCTGTTAGTAGGATGTCACAGTGCTGTTTGTAGGTCTTAAAAGAAGGCAACTGTGACATTGTTTGACTGTTATAAAAAAATACATTTGGAAAAGTTCACTCATATCATCCAAAGATATTAGTGGCCTGTGGAATCATACATTGTTTGTTTATTATACGAAAAACATACTGACTGAGAGCGAAGAGTAAAAGCTCAATTCTATCAGGTAGATATTTACAACGGAATATAGCCTGTATATGTCAGTATCACTGTTGACTAAAATGAGTTTGGAAATATTGACTTATGGGATTTCAGAGACAGTCCAATATCATGCATATCCCTGTTGACTAGTTATTGAACGTGCAATTAAATGGAGATTACTCCTGAAAGATTTGGAGATGAAATGCAAATAATTAGAGAGACAAAACCATATTAAATTTAAGCCCCCTGTGAGGGGTTTATATCTGATAATAAAAAGAGAGAGGAATCATCAATGATGGTTCTATATGACCGGAGAAAAGCAAAAAGATCGCAAAAATTGACAACTTTAAGTTTTCTAATGTCTGAACATTGAGGTGCAGAATAAACAGCTGACATTGTGTTGAAGGTAAAGGTAGGCTACTGTTTTTCTGTTTAACACTGCAAATATCAACAATGCCTGGTATATTTTACAGTTGAAAAAGTAAGATGACTTATTTATTTGCCAGAAATTACTGTTTTGCATGCACAGGACGACATAGCAAGTATGACCTTATCCACAGGGGGCGCCAAAATAAACAAAAAACGGCTCACGGAAGCATAAAAAACAGCAATTTAGGATAAAATGGATTAAACTGATTTTATCAAGCAAGTTACAGCACCTTGTGGAAAAACATGGCTTTTGGAAAATTCTATTTGAGATTTTTGTGAGTAAATGTAACATAGTTTTGTCTGATTTGTTTTTAAAGTTGCTTTGAAGCGGTTTAAATCTAAAATAGAGGTAAGAATTGTTATGAAGTTTGGTTGAAAAAAGATCATCAAAAGATATCGTGATTGATAACAAAACACTGAAATCAATAGCTCTGCAAAAAAAATAAAAAATAAATGTGAATGTTTATTTTCCCCTTTATCAACCAATTAATAACACTAAAGTTGACCGCTAAACAGTCCTGGCCTTGATTTTGACTCTGCAGTTTTAATATTTTACCGCAATGTGCCCGTCACATCAGGACAAAAGCACATAGGCATGCATATACAGCCACAACAGCTCTATTTTTTAACATTCCATCAGCTCAGACTGTATTCTGGCTACATAAAAAGAGACGCATTCTCCTAGAACATTAAAATACCACTATGTTAATATATTCATTAATCCGTTTTTCCCACTTAAATCTCCACAGTGCTCTTTGTGGTTCTGCAAGACTTGCTTGTGTACTCCCACCAATAAAACTCCAGGAAATTGTCTTTGAACATCTGTTGTTGCTTTGCCAAATATAAAAGACCAATCCAGGAAGTCCCATGACCTGCACAGATGCTATAGGCCTAGAGGATCATCATGCACATAAAGGGAATATTTTCCTCTGGTTTATTACATACACAAGACTGAACTATGCCTGTATGCTTTAAATTTCTGTCACCTCCTTTAAATTAATTTATGTTTCATACAAAGGCCATAAACAGATTCGTGGAAGTGAAGTTGATTGAGTGTGTGTGTGTGTGAGTGTTTGGGGCTGTCCTGACTGCAAAAACGTGCAGCCCATGCAATCTGTACTGTATGTTTAGTTAATTATACTCAGCAGACCCAGTTTGGGCAGGCTCAAGGTCAAAGATATGTTTCCTCTCTTTCCTGCTTTCATTGTGGTCTGGTGGATGATGAAGACATGTGGGCATCATTTGAGGGCTATCATAATTTTATATCATATTACTGCGTCTTATTTGCAACTTTAAGGGCTTAGGTCAGGATGCTTGAGTAGGTTTAAATCAAGCTCTGAATCTTTTAAGCTGTTTTAAGGCTGAGAAGCCCCACGCAGGAAAAAAGGAGAAACATAACATCTGGTCAAGTTTATGACCATTTCTATTGGCCTTTATTTTTTTATTGAGTTTACCATTTTTCCATGTATTTACCAAGCTGCACCTATCCGTCAAAGTCAGACTTTGGATCCAGAGCTGCTTCATTTTCAGCGGAGAGCGGCGCGGAGTTCCCCGGCTGCTACTACCACGAGTCCCGGCAGCACTATCCTCCTCCTCCCGCTCCTCTTCCTCCGTGGAAATGGACCCTTTACCAGACCAGCAGCCCCATCACCTCCCCGCAGACGTCCTGCTTCACTCTTCAGGGAGAAAGTATTTACAGTCATGAGGGTTTACAATCCTCTCCGGAGGTGATATTCAGTCCGGGGAAGGAATGCTTTGTCTACGGCGCCTCTGCTCCCCGAGTGCCCGTCGAGCCGCTGACCTTCCCCGGCAGATACACCGCGTTTAACCCGGATTCCCAGCTTCTCTACCCGGCAACACGAAGCAGCATCCTCCCGCCGGTTTTCGATCAGTTTTTCGAGTATACGGACGAGAGAGCGAATGCGAAAACAGAGGTCTTTCAACGGAGGGACGTGGGTAGCAAGGCCGAGTGGACGAGCTGCGAGAGCGGGGAGAGCAGCGAGGTGAAGGCGGGGTCAGAGTCACTGCAGCCGGGGAAGGAGGACGAGGAGGAGGCGCCGTTATCCAGCGGGAGTACTGGAGACAATGTACCGAGTGAGTGGAGTACAACTAAGTTTAAATAATCACAAATTTGGGACCCAAGAAACTCGACAAAAGTCTAGGTTTACTGTGCAGACAGGATCATGAGAGACAGGCCCAAACTCTAAACAGAAACCAGATTAAATATTTGAGCACTTATTATTTTGTCATAAACTAGAACAGACCTGCATGAGCAGTCAAGAGGAGTCCCATCATCAAAACACTTTCGCTCAGGCTAGAAACAGTGTAGGTCTTATTAAGACATGAAATACATCCTGCTTTTTGATGATGAAATAAATGCCTGTCCCCCTCTCCATCTCCAGAGTTTTAGCTGTGACCTTATTTAACTTGCCTGATTCCTCTTTCGCTACAGTATTTGATATATAGTTTTAGTTTAATGTCTGCTAAGGCAGTAAGTTTTAAAAGTCAATTCAGCCATTTTAACAGAACAGAGCTATTTTCTGAACTATTCTCTAGCTCATGGATGGGCAACCTTGGTCACCAAATGGGCCATTTTTACCTTCTAATCACTACCAGGGGGTTAAGGGCCCGTGATAGGAGCTCCTGGGATTATTATAGCCTCAGTGATATTTTGTCACAAGTGTTTGAGGGTGTTTCATACATATTATCCTTGCTTTCATTGCAAATTAGTAACATTCAGGCATCTTTTGCATGACTGAACTCCCATAAAATGCCATTCTAATAAAAAGAAGGCCTTTTGAACATGCCTTAGAGGGTGTCAGTATGTCTTTACATTTTGCCGTGCATCTGAATGTCTGAATTGTATGAAAAAAGTGTTTGAGTCTTTCAAATATCAGGTTGTGGGAAAGGACAAATATGCTATACAAAAGTTTTAAATATTTAACAGGATAAAAATATCAGAGACTCAAGAGGGCTGATTATACGCTAGGTAAAAAAAAAAAATCTAGTGGTCCAAATGCCAGAACGAAAATAGTTTAAAACATAAATTGTATGATTTTCAGCTGAAGAGTGTTTTCTCCAGTGATTGAAGCTTATTTGTGTCTTTAAATAGTACAACCTGGCTGTGACGATTACAGGTCAGTTTTAAAAATGTTTTCACCATACCTATAAACGGTATTATATAGAATTCATACACAATCAATTTTTTTTTTTATGTTTGTTATTTCATTAAAATTATGTTTTCCCCACAGTTTTTTTTGTTTTTTTGTTAATGCATATAAAACAATTTAGGAGAAATAAAAAAAAGTCAGTTGTGTATAACATCTTTAAGAGGGCTATAAAATATTAAAAGTCCTGGATTAGTATGGAAATATCTCTATTTCTGAAGTTTTCGTGGCAAACTTTGTCAATTTTCTAAATGCCAATGTGATTAGATATCTGCCCGAGGGCCACATTAAGGCAAAAGGCCACATGTGGCCTCTGGGCTGCCAGTTGCCCACCCCTGCTTTAATTAAGCAGAGCAAATGATTATTTCAAGGTTAAGAGCTGGCTCAATATAAACACATTACCACAAAAACAGAAAAAGACATAATTTCATGAGCCTATTGTTCTGTCCCTTATGGAAAAAGTTGGTTTCGGACTTGAACAAAGCATGGCAGTAAAGTCAGGGTTTATTAATGAATTCTTTGGCTTTTTTTTGTCAATTTTGGGATGCGTAATCGTTTTACATTTGTGGCGTTATACACAAATAATCAGTGACTAAAAGTGAACTTCAGTTAGCTTAAAGATGAAGTAATGAATCGAATAAATCTTTTAAAATCAGCCATGGTCAGTCTTAATTTCTTGTTGGTAAATGCCTCTGTGTCCAGCAACAAATGAGCCTATAAATGACTTTGTTACTCCTCTAAACAAGTGCAAGATCTTTGTCAATTGTTTTCAACGAAACGACGGATTTTGTCGTGCAACTGATGGACTTTTATGAGCGATGTTTTTAAAGACCAAGGACCAAACAACCAATCTACAGTTCTGGCATTAAACTGACAGCTTAATTTTGTATTTATTGTAAGTTTGAGCTTTGACATCCAGAAGGATTTGTTTAATTGCATAAAGGGAAAAATTCAAGAGCCTAAAATGTTTTCGCCTATTGATAATATCGTCTTGACAAGACGGTCATGGACTAAAAATGATCTTCACATACAGAGTGAGTGCAACTATAACCATGCTCGCTTTTCTTCCAGCAGAGTCCCGAGTGAGGAGGAAGAAGCGGTGTCCGTACTCTAAGCACCAGATCAGAGAGCTGGAGAGAGCTTTCCTCTTCAATGTTTACATCAACAAGGACAGACGAGTGCAGCTGGCCAGACTGCTGAGGCTCACAGAGAGGCGAGTCACATCTTCATGGTCCACAGAATATCAGACCCTATACATATAATTTATATTACAAAGCTTATGAGCATACTGGCAGTGAGGGTTTATAATGGATCTATTCATAATGAAAATTAATGTTGTTTAGTCGTCTATTGGGTGGAGACATGTAAAAAACATGCATTCACGCCGTTTTGATCCTGTCAGATGGACTTAAGGGGTTGTTCAGTTTTTCTGAAGTGGGGTTGTATGAGCTCCATGTGTCCACTAAGTACATTGGAAAGTTTACCTGGCAGCGCTGCGTGGAGGAATACGTGAGGTAAGTCGGTTAGATAAACTTTATTTTTCCGAAAAGTGAATGCACTAAAAAAAAAAATTCTAGGTAGCGTACTCTTAAACTGTGGTATTATTTTTGATGGGAGTTCTTGTAGGCAGAGAAAATACACTTTGTATTTGGTACAATACTTCCCTGTTTGCGGCTGGATCTGCGTCACAAACTTTTACAAATTGTGGCTTACTGAGGGAAAGGAGAGAACTTTCTACTGCATCTAATGTACTTAGTGGCCATATGGAGCTCATACAACCCCACTTCAAGAAAACTGAACTATCCCTTAAGCCAGTCATCAGTTACCCACGGATCATAGGCCTAGCGCCATTTTAGCAGGGGTGGAAATGGTACAAAGCACATTGTAGTCCAATAAAAGCACAGTTCCCATGACTAAATTTAACCAGATAAAAGTGACATTCATACAACCAAGCAAAGCTCGAAAGGGTTCAATTTAAGTTGTACTTAAATTATTAGTAAAAAGTCGTGGAAGAGTAAGGAACTAACTGGTCGTCTCTCTAGGATAGGATATAATGTCCTCTGACCTAAATACTATCATACAAGGATGGGATAGCACTTTGCCTTTCATGTTAAATTATCACTAATATATATAAATTCACAAAAACCCATTAAAATATGTAAAAAATAAATTTGCACATCATTTTGCCATCATACATCATATCAGAAACATAACCAAGAACATGTGACCAGGCCCGCCCACAGAAATAAGGTCAGTGCTAATTTGCATCTTGGGCCTAGCTCCAATCAGTTTTGGTGATTGCTAAAAATATGTTGCAGGTCTCAGCTACACACAATGATAAAGGCCAACTTTATATATAATAAGATGGAGACTCTGTTATGAAACAGACATCAGTTAATAAATGCAGTTTGTGCTTTTAATAAATCTGGAAAAAAGGTAAAAAAAAAAAAAAAAAAGAATTACAAATATTAATTGGATGAACCATTTCTTTTATTTAGGAAGGATCATGTCTCTGCTCCTCTATTTGATCCCCTACAAGACCCTTTACCCCAGAAATTTTTGGCCTTATCCCCCCTTTTGGGTGACCTTGAGTATTACCCATAGGTGTCATGCATCAAACCAGTATTGATTTAGTACTAGTATTGTGATATTACTCTTGTCAAAACTGCTAAATGGAAAGCTTGGACCGCTGTATCTTTTCAGGTGTTCATTTATTTATTTTAAGTGAACTACAAAACTTAAAGTACATTTTGGAAACTACTCAAAAAAGTACAAGAACACAAAAACTACTCAAAGCTAAAACATAATGTAAATTTAATTCGCAACTCGCAATGTTAGCACATATTATACCTTACATTCAGTCAGCTAACTTTGAGATGTGCGATTCAGACTCAATTTCTTGAGTTTGTGATTCATGTCGGACACCTGAAAATATATTTTGTTTTGTGCAGGCTAATGTTGAATAAAATACACAGTCTTATTCACTTTAAAAAGATCAAGAAAATCAAAGATCCCCTAAAAATGTGAACTTCAAGTTTTTTGCCCTTTACAAAACCACAAGTAGAAGAACATCTGCCTTACCACTAAATAATGCAACAAAAACCTCAATAAATCTACAGAAAGGAAGAATTTTTTGTGGCAATAAGCAACTGTGCAGGTATACACTCTTCCTCTTGTTTTTGAATTGCCCTGCCCCTTCCTGGTGCTTGTAAAAAGTGTTTTTCTATTATTAATTTCCCCATGGAAGTCTTTTCTATGAACATTATCACACAAAGACAGGAGCTGACTGATGACCCATAATCCTGAGATAATCTTTAAAGTTAGTCTTATATATTAAAGTATCTGCAATATATGTGTTTCCATTTTGCAGATGATGCAGAGCTATCCATGCTTTGGTTTCTGCATGTTTTTGTTCTTATTTTTGACACTAATTTTTTTTAACTTATGTCTGTTAACTGTTATATTCAGGCAGGTGAAAATCTGGTTTCAGAACAGAAGAATGAAAGAGAAGAAACTGAAAACAGAGAGGCTGCAGTGCTACGCAGGATACAGTCTGTTCTAATGGGTGTATTCAAAGGAAGAAACAAAGGACTTTTTTTTTTCTTTATGCTGTGCACAAACATGAAACAAACGCATAAAGGAGGAAAAATGTCTGGCCATTAAATGGCAAACCCCAGGGCTCAGGTCTAAGCCTCATGTAAATTTCTTATGTGTCTCAAGGCAAAAACATCTCATGACTGTTTTTCCTCATTCTTTGTTGTCCTTGACCTGAAGAAAAAAAATGCAGCACCTAATGTCCACCAGATGTCATGTGGTTGGTGTGAAAAATACACTCTTCTGCTGCCTGTGGCCTTTTTGGCACCCTTCAGTATTAAGCAGCATCAAACACAAATAATACTAAACTGCACTGATGACAATCTAATTGTGTGTAAATGAGTGTTGAAGGTTAAAACATCTGACCACAAGTCACTCCTTTGAGACAAAACATCCATCTCAGGTATTGACATGTAAACATCTGAGGCTCAGACAATCAATAAATTATACTTTTTGTCTTGATATTTTCATTTGTTCATTGACTTTGTGAATGTGAATATCAGCCTGGTAAAATTTAATCTTCATGCATTTGCCTTCGAGAGATGTATTCCTGCAGTGCCATAATTTTGTTTGTGCATTTCTATGTTTTCATGGATTATACAGTAATGTTTTTACACTTATAAAAAATATTCATGTCTGATGAAATCTTTTTCCAAAACTGTGTGTATTTTGTAAAAAAAAAAAAAAAAAAGAAAAAGAAGAAGAAGAAGAAGTGTTATCTTTCATTTTTTTCTTGTGGGATTAATTTGTATTTAAAAAAGGTTAAAAATACAATTTAATTGTTTAGACACATACTGTATGTTGTTAGACTTAATTATTACTGAGATACTAAGAATAAGGTAGAAGTCTTTCTTTGCGGTTGTTAAAATGCATTGTATGGGACAGATTTGAATTAAATAGGAAATTAAAGCCCAATCTTGTTATTAATTTATTGTCATACAAGTTTGCTACAGTGTTGTCTGGTGCTACTGATATGGCCACGTCTATTTTTCCCACTATGGCATGATAATAGACTCTTCTAATATAATAAATCAATTATATTCAGAGTTTTCCCTGTTACAACTTAAAAATGCTGCAATAATTAGTCACTTTAATTTTCAACAAAAAACATACATTTCTGGATTCATCTCTTGAACTTGCTTCTTTTATGAATAAACCTCATCAAATCTATTTGGAGAATGTGTTTTTTTCACTTAATTAAATGGAAAATCTCAAGTTTTTTATGAAAAAGAAGAAATATATTGAGAAATCCTTTCAGCATCAAGAAACACAGATTGCTTTTTCATTTAGGTTTGCCGTTACGTTTACCAATAAATTTTAACATTTAAACAACTGAAAAAAAAGTTAATTGAAGATAATACATTTCTTACACTAAATAGAAGTGTTAGTTTAAAATAACTCTGGTAAGTGTTTCCAAATGCTACATTTGAGCTCCTTGAGTCAGTACTCTATTCAGACCAAGGTACCAACTCTCTCAACACTCAGTGGTTTGGACCCATATAGACACATTAACAGAGTTAAAGGTAACTCTGGTAGTGTTCATTTAAATGCAGATGTTGCTGTTCAGAAGTGCAGTCAGAAAGGCCCACATTTAAGTTACTTAAGAAACTGGTTATCAAGCAAGCACTGACAAAAAAGGCATTGAGAACAAACCTCTTACCTCCAAAATTGCTACTTTTCAGGAAATGAAAAAAAAAAAAAGCTCTACGACTGAATGAATTAATATTATATTGTCACAGTGACAAATCATTGTTGTACTTCTATTTGGTTAAAAGTTTATAGAACCCACTCACCAACATGGAAGGTTATCAATCGCACTGTTTTATAAAAAAAAAAAAAGAAAATTGTAAAAAATGGAGATAGGAGGTTTGTGTATCCGTATGAGTACAAGCCTTGGTGTCTAAGAGCTAAGATGTAAAAAGCTTGAGTGTACTCTTGTGGTTCTGACCCAGACTTTGAACACCTCAGGAGCAGACAGCAGAAACACAATCTGAGTCCAAGGCTGTAAGTGAACCTTGAACCGCAAAACAACCACAACACAAACCCACCACCACAACCCCCGTTTCCTTTAAGCTAATGACTTTTATTGGGGCAATACAGACCGTCTGCTGTCTTTGTGTCACACTCTCTGTCTGTGTGTGTCTGTGAGACTGTGCAGGTGTGTGTGTGTGTGGGGGTGTGTGTGGATGTGTGTGTGTGTGTGTGACGTAAAAAGAAAGATGAGGGGATGGAAGAAGAGATTGTGTGTCTGGTTGGAAGTGAAGCACTCAACCTAATGGCCTACAATAAACCAGACCACAAGCCTGCTGTGGCTCTTTTTTTCCAACACAGGGATGTTTCTAACTGTTTAATATTTATATTTTGAATGCTAAAACATTAGTTTTACAGTCTGGAGTAACTGGGTAATGTCACTGTGGTAACAAAGGGTATTCTTGGTCATTTGAATGGTTGGAAAAGCAGAGTGAGTGAGAAATTTGTTAGAAACAGTATAAAGAGACCATACACTGAAGCGTAATTGTTGTTTATAATCAGCTGTTACTGTTGAGGTTTATAGCAGTTGTAATGCCACAATAAAAGCCCCAGTTTGCAGAGCGCCAGTGTTTGTAGTTAAAAATAGCAGGTCAAATAATTCAAGGTGGAAAAATAGCTTTAGAGGAAAATTTGGTCCTCATTTTGCAGCAGTTGGGTGTCATGGAGGGAAACACATGTCATCGTTAGAAGATTTCACTAATTGTCAACATACTTGGCAATATTGTGGGCCTTCAGTACAACATCTTTATTTTACTGTTCCCCCAAAGTAGTTTTGTCCCTTAAAGGACATGTATCCAAACATTGTATCCTTCGTAATACTATTTGTTTACATGACATCTTGACTTGTAAATGTTGTTATCTCACCATTAAAGCTTTGCTGTGATGATGAGTGAATTACAGTTATTTTCTTTAATCCTGAGGGAGAACCAGATGTTATTTTAAGATAATGACAAGATACTGAGAAAAGGAAATGTTGAACTGTCTCCTTACAAGGAAAAAAGGATAAATCAAATGTAAGGATTTAGAGAGAAAAAAAAGGATGGCAGGATATTATTACACTCTGTTTATGTATTAATGTACATATTTGAAATGCTAGTTTGATTACAAAGAAATAAACATATGGCTAGAGACCATAAATTGTTTTCTCCTCTGAGACACATGTAAGAGTATTAACACAAAGTTTGCACATGCAGTCATATCCTCTCCCTGCTTACCAAATTAAGCACATTTACTTCATCACAGCAGAAGTTTAAGATGAAGTGGTTTTTGGACTACATCCTTTTGATAGGATGTGTTGTATTTTTTGTCTTGTATCATCTATGAATGTGGCGTAAAGTGTTAAAAATAAGATAAATGTCAACTCCAAGCAATGGGTTATAAAGCATGAAAAATATGGCAACATGGGCTTTTTTAATTTTTACTAGCAGACAAAAATTCTGTTAAGACTGCCTCATCGGGGACAATGGGAACATTTACTAAAAAACTATTCAGGCTTTCCTTTTTTTTGCTGGCAGGCAAAAAAATGTTGTAAATGTTGTGTAAAGTGAAAAAAAACAACTTTACTTTTGTTTATCCACTTTTGTAAAGTGTTTGCTTAAGAATGTAACATACATTTAGAAGGAGGCAAAAAACAACTATGTTGCTTATCTCTGGAATTTCATCACAAAAAATCATTTCTGTAATGTTGTGGCATAAACATGACTTTATTAAACATTATTTAACTGTGGTCAAACATTGTTTTGATTCACATTTTAACTAATTTTATTTCATATTATATTTCAATTGTATCACATACAGACTTGAAGCAGAATAAATTTTCAGCTATCTGCAAACGCTTATTAATCATGTTTAAATTCATGAATACTTTAAATTGAAATAAAAAAAGAGAAAATAATTAAAGGCAATGTTGTACACTTGAAATGTTATCACCGTAAGGTATAACATTAATGAACCATTTTTACAACTGTATGTACATGGCTTTTATCTATTGGTAGTTTGTGTATTAGAAGAAGATAAAAGCTCAAATTAACTAAGAGCTGTGATGTAAAATGTGAAACTGACAAATGCGCCCGGTCTCCCCTATGATATAGGCCCGTGCGTCACATTTCTACACCTCAGTTTATGTGAAGTAGCTTTACAAAAGCATTAACACGAGAAATAATGCCCTGAATCAACACTAAATGTTTTTAAGAATAACCAAAATCAATTTAATTTTCAAACCATGCTATTCAAATTAATCCCCACTAAATAATAATTTAGTGTTATCATATGATTAAAGTGAGTCAGTACTCCACCTCGAAACTTTCAGCAGATTGATTGATTGATCTATTGATTGTCAACTCGGATTTCCCGCACCAGATTCGCCCTCATCGTCACCATCATCAGTCCCCACAATCGAGATATAATGGCTTGACATGATAAGCCCGCGATGTCAGAGCGTATCCGTGAAACTATGGGTTATTTATTCATTTACTTATTTATTTATTTATTTATTTGTTTTGAGTATTTATTAATTTATGTCAGCCTGCGTGCATTTTCAAACTTCACAGACACCCTCACAGCCATCAAACGCCCAGCCATATCAAGATGAAACACCACTGTATGATGTCTAAGCTTATATCTGAAGCTGTTGGTATCATTTATACATATTGATTCTTTTTCAATATTTATTAATTTATGTCAGCCTGCGTGCATCTTCACATTTCACATTCACCCTCACAGCATCACAGACCCAGTCACGCTGCCCCCCACAGGACACTGCTGTAATGACACCCGTCCTCTCAGACTCCTCTAGATAAACTAAATGATGCGCTGATTTATGAGTTACTTTATTTTTAATTCTCGGGCGTTGACAGAGTTTATACAGCTTGAGAATGATCTAAATAAAATAGACGCAGTAAAGTAGCCTTCGTGCTGACATACAGCAGAGCTCTTCAGGGTATTAAACTTTTATGTGTAGAAGCCTTGTTGAGTTATTCTTTAAGGATGGTGATCAAAGATGAACTTCAGACTTTCAGGGGCCAATATGTGAAAGCCTGTAAGTATACCTGCGGTGATAAGACACTCAGTAGAGGCTCACACTATAGTTTAGTAAGATTTTGGCCCACCGTGTTTTCAAATAAACATGTCAGATAATAGTTATGTTGGATTCAAACTTTTCTCAAAGCACAGTCAACAAGGTCTGAAATCTCCTGAACGCAATCTGAAATCTTATGTAGGTTTTTGCAGCTACCACTATTTGACATAAGTTGTGTTCGTTTTCCTGCATCAACCCACACAGCCAGCAGATGGCACTAAAGGCGCATAAGAGACACTGGCCAAGGCCTATGTTAAAAACAATGGCGATTCTCCAAATCGTGTCCTTTACAAGATTAGTTTGTCTAATAGCCCCGCCCACAACTAAATTTTCAATCTACCAATAGAGTTTCACACCGATGCACACCAAGATGCGCACATTGACACTGACTAGAGGGTTAAATCAAAAGCCTTTGAAAAGTGCCAAAGTTTTATGTGAAGGGAATAGTATTTCCAAGACTAACCTATCAGGGAGTTAAACGCATCTGTTATGTCCGACATTCAAAATTACAGGTTGTTGAACATTTCGATTCTTGGGTGAAGTTTAAAACGATTAAAAAGTGTAGTGTTAAATACTGATAATATTGCTCTTAATTTCGACACTGTGCATGAACTTGCCTACGATTTTGAAAAAGAAGTAGGGGAGACTAGAATTGTTTTAATATTTTCCTCTCACGCACATAACTCATAACCGGTGGTCATGCCTAGAAAAGAGGGAAGCTTAAAGTCTTGTGGTTACATTGTTGTCCTTTTAATTCTTACAAATTATAGGTTTACAATGGGATTTATGTCATACAAACAAATATATAAATAAATCCATGTTTAATATTTTCCATTTAAGCTCAGACGTGAAACCAATTTAAAAATCAAAACCACGTTATAACTATCATTGAAACTTATGTTTGGCTCTTTGCTTAAATGTCTTTTTTTAATCTAATTTCATTATGGAATTAAGTGATATTTTCTATATTTTCCATGTTCAGCCTGTGTGAGGATGGATGCAAAAGATTTAGTTATTTGTAGTAAAAAAAAAACACTTTAAAAAGTCAGCTTTAAATAACCCAAGCACATTATTCACTAATTGTGAATGAGCTACATGCATAACAACTACCTCTGTCTGACATCTTGACAAAGATTTTATGCTATTTGAGATGAAAGTAACTGATTACAGTTCCTGTGACCTACTAGATTTTTGTCTACTCGTACTTTCTTTGGTAGTTTTTGAATCTGTATCTTACTTAGGATGTTTTGGGATGTTCTGTGTTTATTGCATTTGTCGTGGCATCTGAGTTAAAAGGGGAGAAAAGGTTTTGCATCAGTTAGTTTGATATATCCATCCATCCATCCATCCATAATCTACTGTATCCCTGTCGAGGTCATGGGGAGCTGGGGCATATCAACTGACTGGGGCTGACACAATACCAAAATCTTAACTTCAAAACCGACACTAAGTTTGGTGTGACAATGTCTGATTAAAAAAAAAGAGAGAGGACTAATTCTTAGTACAAAGGAGATCAAAAACTGACAGCTTATTCATAACGTTTAGTGTAAAAAAACTGTCAAGTTTGAGTACTCTAATATCTATCAAATTGTTGAAATTAATAGTTTCTAATCTATATTATTTATTCAGATACATGTATTTGTGTAAAGCCATGACCCAATGTGTACAAATGACTTTATAATCCATACCTTTAGTTAATATATCACAGCAATTTGCTACTCTGTGGTTATGTTGTATCATATTGCATTATTTGGGTCAAATATTAGCACTTGCCAAACAGTAAAATGAGGGTTGATTTTAGCAGTGGCTGGTACCTCAAAGACTCCTGCTACTTTGGCAGGTTGGATTTAAGTGTGACTTGTAGCACTTTATAGCTAATGTGCAACCTTAATGTGTTTTAATCTGCTGTTAGTGCTAGTGTTTGTGAATGAGATGCTATCAACTTTGATCTGCACAAAAGAGGGCATATGAATCCTAATTTTTCAGTTAAATGTGGCCGAAAACAGGTCTGATTGACTAGTAACTTTGAAAAGTCACTAGCTAAGGCAGCTGATGATCAGAAAAGTTGATGTCAGTGTCTGATTGTATGCGCTATTTTGTACTGAAACAACAGTTTGACTCTTTACATTCTACACACTGTCTTCTTTATGTGAAAAGAAAGTTTACTCAAAATACACAGTACATTGAGTACACTTTATACAAAGCACTTTTTGCTTTATCTGAGAAGATTCAAATGTGATGCTTTTACCATTACTTAAGTTTTTTCAAATCAAAGTAAGTGTACTTTTTCCACCCTAGCAATTAGCTTTCAGGCTTAAGCTAGGCTCAAAATAAAGCTACTACCCTCTTATTATTTGTACACATTTAAGGGAAAGATAACAGATCAAAACTTTCAATTCAAAAACAACATCAATAGCATGCTTTTGGGTCGAATGAAATTTATGAACATGATGGCACAGCACCCTATGGTTTGGCTGTAATACTCGACCGATGACCAACCCACCCTGGTCTCCCCTATTTCAATACTGTGTGCAAAGACATGTGGATCTATATGTTGCTAAGCATCAAGTATAAATACAACTACTATCAGGTGAACTCATAGCAAAGTATTATGGCATGGTGACGACTCCATCATTAATTACATTAAGGAAAATGGATGTTTCCATCATAATGCTCTAAAACAGAGGAGCGCTGCAATTTGGGGCCCTATGAAAAGATATCACATTGGACCCTATCCCAATTTCTCAATCCAAGCATCTTATGCAGCCAAGTTGTTTGATTTAAAGACTTCAGCCTCAAACAGTAGAGAAACAGTCTTCAGCTAAAAACCAGCCAAAGAATGGTAAATTATACTATGCTCTATGATTAACTTTCTGGTGTTTGGGCCATTGTCAGCATTTATCATACGTTTATCTCCATAAGTCCTCATGAATCTCCATTCTTTCGATTTGGTCAAATATGTCAAGTTTTTGCAAAGTATACATTTAAACCCCCTCCATAACCTGTTATTTTAAATAACCAATATTTCAACATGCCATTAACACTTGGGTAAACAGCAAAATCCCAGAACAGAACAATACTCTTTATTAATAGCCCATTTTGTACACATTTTTAAAAAATATTTATTTTATGTTTTATGAGTGTTTAGCTATGCTAAGATGCCTAACTCTTGCGTTGGAATGAACAACATAAAAGGAATTGTGTCTTTGTAAGTGAAAAGTTTAAAATTACTTACTTTTCAAAAGTTGCTGATTCTAAAATATTTTTAGGGGCCCCTAAAAGTCATGACCCCTCAGAATCTACCAAACTACCCCTCCTTCCCCCTTATGCCCTCCTTGCTCTAGAATTCAGTATTTTTTTTTTTAAAGATGTTGTGGCTGATTTTGACTTGACCTCTTTTGAAAGATTAAAACTCATTAAGAAAGACTATTGCAACCAGACAGAGTAGTTAAAATCAGCAGAATGTTCAGAGAGTCCTAGGCAGGCTTAATGTGTCAAAACTGTTGATAGGGCTTACACAAAAAATCTTAAGTAGCCAAACTTTTCCCTGAGGGTAAATGGGCAAATAAGAAGTCTGCCTCAGTGCATAAATCAGGCCTTCAGAGTTAATAGCCTGCAAACCAATGGATGCTTGAAAATAGAAAATAACATTACAATGAAAGATCTCAAATGTACTATAACTTTTCTGTGGGAGTCACAAGAATGTTACATAAACTTTAGGAAGAGTTTTGTTCCCATTTCATTAAAAATATTGGTGAAGGTCCATACTTATCCAGACAAAGAAAGGCTAACACCCAGCTCACTTTTTATAAAGTCAACCCCATTACACTTTGCGCACACACACACACACACACACACACACACATCAAACAGGCTTGTAAAGTGGCTGCTCCCTGCTACATTTTATTCTGCTTGTAAAACGGTGTTTCAAGTGGAGAGTTTTAAAAAGCTGTGCGCTACATTCAGGGCCAGCTGGCAGTAGGAGAGCAGGCCTACTGTCACATATCTGAGCACAAAAGAATCATTAGATTTATTTCCTATCCCGGGTAAATACAGTCCAACCATGTGATCCACAGATTATCCAATGAGCAGCCGAGAAGAAGGTAAGGGCAGGAAAAAAAATTACTACCATTTTAGGGGAGGATGTAAGCCACTATACTAGCCCATCTAACGTTTTACAGTCGCACTTAAGTGTCTTTTTATTGAAATAATAAAATAAACATGTCGCTAACGAATTATTATTCCATGATGGGGCTCCAGACCGAGGAGCCGTACGGTGCACATTTTATCCCGGGAGGCTTGCAGGGTTCGACGGCCGGCTGCGCGAAGCCAGCCCGGGGAGCGGAGGAGGAGGAGGGGACCCCCGCCTCACACATTCCGGATTTTTCACATTTTTCCAACAAACAAACTAGCTTAAATGGCTTTTCTCCGTGGACAAACACCTCCACTTCCTCTGCGTCCTCTTCCCCGCAGCTGCAGTCCACCCCCGGCGCCTCCATCCCCGGCCTTTTCCATCCACATCACCTCCTGACGCACCACCACCACCCGTACTACAGCCCGCAGACGCAGACCCACGCCGAGCACCTCGCGTCCTCGGCCCCTACCGAGAGCAGATTCGTCCGCTGTTGGGAGGGGGCGAGTCCAGCCTCGGAAACCTCTCTGTCACACGCTCCTGCAGGTTTCCCCGGGTGTCTCCCAGCTCAGGGTGACCTCTCTAATCCGAGCCCGAGATATGAGGCGGTAAAACCCGAGAGCTCACCCCCTCCTCCTCCGCCGCCGCCTCACGAGGACAGCCCCGAAGACTCCAGCTTCGGCAGCCCGGCCGAGGTGGTCCTCGAGCGGCTTGGGACCGTGGAGGAGCTCGGGAGGAAGCCGGAGCCCAAAAAGGAGGACGAGGACAGAAAACCTCAGCCACCGCTTGACCCAGGTAAAAGACAGATACACCAAACTGTTGGATGTTTATTAGCGTGTACATTCACAGGTGTGTACGTGTGCGAGTGTGTGTCCGAGAGTGTGAATGTGTGTGTGCGTGGGCATAGAGGGAGAACACGGCCCAAGTGTGTGTGACTTTTATAGCCCTATAAATGTCTTGTAAACGGTTAAATATAAAACTTTATTGTCCATTAAAATAATTAAGCTACTATTGCTTTTATTTAACTATTTGCCACGAGAGGGAAAGGGCAGCAGGCGCGCGCTCCGTTTTTTTGTGACGGACATGTGCAGGAGAGTTTTTTTTTTTCCAAAAGCTTTTTTAACCACAACGATATATCATATATAGTAAGCACTATTTAAAGAACATATTAATTAAAACCGTAATTATATATTAGTGTTTTGCTGATGAATAGAGTAAAGTTCATAATGTAATGCGCGACAACCAGACACAAAACAGCTCATTTAAAAATGGCAGATCTTGTCAAGTAACAACATGTAGCCTGAGAATGTTTTCAACATAGATGAGAAGTCTGGGTGGCATCTAACAAACATTTTAAGTGACCTAAAACACTGTTGGGACTCTAAAATGAAATAACAACTGTATATTTCAGAAGTGTTTATTCATGTTTTAAATTATATATAGGCCTACTAAAGTAAGTAAAGGTGTGTTATTGAAATCAAAAAGGGTATCAATGGCTCCACGGTCCGAATTAAAACCTACAATTATATTATAGCTGTGACTGCATATTTACCCCTTGTTGTTTCAATTAAACTTTACAAAAACTGTGGATGAACAGAAGTCAGGTTTCCACCAGGCAAAAATAAGGCATGGCGAAAATGATTAATTTAAGAGTGTCAGTGTTCGACTGTTGGGCCAAAATACTTGTTGATTGATGTTAGACTGACTTTAATTACCCCAGCTACTCTGGTCTTTAGGGGCCAATAAAACATTGTATTTCACAGTAAAAAGTTCGAACTCTATATCATATAATAATTCTTAAAATGAGCAGTTGTGCGGTATCATTGGTCTCTGCACTTACAAAAAGATTAGTCCGACTTTGTCATGCACAGAAGCTGTGGATGGTTATTGCTGCCGTATTAAAAAAAATCTCTTGCAACATCAGAAACTGCAAAAATAATTTCACACTATGTCCCGATGAATAAAATGAAAGAAACCACTCCAACAGACTTTTGCTAAATAAATTCTGTTTGGCTGTGTTGTAGGGGAGTAAGAAAATACTGATACACCAATATATCAAAATATTTTGCAGCACAATACTGTATTGATATTCTTGGTGCAATACCAAGATATTTTATTGTTCAATAATTTACAGAGATTGAGGACATTTGTTTTGTATTTTTTGTGAAGCTTCCAGCCACTGGCAGCAAACATTCAGCTATTTGAATCTCCCTTTCTCTCTCACATTGATTGTTGTTATTTCTGTCAGAGGGAAACTCAATAAAATGTGTACATGTTGCAGGGACTATGATGCTTTATATAAATAACACTTATTAGAAACTGTATTTTTATGCATACAATAATATGGGTTCTTAAAGTTATTAAAAAAGACTTTTTGGTGAAAAGAATCCTGATGTATTTCTCTATAGTATCGGGATATATTGTGGTATATTGTATCATCACCCATATATCGGGACATGTATCATATTACCAGATTCTTGCCAATGCACACCCATACTTCGTTGCAAGGGAGAGTAAAGCATGGGTGGACAACTGGTAGCCTGGGATTGCATACTGCCCCCTCCCCACTCAGTGTGGCCAGTGAGTCCACTTGAAATATCAATACATTTTAAAAATGAAGATAATCTGACAAAATAAAGGAATTACACATGCCACCACTCAACAACATGCACACATTAAGATATGAAACATAGATTTAGATCATAAACTGTGATTACTCATATTTTTAGATTAAGGCAAGACATTAATAAACTGAAATGACTGTAATTAATCTTGTATATTTTTTTTATTAAGAATTCCTACATATTATTGTAATGCTTAACATTAACTACAGTGTTTCTCTTAGGTTTAACAGTTAGTGGTAGTTGCCAATAACTACTGACAGTCAGATGCAACATGCAGCATGGTAAAACCAATTTGGTAGTCAAGTCAGAAAATGTTATGTATTGACCGTGGAATTGCAAAAGTCTTAAACGCCATTTGATGTGCATTGGGTGGTCATTCAAGACCATGAGCGCACAGAAATTGCACACTTTTTATAAATATAGTAGTTTGTTTTTTTTCTTTTGAAGTGGTGTGATGTGATGGACCATTTATCCTAATGAGGGAAACACTGATCTCTAACTTTACAACATTAGTTAAGTATCAGTAAGGCAATATGAATGCATTAGTAAATACTTAACATCTAAAAAAGTTGTATTCATGATTTATTTCTATTTACATACACAACTCCAAAAGCTATCTTAATGCAATTGGCGGACATTGTGAAAAACATGAATACGTTGATATTTCAGCAGTAAACACAGCTATTAAATACTTTAGCAATGCATTTTAAAAGCATCAATAAAGCGATCATGATTATTTCAGGTTTCATTTATAAACATTTATTTTTTACATGCTTTGTACATAGTTATACTTTAAAACAAGATTTTAATGTTTAATCTGAAATAATAAAACCTATCTGAAATTGTCCACTTTTGAATTTTAAAGAGTTGTTGGCCTGGGACAGGGATCATGTTTAAATAATCAATAATTCATACACCAAGAGTTTACAGCATGACATTATATTAAGATGGAAATATTGTATCTGTATCTGTAACGCCATGTTGTACTTCCACAGTAATTTAATAAAAGCTTTTTACTCTTGCCAATTATGACTAAGCTTAAAAAGTCATGAAAATCAGATTAATTTGTCAATAATATCACATTGAACAAACTTATAAGTTTCACATTTGTAGTTTGCTACATACCTTATTATTAGCAGTGACCCAGGAACACAGAAGGAAATCTCATTGGCCTTTAGTCCAGAGAACCAGTGCAATGCTAACTTCTGCACTGGACTACAAAAATATCCCCCTAACAGGAAGGAGATAGCTTAGCATTTTTTAAAGAGGGGTTATTTGAGGTTCATTTCAATCGCAAAAAAAAAACAAAAAAACAGTGATAGACAGTGATATAGATCAGCCCAATTGGTATGGAAGACAGGCTATACATTGATGCAGACTGGGCTAAGAGCAGATGGTGCCAAGAGCACCACATAACTTCCTATTTTGGCTTTTAGGAAGAAACAAACCTAAAAAAAACAGGGCTGGGGTGATTATACTGTGTACTGAACACATTCAAAATGCTTTACTTTTCCATTTGCATGTCCCTTTGTTTTGGTACAGTTTTGGGAGACTGCATGGCCACTGTGTCCTTCTGCATGGAGTGAAGTTGAACTTAAGCAAAGGCGTTCACCAGAGAATAGAGCAGTACTAATGTGCTCAGTAGAGAGAGCATTCATGCAGATGCTGTTCATTTTTTTGTAGTTTGCCCTGTTCTAAATGTAATTTATTACATAGAGATCTTGGCTCCATCTGCAGCAATGTATAGCTTCACGTTCATGCTGGTTTTCTTAAATGGGGCAGCGCTGATAAAATCCTGTGGGCTAATATGTTTACTGTTGACATGAACCTCTGAAAACCCTACTTTTAAATACTGCACTGTCCCTCTTATATCTTCTATTATTATTTATTTAGTTGTGTTTAAAGTGCGTAGTTTCTTTTTCTAATGAGCCAAAAGTTTGGGGCTCATAAAGTTTGTTCCTGAGGATATTTTCCTAGATTTTTTATGTCACTCTTTGAACTCCGTATAGCACACACACACACACACACACACACACACACACTCTCAGGACGTAAATACACTGCTGCAGGGTCAAAGTAAAAATCCATGCCACTCTGTTTCTTCTTCCTCTGCAGAAAATCCATCAGCCAGCTGGATCCACGCCAAGTCCACCCGGAAGAAGAGGTGTCCATACACCAAGCACCAGACGCTGGAGCTGGAGAAGGAGTTTCTGTACAACATGTACCTGACCAGAGATCGGCGCCTGGAGGTGGCAGGACTCTTAAATCTGACCGAGAGGCAGGTCAAGATCTGGTTTCAGAACAGACGCATGAAGATGAAGAAGCTGATGACCCGCGAGAGGAGGAGCATGAATGAATGAATGAATTAAAGACATCAGAAGAAAAGATGGGGATGTTTTTCTCCAGGATTTCCAGATGAAGATGTAGTTAGAAGCCCCAAATTGTTACTCATAGCTGGCTGATTCAGCAGTCTACGCGGGGGATTGTGGATCCAACATGGCTGCCTTGAAAACTGCAGCGTTGAGACTCTGCAGGGGGAGACCGGGATGTGCTGTAACACTCTTTTTTTGGAGAAAACTTTACACCTATTGTTGTCTTTTTGGCCTTTTCATGTCCGATCTTCTGAACTTTTGTGGAGAATCCTTCCATCTGCATGTTACAAAGTGAAACCAGTCAACATGTAACCTGAGGTTGGTGTAAATAAAGCTCAGAAATAGAGTGAGATCCATAAAAGAATAAAAAATGCTAGGTAATATCAAAGACTTTACTCATTTTAAAAACACATCTGTTTTTCATAAAATTAAACATCCCGGGTGTCCAAATCTGAAACTACTCGACACACACTTGACTCCGCATAAATTGTCTTGTGCTTTCTGCCAAAATCCTGCTTTATGATGTAGCGCTCAAACTATCGTCCTCGTAAAAAGTTCTCTCAGTGTGCCAGATTAGACTGAACTGTAAGACGACTATCTAAGATAAATCCCATGAGGGATTTTATGAGCAAACACCTGTCTGTTTGGGCCTGAGTAACTGTTTCAGAGTGTTTGACATTAAAATAAAACACTTTAAGAACAGGAGCCAAACAAACTGAGGCCGTACAATTAAAACAAACAATACAAACAAACCAACTGAGATAGTTTCAGCAGAATCTAATGGAAGAAGGGAATATTAGGAAATAATTTGCTGAACTCTTTGTTGACTTTAATCTTAGGAAAATATGCTGTTATTTTTAGTGAAAATCATGAAGTCATTTGCAGAGGCTCAGATCATATTTAAAGTGGCTGGATTACTTATAGACAATAATATTACAGAAGTGTCAAAACTTTGTTTTTAAGTAAAATATCCAATGTTATGCCCACCAAATGTATGAATATGCCACTTTAGAGTACAAGGTATTGAAATTGACACTTCATGTCTGTAAGAAACTGAAATAGGCAAATAAAATGAACAGTCTCAACAAGGTTGTAATTTACAATGGAGTCTCCAGGTGCTCAGCTATATCCACTCTGATTTTAAAGCTCCTGTGGGGAGTTGTTAGTCGGCTATGAAACAGGCTGAACTGATACTAATGCTGCTTTATGAGCCACAAAATCAAACTGGGTTATCAGGTTGAAGATTGACAATTTCTATGTAGGAACTTATTTCAAGCTGGAAACTTTTTGCTGTGGGGTAGGTGTCAGACCAAGTGATAACACCATGCAAAGGAACCACCTGTTTACATTTTCCATGGTTGGACCCTCGCTTAGCAAGACACATTGATGGTAAAATAAAGCAGGGTGGGATATTTTTGGTCATAAAACAGGATTTACACATGTACTGGTCAAGATCTTTAAAGACATATGAGGTTGAGTTTGCCACAGGATACACCAAAATGGACTCAAACCTGAAAGATTCTTACAGGAGCTTTAAATCATTTGTTGTTAGGAAGCTGTGATAAAGTTTAGAGTTTGACTAAAAATGAAAAAATAAACAAATAAAACACCAAACTGTTTGACAGCTTGCTCTAAGTTGTAAAATTCTAAAATTTGTGTATGCCTGTACTGATAATCTTCTACAACCCCCTTTGAAAGGTTAAGTTAAAAGTTAATAAGTCTTGCATGCAGAAAATTAAGAAAGTGCGCATAATTAAACACTTTTTTTAGATTGAACATGGATGTCTTTTCTTGACTTATCGTCATTCAGAGAGGATTTATAAATTTGTTAAATTTCCAAAACTGTCACTGTCAGGTAAAAACTGTTTCTCTAAAATCATCACTTTTCAGGGAAAGACAAAAAATATGTAATCATAGATAGATAGATAGTTTTTTTTTAATCCATCGTCAATGTCATGATTGGCATTCTCTTTTGAAACTCTTGATGGTTCAAAATGTTATTGAACCTACTCACAGATGTGAATGTTGACCAAAAGCATTGTTTTATTTACAAAAAGAAAATCCTGAAAAATGTTGATACAAGGTGTTTGCCCAACAGTTCTATGATAAAAGATTTGAAATGCGATTTTATCACTGTCTGCTATGATCTTTAAATTTTCCAATTTCTGTTTTTTAAGTTATTTTTTTCATTTCACCAACTATAAAAATGAATGGTATGCCATTCGTTTGTTATTCCCTAGAAATAAAAGAAATACTCTTGATTGTAATGATAAAGCAGATCATACGTTTTCTTTGCAAAATACTGAGTTATAAATACTAATCCTTAAGGGCAACCAAGTAAAGCCAGAAGCAGATGGTGCTCTCTACTGGATAAAAGGAGCACAGCAACGTATGTTTTTGTCAAATAATAAACATTGTCCATAATTATGTCTGAGTTTAATTTTACGTCGAGTTATCATCTCTAAAATTTGATAAATATTCTATTTACCTGAGAGATTGGCATCTTTGCATAGAAATGTATGCCAATGAGCAAAATTAAGAATAAAGTAAACATAGTAAATAAAAAAACAATAAAATAAAATAAAAGGGGGGAAATGTTAGCTGTCAGTAATTCATTCTTTTTATGGAATTTCAGATCTTGCTTCTGATTGGGTCACTTTAGTGTTACAACAGACCCCCGTCTCCCCTAGAATAAAACCCAGAGGGGACTTGAAATGTTTTGTTCCTCAAAATACAAAATAAGCTCCTTGTTTTTGTTTTTAGTAACTGTGCATGTAGCCTTGTGGGCATATTTGTTGTTCTTGTTGTTATTGCTGTTGTTATTGTTGCTATGTATCTCTGTTGTTACTGTGAGTCTAATGAGAAGAGATGGTCAAGCCTGCATTCCTCTACACACACACACACACCCACACACAGACACATTAACACACACCAGTCATTGCTAAGCTATGGTGTGACAGCAGTGGATGGTCATTTTCTTCTTTCATAGATACCTCCAAAGAGAATGGATTTAAAGGACTTCATACAGGATAAACGCACAACCCTCCATTTACAAATGTACAATAACATCAAGCTACAATATTATAGAAGTATTAAAGTGATATTTTAGTTTTTTTCTGTTCTTTTCACAAGGATGAGATGGACTTAAAGACAACACAATCTCTGTGGAGAAAAGAGACACAACAGGCTATGTTAGCCTCCAGCTGCAGGCCTGTGCTGTGACTGCACTGGGGTCAAAATGTGATGAAATGGTGCTTTCATCTGCTCATTTGAGGCTCCATATGCTGCTTACGGGGATGTTTTTTCTATTGAAATAAAGGATAGATTATACATCATCATTAATAATGAGCTTTACTGTTTTTCTTCATTTTTCTCAATGTTTTCTGTGTTTTTGTGTGAAGAATTGGTCATTTAGGTTGGAGAACGTTTTTAGGATTTTATTTGAGCTGTATTTTCAGTACTAGTGTGGTCAATGTATAAACACTACATTTCAGTTTTTCCTTAAATAACCTCCAAATCCAACAGGATATTGTCACGATTACTGCACTTTGTGCTGCTGCAGCTAATATTATACATCTACTAATTATGTCAGTGTGCTACTATGACTCTAAGTACAAAGGCTGTTAGGTAACAAGAGCCATGTTGCCCTTCTGGTTGTAGTTCTACTGTTGTTTTGACTGCAGTCATTAGCAAACACTACCATCATCACATACAAATGGATATGTGTGGTGGTTCTTAACTGGTCTACCTCCAGCACCCACCATTACCTCCTTGAAATTAATAGCAACTCAAGTTTATAGTTTCTCTTACACTTTGATTTAATCAATAAAGTCATTCAGTTTGAACTTTAGATTGAACAAAACACAAGACCAACAAAGACATAGGACAAAACTTGAAGTGCTCTGAAGCACTCCAAGGCATTTCTAACATTGCCAGACAAGTTTTTGTCAAAAATGTGGAAATCTGCCCTATTAAGAAATCCTTTAAAAATTCTTTTTATCATATTCCTAATATCGTATCACTTCTGTCTTGTGCTTTTATCAACTTTCCCTGAAAATCTCATGGAAATCTGTTGAAAACTTATAGAGTCATAAGTGAAAATAGGGAAAACTGTCCTATCTTGTGATGTTAACAAATCCCTTAAAGTCCTGGTTCCACATCCAGATTTGGATCACCACCAAAATCTACACACTGAAAATTTTAGCCATATTCATTCATCAGTTTTTTGAATTTTAAAAGTGTCTTAAAAAGTCTTGCATAAAAAAACACATAAATACAATGCTTGGTTAGCAATTGATCAAATCAACAACATTTCAGGCAGCTTATCAGGTTAATAAATAAACCAGCAGTGGAGGAGAGAAGATGGAGAAAGTCATGTTAAAGGAACTATGACATGGTGTTAAAAATGGCTGGGAATGCTTGGGAGGGTTCCAAAAATTGCAAGCATCTTGTGGTGCAGAAATGGTATCAATTTTCCATTGGCTGGACCTTCAAGGTCTTAAAAAGTCATTTGTTTTTTTAAAGAGCGTAGTAACCTATTAGCTGGAAGGACTTGCATGTGTGTACTTTATTCATTCATCTCTGTTTTCTGTGATAACAAGGTAACTCTGGTTGATTTTAAGAGATCTTGGAAAATAACACGAAGTAAGAACCAGCTTTGTCCCCCCAAGTTATTGCGATAAATAAGTCAAGATCTTGAGAAAACCACCAAAATTTGCACGTTATGTCAGAAAAATGCAGTGATAAAAATACATAAATGTGTGTCCGCTTTGGACTCCTTCACATCCTAGTCCCCCCCCCCCCAATATATTTTTGATAACAGGCAGACATTGCAGACACACCACTTATAATAATAAAAATTATCAGAACTGTTATGATTATATTTTCTTGACAATGTATTTATTGTGGTTTCAATGAAAAAAAGTCAAGGATTCCCTAAAAGTTTAAAAGGTACAGCAAGCTATACCCAGCCCCGCCCCCTCACCACGCACACACACACTCACCCACTCCTTGTATCACTTTATTAAAGAGGGAAGAATAAATAAAAAGTAGGAGCCACAGCCCATACTCTACAATCCATCTAGTAAACTCGTCCAGTGTTTTAATGTTGCACTGAATTTATTTTGTCATGTTTTCTCCATGCATTTTCTTTTATGTTTGAACTGACTGCTGTGCCACATTGAGGGAGTAGGAGGGCCACATGAGGGCCCCTGGCTGATACCCACCCTAGAGTATTTGTAAAGGGTGGTTTGTGATCTTAATATAATGAATAAAATAAAATAGAGTAAAATCAAGCATACCTGACAAAGACAACAGAAGACAAAATCTTCCATGTAACAGTTCAGCCCGCTCCAGATCCCTCAGAGTAAACATGCAGTAGGTTATCTGAATGTAAAATGTATTTAAGCTAATCTGACCATGCTCAGCATCCGTGAATGACCACCAAAAATATTCATACGTGACATTTTAGTTATAGTAACACACCAGCAGCTGGACAAATATGCTGTGCTGTGAAAATATAGGGAATAAAAATGTGCCCAATACAAAACTTCTAATTCAAAAAGGTACATAGATAACAACTTGTACGGAACAATAGACACCCAGGAGAGGGTGCAGGAGGAATATAAAGCTTTGACCGCAGAAGACGAGAAAGGAGGGGAGGCAAACTAAAATACAAGTGCTTAATAGAGGGAACAGAACAGAGGGTCGCACTGTAATTTTAAAACAAACGGTTTTGAAAAATACAGATACACGTTTCACCGTGTTACATGTTAGCAAGTTTATACAAAAGAGCGTGTTTCATTAGTAGCGCATTGTAATAAGCTAACCAAGTTATGCAGTGCAAATGTGCGTACATCCGATACAGACATGCGCACAGTGAAAACAAAAATACAAGATGGCAGTCCGATAGAAGAGGACAAAACTGTGGAGCAAAAAATGTCAGTAATGGAAGCTTGTAAAAATCAGGTTTAATTCTCAAAAAGAGGAATTTATATTTTTATTTGTGTCAGCCGTGAGCGTTAATACTAGGACGTATTTATTTATTTCAGTTTAGCTGATGTCGAGCATTTCCGGTTGGTTTCTTGTAGTCTTTTTGTCTCATATCAAAAACGAGTTTCCTCGTGATATGAGTTAGTCAAACGTTTTATAGACAGGTAGAAGCATTTATTAAACTTAATTAAAATATATAATAAAATCTAGAAAATCAACTCGTCAAGGGGAAATTCAGTAACCTACATTGGTGATAGTATTTTTTTGTTTCTAACATGGTCATTATTATTATTATTATTTATAACAATAGTAATAAGAATAGCCTACATAAACAGCCTTGATTTGGTCATCTGTGGTAGTCTTATTGTTTTCTTGATTGTTTGTTAAGTACTACATAATGTAGCCTATATTCTAGTATATATGATAGATGTGAGTGGGTGTACAGTATAAATTTAGGGATATGTAACTTAACAGACCTCGTTAATTTGCTGCAAAGTGTAAAAGACCAGTTCCTTCAAAATTAACCTCAGAAGTAATAAAAAGTCTGATTTTTTTTTTTTTTTTGAAAGGGCCACACTTTGACAGAAACGCGCCCTATTTGATTGTAGTGTTATTCAGGCGTGGAGATGTTTGACTGCAGAGTGATTTCGAGTCCACAGACAGACATTTCTTCTTCTTCTTCTTTGTTTAGTCAAAGTCAGAGCAGATCGAGCCTCCGAGCTCCTCTCATTTACAGCCGCCATATAATCCAAGCAGAGCTCATCCTACTGCAGGGTCATAAAGCAACAGCATGCATTTGGAGAATAAACGTGACTTTCCCCCCACACACTGCCAGAGAAAGAAAGAGGGAGAGGGGGCCACCATAAAGTCATTTAGTCCAGACAGTCTCAGTGACTATATGGTTTTATTGGACACTCTTTTCCTGCCTTGGAGCGTCAAACTGTTTTTGGAAATGTTAAAGTCATTGTCTGCAGAGGAGACCAGACAGCTCCAATCACACCAGGAGAGCACAAAACACAGGAAATGCAGCCACAAACAGGGTCAAAACAAAAGCTGAGAGGCTTTTGGTGTCTTCGTCTTTATTCAGCGTGTTTTTAAAAATCAGGCTACCCAAAGCAGATCAATAATTCAATAGATTAAAAAGGAAAGATTAGACCACCACAGTTTTAGGCCGTAGCTATTCACACTCAAATGTCGGCGTCCAACTAATCATAGGTTTTTTATTTTGCTTCAGTTGAAAAAGTAGGCTATATGATAGCTATTTGTCTAATTTTCTGAAAATAACAGGCCTACGTGTTTTACGCATGGAGTGTGTACACCGGAGATTCCCCATTATAAACTGAGCGCAGCGCTCGGAACTTAAAGGGAGACTGAGGATAATTGGTACAAGAAGGTAAATTGTATGAGCCAAAAAACAAAAACAAAAAAAAAAACAAAAAAAAACCATTGCAAACATAAACACCTCAACCACAACTGAGGCACGACGATAGAAAAGACTTGTGCCCATACATCTACGTACATATACATACAAACAGGGATATCTAATTAAATTACAGTGTTTTATGTTTCCAAAATGTTCAGTGATCTCCGAGCTTGTTTTTGTCCATCGGTCCATTTAGTAATCGTAGTGCTTTAATTGTAGGCTATTTTGAACAGTTGAATGTTTGGGTTGAGTTTTTCATGCCATTTAAAGTTGTGAATTAAAATATTTCCTGACAAAATACATTTAATTTGAACACTTTAATAAATTCTGTTCCTTCGCTCTTGTAGAAAGAAAATAACATTTTTGTTAATATCAAACCAAATGGTGCACTCAAAAAAAGACAAATATTTCCTGTTCCTATCTTAAAAAAGGTACTGTGGTGATTAATGCCTCCTAATCTGGCAATCACCCGACTTACTAGGTATATGGCATGTACGATTTTAAAAGACACTTCTTTAATTTTATAAGTGACAAAACTTTTCTGATTAAAATTCCAAGCAGACTTCCAAGAATTCCAAAACGATTTGGAGGGTTCATCATACTCGATTTCAGCTACAAGAACCTTAAGTGATGACAAAGGTCTGCTTATTACTAATAATCTCACTTCATGTATTAAAAATAAACTGCAACGTTATTTAACTAAATAATAAGTTTGTAAATCATAAGGGACAATTGCAAAATCTTAACTTATGAAATGCTTGTAAGTGTTGGAAATAATTGTTTCAAAATTTTATTTAAAAAAAAAACGTTTCAAATGAATAAAAACATGAAATTATGCCTTTAACGTGTTTTAAGAAGTTAGTGTTTGTTATATTATTGTGGTTTTATTTCGCAAAGATGTATATCTTCTTGTTTCGTCCAAATTCGGTCAAAAACTGTTTTTCGTGTCAAGAAAAGTTATTTAAACTTTAACACAGTCACCCAAACTGGGATTTAATTCCTCGCAGTGGTGGAAATTGTATCATTTTTGACTTGTGTCTTTGAATTGATTAAGTACTTTTTTCTCTTACAAGTTAAGAATTATTAACTCGTTTTATTCATCAGTAAAAATATTTGTGCGTGTCTCTTTAAAATACAAGTATAGCTCCAACGATCTGTGAGTTATGAGGGAAACTGTAAACGTTTTATTTAAGTCCAGAAGACAGTCCTTCATAACTGCGAATTAAAAAAATCTTCTAAATATCAGTCACTAGAAAAATCACCTAAAAAACATGTCTTTGAAAAAGTATTGCCAGTATTTCTTAACAAAAACAAAACAAACAAAAATCCGCTCAGTTAAACTAAATCTGCTCTGCATTTATTGACATAACAGCCTCCACCACAACCTCTTTCCAAATGCTCGTATTGTATATTATATATTTCTGCTTTGTTGCTGTTGTTACACTCAACTATGACTCACCCCACAAATCCCTGAAACAGGATTACACACACATGTTCACAGGTATGCACCCACACACATACACAGTTTCACATGGACATTTACCAACCAACAAATTACATATTCAATCCCAACTACTCGTTGCCAGGTTCTCGATTTTTTGTCCAGATCTGTTTATTCATTTATTTACTATTTATTCTTAGGTATTAATCATTTATTATAAGTCAGCAAATTAGTCCCACAGCTCTCGTCTTTTCTTTCGTTTCTTTCTTCACCTCGTTAAAGGAGACTTTTCTTCATCATGTCCTCTCTTTTTCTCAATACCTTCTTTCTTTTCACATTCCAACGTTTTTTTTAATTTTATGTTATTTTATTTTATTGTTTTTTACTCTCCACTCCAGCTTCCTCCCATAGACCAAAAACATGCTCATTAGGTCTACTGGTGACTCGAATTCTTGCCCTTAGGTATGGGTGTGAGCGTGAACAGTTGTCTGTCTCTCTATGTGGCCCTACGATTGGCTGGCAACCCCGGTTCATGATGTAACTATACCCCACCTCTTGTCCAATGTAAGCTGGGACAGATTCCAGCGAACAACTGTATGGATGGATGGATGGATTTGTCTCATGTCTGTAAATGCTCAGTAAATGTCAATGAAGCACTGCTATGTCACATTATCTCAAAAATAAAATAGAAAAAAAAAGACTTGGTGAAAATAGAATTAAGCTGACTGAGACAAACAAACGCTTTGAACTGTATTAAAAAGTTAAAGTTCATTTAATAAAGAAAAAACATCCACTGAAATAGAGAAAATACACAGTGAAAGTGTCAGGAAAAGATAAAGCCAATAAAGCAAACAGATAAACAGTAAAGGGTTGAACTGTTATACAAAATGGCGCCTAAAATGGTCTTACAAGACCAACCACAAGAAGCAAGACACATAGCCTATACTATAAACAGTAGCCATGTTAGCGATATGCAATGAAATGATGGATTCATGTTTTTTTTCTGTCACATATGCAAACGCACTTGATATCGCGAACAGTTTTTGTTTTATTTTTCGACAAAAGAAAGTTTTAAAATTAAAAATATCAAAACGGGTGAAAGATCCAAAAACAGGGGCGATACTGATTCAAGATCAATTAAATTGGACAAAGTAATGTGAATTTTATCAATCCTGTTTAAATGTTGCTCCAAGCACAAGGAAGTATTGTCACATTGAAATACGTCACATGTTATTATTTGGTCCTCGTTACCTACTTTAACCTAGTTTAAATGTTTTCGTGTCTCTTGAAGTGGGTTTTAGCGAAATAGCATGTGATAAATTTTAGGAACAATTAAAGCTCTTAACATGTAAAACAGCATTGAATACAAAATAATAAGAAGTATGCTTCAGTATTTTAGTCTGAACAGTCGGTAAAAATAGTTCAATCTTCTGTTTAATAGAATTACGTTGAGAAAAAGAAATAAATAAAGGGGGAATACGCCTACTTCTTTGAAACCCACCCCACAAGCCACGTTGTCTGAACACAATTTAACAACATGTTCAGATATGGTTGTTGTTAAAATCCAAAACCATTAAAAAAGGAAAACACAAAAGAAGAACCAGCTGTTTGTATTTGCAGTAAGAAGCCTTGTCCGCTGGGTGGCAGTGTTGGATTTGTTGAGCTGTTGGGGCCCCTCTCTCTTTGGTGCCACAGTAAACAGCTGGATTTGACTCCAACATTAAATATGCTGCCCTTAAAATCATGCAGTAATCAATCCATCCATGTATCGAAGTGATGGCAGAGAAGTGGGCTGGTTTGGTCTTCATAATGATAAACATGAAAATATCTGCCATTTATTTTCTCTGTGCCTCTACAGTATGTTTTGGTCGAAAATGAACATCACTTTATTGGCTTTCTTTACCAAAAGAAAAACGTGATATATTTCCATCATAAGAAAAGAACAGACGTTTTCACGATGAACCTATTCATAAGAAGTAATATGTATGGATACAAGTTGACTAAAAAATGATAATAGAAGACCCTATGAACTCATTAAATAAACTACGAGACTAATGATAGAAAATTGGGCATATATTTGTTTAAAGTACTGTGACTAGATACCCCTTTGTAAACATACGTAATAATGCTTATTTGTTCATAGGTGTGGGCTATAGCTGGGTCTTTATGTATGTTTGTCTTCTATATTTAAAATTATATTGTAAGCCATTTTGTCTGAAGAGAAAAAAGAAGTGTTCTGAATATATTCAATAAATAAACTGAAGAGAAGAAGACTAACCTTGGGAGCAGGAAGGTTGACTATTAGAGCATCATATCTCAAATCTTATCTTGATCACTTCCCTCCTCTGGCTTTTTAAGTCTGGCTCTCTTTGTAGGACTCTTCTGTAGATTAATTAGGTGAATATGTTTTAGAACCACTGAATGTTTGGTGTGTAAAAATAATCAGCATTATCTAACCAACAGGCCTCAACAAGCTAAACCATTAAGACAATTAAAAGAATTTGATTTATTAATGTCCTTTGATCCATAAATACAGAAAAGTTGCAGCTATGGAAGTCTTTAATTTAATAGCTGTCTTATAAACAGTGGACTCATGGTCTGAGTTGGACTTGTATAAGCTAATACAAGGGATGGACAATATCATGGATACAATACAAATATTATATTGGCAGATTTGACACATTCTCTTGATATTTTTGTGGCTGCATATATCAGCATGTAATTTGTGGAGATTTTGAACTTGTTTGGATTTGGAAGTATAAAATTCATAAAAACAGCTCCTTATGGGGCAGATGAAGCTTTGATTTTCTCCTGTGATTGTCAAAAATATTTAGTGATGACATATAGATGCAATCCAACAAAACTTTTGTCAGTTATTTCCATATATTGGTAGCATCATTGGCTAAAACAATCTTGGGTATACTGGCATCTGCAAAAAAAAATCAATATCACATATCAGT
Organism: Cetoscarus ocellatus; assembly: GCA_037902135.1. Lineage (NCBI taxonomy): Eukaryota > Metazoa > Chordata > Actinopteri > Labriformes > Labridae > Cetoscarus > Cetoscarus ocellatus. The sequence goes on along the minus strand of JBAMNC010000034.1, from coordinate 1,676,351 downwards.
AATTAATACTGTATTATAATCCATACATCATTCTTTACTATTCCATGCTGAACAGCGTTTCAATGTTTACCCTGCTGTTGAACCTGCAGTTATCCATCACACAGTGTGAGTTTACATCATCACTGTCCCTTTAACCTGCTATTTACAGCAAAGCATGTCTTATACTGTCCTGTGTACACATTATTCCTCCATATAACATCCATCCATTATCTATAACACTTATCCTTTTCGAGTTGTGAGGGAGCTGTAGCCTGTCCAAGCGGGCATTGGGCCAGAGGCGGGGTACACCCTGAACCGGTCGCTAACCAATCTTAGGGCCACATAGAGAGACAGACATTCATTCAGGTTCACACTCATCCCTAAGGGCAATTTGGGGTCACCAGTCAACTTAATGAGCATGTTTTAGGACTGTGGGTGGTAGATGGAGTGTCTGGAGAGAACCCATGCATGCATAGGGAGAACATGAAAACTCCTCACAGAAAGGCGCTGACTGACCCAGGGATCAAAACGCCAACCTTCTCGCCAACCGGACACCCCCTTCATATAAGTTTTACCTTATTTTATATATGTTAATCTTAACCTGTTTTTCCTGTAATGCATCCTCTTATATCCCTTATGCCACAGCAACACTTGAAATTCACCTCAAATGAATAATTGTACATAATGTTGTGTGTGCTGTTTATTTTAAGGACAACAAACTAAAACATCACAAGCCCCTGTATTCTGTTTGTAGAAATTTGATGATAACTAAACAAATAGAGGTGTCAAACCAATGACATGTATAGAGTCAAAGTAGAGAGTTTTTCAGAATAGTCTAAAACAAAAGAGACACATTGCATTAAATCTTGTACAGTGAATAGACAGGTGTGTATATCCCTGCAGATACTATACAGTATCATATTTCTTAATCTAAACACCACAATGGCAGTTGATATGTGAAATTTTGAATGTGTTTTTGGTCTAAGTGGAAACAAAACTGCACAAACATGCTGGAAATATTTGGAATACGTTTAGAAGAGTTAAAATTTTTGGAAACAGTTTCACTTCACTTTCCAGATGTTGTAGCCTTTATGTGCCATCCTGTGACATGGATAATGTATGTTTGGATGACTTTGTGAAATTTGGACTGTGTTGAGGAATTTGCCTGTGATATTCATTTACCTACAGATAAAGCACTCTTCAACGAGCACAGATTGTCGGTTAACATTAGAATAAGTCAAAATGGCTAAGAAAATACTTAATAATTTAAGAGCAGCATTTTATTACAGGAAAAAAATGCTGTAATTCTGAAAATTTCAAAACTGCACAAATATGTTAACAAGACTGACAAAAACTGATCTGCATGAGGAGTTTTCCTGCAATTTTAAGTAACATTCCTAGAGGATTTTTTTTTCCAGAATCAATTTGCTTGAGCTTTAATGAAATCACAGAAATATGTTTATATGCTATGAAAAGTGAGTAAAATGTGTGTGCGTTGGGAAGTTTTAGCGAAATTTCCAGATGTTTTCAACCGACCTGTGCAATCCAACGGCCCTTCATGAGATAAGCTCTGAGTAACTGCTGTATGGATGGATAGATTTATGCAGTTTGCATACAATATTCTTTAATAAAAACAGAGCGAAAAATTGTTTATATTGTAGATAGGCTTGCAAGATTAAATCAAAGCAAAGAAGTTCAGATTTTTTTTTAAAAATAATTTTGAAAAATTACATATTTCAACAATTTTCTAAAAATCACAAGCAATTAATATTCTTGACTGTCTGAAGATAACAAATAAAATGAGAATGTACAAGTGAGTGAAACCAGGAGCTCATCACTTTGTTGATCAACTTGTGCAATGTAGATAGTGTGCATTTCATTTAAAACACAAGCCTTAACCAGTGGGCATAATTTCAGACCTCATACCTGGTATGTGATGCCAATAATGTCTTGAGGTCCCTTAGAGGACTTTGCCTAATTAAAACCCTCTATTACTGCATCCAGAGGCTATACTCTGTCTTTCTGTTTCCTCCCCAACAAACCTGACTTTCCTGCAAACATCTTGATTTCTCTTCTATTCTACAGCTTTTGAAATGAATCATCACTTTACATTTTGAGGCAAACAGCAAAAATCTTATGGTTAAACTAGAGAAGCATGAAAACAAATGCCATTGTTATGAAGCATTAACACCGTGTATCTTGTCATATATAAAGCCCACTCTCTTTCGCTGCTGATTAACTGTGACATAAATTACTGACTCTCTAAATACATGCAGGCATTAAAATGTTGTCAACTCATATTTCTATTTGTGCTCTCAGAGAGCAGCACGGCTATAAAAAGACAAGCATAAATCACTGACCAAAACAAAAACACGGACGATTTATCACCAATGGTTGAATTAATCATAAGTTTTTGCCCTATATTCAACGCGTCTTTCATTCTTTCTTTTTCTTCTGTTCTGTCAGAGCCCCTGAAACTAAAATGGGAGACATGCACAGGTGAATGGTGCTCTTTAACACATAAAAGTAAGATGGCTGCTACGGTCATTAAAATGGAAATGAGTTAGAATGTGAGAGCTTTATGGCAGCTTCATTTGAAAGAGGAGGAACAGTATGAAAGCCCATTTCTAAGTTTGACTTAGCAGCACTTATGTTCAACTTAACTATGGAAAAAAGAACCAATGCAAACACATTACAGTAATCACTTAATAATCTCAAATATCTTGGAGCAGGGGTGGGAAACTGGCAGCTTGGGGCCATTTATGGCCACCTTTCTCGCTCATTGAGGCCAACAAGTCAGCTTTAAATATCAGTCATTATTTTATGCTTTCAAAGGTGATTAGCCATCTAATTAGCCAACAAACTATCAAGTTGATCACTCAGTCTTTGCTTCAATTTGAACTACACTCAACAAAAATATAAATGCACAAAACAGTGTGAATGAATGAACAGAATGAAAATGTGCCGTAACTGAAACTCCATCACTTATCTTGCCAATGGCACACTCCATCATGTTTTGTGTCATCTGGGGCATGTTGACAAGAGGCAAAAGTCCACATTTTGGGGTGGCTTTTTATTGTGCCAACTGTAAGGAGTGGCTGTGTACTGGTCGGGCTGACTGACCACCACACTGTCACGTTCCCTGAGACTCATGGATGGATTGTACTCACTGGGAGCGATCAACTGAAACTAGGGCACTTGGTTTGAGCAAAGCAAAAGCAATCTGTACACAAAAAAATAATATTTTGGGGCATGTTAAGGGAAATTTTATGTCAACTCAACCTTTTGAGTTTGTGCGTTTATATTTTTGTTGAGTATACTTTTCCTATTAATTTTTTAGTTCCGTTTAAACACCTGGCAATTTTACGTTGGACAAAAATATCTCAATCTGGTGTTCCACAAGGCTCTATCCTTAGACCACATGTGCGTTTAATATTCATATCCTCATGAGCCAAATATTAAAAGAAACCGATAACATAAATTGTGTTTAGTTACATGTGTTTAGTTACAGCTGTTTTACATGTGTTATGAAATGCATCTTAAATGCATTTTTTATGTGATGGTTTTGGGGTGTCTTTTGTTTGCTTTTCTTTTATTTTCAGGATTTGATTTCATCTGTATTTATCTTTTAAGATGAGTCTTGTTAAGTCCACATTGGGTTTCCACCGGCACTTGTCACTTAATCTTTTTCTCTGTTTTCTTTGACTTTTCTTTTAAATGTGTGCAAATTAATAAAACTAGAAACTAAAACATTGAACAAATGTAACTGTCAAAAGATTTTACTCAAGTAACAGATTAAATTAACTGCATTTTGCATTGAATAGTGACTTACATTATGTGTTCAGCTCAGTTAATTGAGCATTACCAATGGCATTTAGATTTTAAATTGATGACATGGTCACCTGATATTAAAATAGCCCTATGAGTGAACATGTAACTTTTCCTGGTTCCCAAAGACAAAAGTCTGTGGGATTTTAGAATATCATCTTGGATAGAAATTTGAAATAAAGTTTGTGATGAACACATGTATATGAGATTTTAACATTCAAAGTAAATTAATTAAATTAATGTGATATTGACCTGCTCTTGCATTTAAAGCATTGTTGTGCGTTTTAAAGGACGGGACTTGCTTCTGAACTGCTAACAAGGACTACAAAAATGGCGAGGGGCCCCAATGCAAGCGTTTTTTTTGACATTCAGTAATTCACCAAATATTGCCACAACCATGAGGATCAACTTGATAGGGCAGGAAATTCTCAAACAAGAGGTTCCAGTGTGACGTTGTGCGCTGGAAACGCAGCATATAGTAAGTAATATGGTAGTAAATGCCGAAATGTCAAACCGCCATGTTGTAATTCCACAGCTTAATAACAGCTTTTCACTCTTGCTAATTAAGTTTGTTCAAGATCATCACATTGAAAATTGTAAGTCTCACCGTAGTTGTTCACTACAGAGCTTATTATCAGACATGACATAAGACTACAGTGTAAAATCCCATTGGTTTTAGTCGAGAAAACCGGCACGGTGGCCTACAAAAATACGTCATCCCTGTGTCGTTCTACTATGATGGATAAATCAGAAGAAATTATTGTCACAAACAGAGCATATGTATTAAACCAATTGTGATCAGGGGTCTTTTGTGTAATAAATACTGCCAAAACTTGACATCATCTTATTACTACTAAACATTTGTACACCCAGACTTTTCCCCTCTGATGCGCATGATGTTTCTGCAGTCTAGTGTGAGCCCTGACGTTGTTGTTAAATGTTTGTTGGCTGTTTTCTGGCCACAGAAAACAACTTTTTTTTCAGGAGAACATTTATGCCTACATTACAGGACACATATTCCAGAGGCCGAAGAGGACATCATATTTTGGCATTCCTACACCTCATCCATAAAAAACTGTTACCAACACATTGATCATAACAAATTACATTCCAGATGACTGCTCTCTCCACTAAAATACTCAGCAGCTTACTCAGACACAAAACTTGGCCTTGTGGGCTCAAACAGATTTTTTTTTTTTTAATAAAAATCACTAATTCATAGTGTTAAAATACTTGTGGCTTGAATTATGGCACAAAATTGAACTTTTTGTTGTTAATAGCAATAATAATAAAAACAAAACAGTTTAAATGCAGTACTTATATAAATCAGAGGTTAAAATAAGTGAATTTGCTAATGTTACACATGACCGGAATTACTGACTTACCCAATTTCTGGAATGTTTTAGGGAATTCCTAAATATTGAGATTTGCTGGTGTAGGAGCGGTACAGAGATATTCAAGAATTTCTATGTGAATCCTCCAAGCTCTTTAGTGATTTTGTGAGATTTAATTCTAGATTTTTTGAAAGTTTCAAGTTCAGTAAATTAGAATACTTTTAAAAATGAATTGAAATTTTCATCCATCTGACATATCATGTTTTTTTTTCCTTCATCACAGTAACAAAGAAGAAAAGAAACTGCTTCCTGCCTTCCTTACTATTGCAATATCTTACCTACTGGTGGCACAGAAGAAATCAAAACTATTGACTATAAAAGAAGGGATGACTTTCTAAGGCTTTCTAAACAAGATTTTAATATTACACAATAAGATAAAACGGGTATCCTCGTATGAAGACATTTTTCCTGAAAATCACTTCTTGTTCAAAATCAGTGCTTAGGCTTTGTATTTATTAGATCCTGCTCCAAAATAAATTGGGCGAAATTAAAATTGCACCGTAAACAAAGGCCCAGGTATCAGGGGTTGGATTAAATATTTAGCATCTAAAGGACCGGATGATTCCCCAAGGTTTGGATATGAACCTGAAACAAACAAACCGACCAAAGCAAGGCTAATACAATCACAAAGCACATACTTTTGAAAAATATCCGAAAAACATATGAATACAATCTTTCCCTTTATCATCATGTTTACTGTATGATGAATACAGTGAAAGCGTTCACTGCGTGACTCTGCCGCCGCCATGTGGACATAAAAACCACGTCATGCATGTATGAAACATACCAGGCCTATTAATTTGTAAGAATACTATAAGTTTATTACAATAAGGAATGATCAAATGCATAGTGTAAAGATAAATTGTTTTGAATGACTTATAAGCTCTTGTAGTAAAAAATGTATTTGATAATATGTTGATGGCTTTGGTGTAAGCCTAATAATTTGACCAGAAAATTGTTTTGCGAAAGGCCACCCTCGAGTTACTTGGACTTTCTACACTTTAAGCGAATGTTTACTCTATATATTGTGGTCTGTATTTTTATTTAAATTCTAAAGAAAAAAGATTTAAAAACAATGCACATATAACAGTGGTTAAATATCATTTTGGATGAGTTACAGGCAGGAAAGGAAATTCAGCGTTTTCATCAAAAGAAGATAAAAAATGAATCCTGTTTTTATAAATCAAAATGTGTTGTTTATTTTGTCAGAGGGTCAGAGGGTTTATAAAAAAATCTACATGTATTTATGGGTATCAATTCCAATTTCAGTTCAAGCGGGGAAAAAAAATCTCAGTTGTTAATGGCAAGGGAAGTATAAAAATGTCGTTGTCAAAATTGTATATATCTGTTTATACTAACTGACATGACATAATTTATCCCGTTTTCTTATTTGGCCAACCTACTTAATGCTAAAACGTATTCACAGTAATTGTTAATGATCCTGTCACTGTTTTGTTATTTTATTTGTTTTAACTCCGGTTTTTAGGGGGATATTTCATGTGAAAGGCACGAATAAATAGCCTCTTCACCCACAACCTTGGGTATAGTTAATGCATTTTATTTGATTTGAGTTGAAGCTTTAATTGTGCGGCAGTTACGAAGCAATAAACGCGCAAAAGTAAAAACGAACAGAAAAATTAAGACTGATTAGTATAAATTTAACAATCTGATGTAGGAACCAAGATTATTGAAATGCGAAGAATTGGTCTGTCTTAGGCTTAAAGACCTCAGATGAAACTTCAGGAAAATGGTTAACACAAATTGGGCCATTTAAATCCTGGTTTTATTGTTGTTGTTTTTTTTAATCATTATTTGTCATTGAATCCAGCATCATTAGATTGATTGTGATCCTAAAGTCTACAATATTTGCAATTTTGCATTTGTCTTTGTGCGTGATTAGTTCCACCCATTCAATGTTATACTAAAATTTTTAATTGAGAATTTCTTATTTATATTAAAAAACAAAAGGTTTTGCTTTATCTGATGCTCAATTGGCGAAACAATAGCAAAATACAAATGTCTTGGCTTGCTCCTAAATACTTAAAAAATATCATTTTCAAAATATTAATATGAGGAAGACACATACATAAATCTCATTCCTCATAGTTCATGCTCCCCCCAAAAAGACCAGGCAAAACAGATGAAAAAAAAACAACAACAAATCATACAAGGTCATAAAAGTACACTGTTAAACAGACAAACAAACGCAGTTAATGCAGTCTGGAGTTAATCATTTAAAAATCAAAGTCAGGTGAAGTCGCCATGTTTTTGAAAAGTCTGAGGCTATGCCCTTGCTTGCTCCTTAATACTTAATAGCCTGTAAGATATAACCTAGATTTGATCAGCCAACAAATCAAAATGAATTTCAAAATAAGTACTGTTTAACATCCACAAAGTAGGTTTATCATTTAAGAATTTGATAGGGAATCTAGACTTCTTCTTTTTTTTAACTCTGCCCTCCTTTATTGACAAAATATAAAAGCACAACTGAGCAACACCATATCAGAATATTACAAATGAATCAACCAGGAGTGCAGTAAATAAGGAAAAGCCAGCAAGCAAACAAACAGTAGCCTCTAAGATTCAGCCTGCAGTGATGTGCCATTAGAGCAGGCCTGTCTTCTGTTTTCTTTTTGTTCTCGTCTCTTTTATAATTGCAGTGCTTTATTTCTCTTCTAAATTGCAGTATTTCTGTAGTATTGTGGTCCATTTACTTGGATATTGTTAATATCTTTGTGCAGGGTGTTATTTTATGTGCGCAGACCTACGTCACACTCCAGGGTGTGAGTGTTTGTGTGCGCGGGTGTTTATGGGTGAGTGTTTATTTGTAAATGCAGCTTTCTCTCCTGAGCGCAGCTGCCACAGATTCCATTTTCTCTCTGCATGATTTACGCACACACTCACACAGGCCATAAAAAACATTTTTACGAGCAGGCGCCGTCCGCCATTGGCTGCTCACTGGTCATGCGCGCGCGTGCGGAGCGAACCCTCTCTATCCGGCTCGCGCGCTCTTGGTGGCGCAGATCTGACTCCTCGGCATCCACGCGCCTCATGGACGATCTCTCTGTTGATGTTTTACGTGTTTGTTCAGCACTTTTATGTCTTTAAATTCAATAGTATCAGTTATTTTCGTTGAAAGTCGGTTTTCAGCGTTAGGATATGCACATTAGACGAACTTTGTTCAAACGTATGCGACATAAATGCAGTATATCACCGAGAGGCTGGGAAAAAGAGGCGTCACTGGCGTAAAAAGATACGTACGTAGATTTGTCTTCACTATTTTTGTCCATCTCTATGTCTTGGATATTCATCAACTCTCTGCTTTGTGACCGTAATCTCATCGTCTCGTTATTGAAATTAAATTTCATTTTGTGTTTTCTCTTGTGTTGTTGTCAGGATGCTGCGGAGGAAAATGGAGTCCAGCAGGCAGCTCACACCAAAAACCAACACTGAGCTCTCACTTCTGAACACACATTTATCACTCATAATGGTAAGCAAGCCATAAATATTCCAATTTTACAGAAGTGCATATTTTACTGTTTAGGACAGACTAGTAACCATGTTTTGTTGTGTTATATTATTTATCCATGAAAGAATGAGATTTCCCTGTGATGCAAGACTTGTTAAACTGATTTAGCAGGAGTTGGCTGTAGAATATGATTGTTGTATTGACAGTCACTCTCTACATTTGCACTATTACTTCTGTTACACTGTGACTCCTTGCAGCTGCATGGATTGTCAGTAGGCTCTGTGGTGATGCATCTAAGTTTCATGTTTTCGTATTTATCCCTAATCCAAACAATCAAGCTAAATCCTTATTTCAATGATGTCTATGGATAGTTTTACACAAGACTTTTACAAATCTTGAAGCACAACTTTATTTCTGTGTCTTTTGTATCATTTCTTGCCATGGATTATACAAAATGAATGCATCTGGCACTATTGGCCAAAGCCATTCCCCCTAGGGGACAGTTAAGTTTGTTTTATGTCTTGGATGAATGTTTGTTGAAATAGTCTGATGGTAATTACCTTTGAATTGCTCCTATTCCTATTCAGCATGGGTGGGCAATTGGTGGCCCCAGGGCCCCCCTCCTCACTCAGTATGGCCTACCAATCAATATCAGATTAAAAGCTTTAAATAATTTTACACATTCTTGCCAAGAATTTTGGAAATATTTGACTGTAGTTGTGTCTGTAAAACCATTTTCATGAAGCATCACTAAATGCATCAAAAATAGAAGTGTGGGTCTACTGATAAAACTTTTAAAAACACTAATTTGCTTCTGCATCATACCTCTTGTGCAGCGCATCATAGCATTAAATCACCTTGTCCTAAATTCTTTGTTTAACCTGTTAAAGTAGAAGTGCTCATAGAGCACAAACCTTCGCCAAGGTATTTCTGACAGTTAGCTTAGTTATCCCTAATAATATGGCAAACTGCCCTGTCGACTAATGCCAAGAAGTCCTTGAATAAATTCCTTGATCCACATCCAGAGTTGGATCACAACCAAATTATAATTCACTTTTTCCTTGTGCCACGACGAGCATTCCCAGAAAATTTCATCAAAGTCTGTAGAATACTTTTTGAAATACTATGACTAATGTTCATGAGTTACCTTGCTAACAGAGAATTGATGACAATTAGCTGAAGGAATTGATAAAATTTGTCCCTAAGTTTAACAATCTCTTGTCAATTCCTTCCACTTTGTTTTTGTGTGCCCTGCATATGAAGGATGCTATGCTCTCTGAGAGACAGTCAGCAGAAACAACAGCAAAAAAAATCAAAGATGTGATCATGGCAGACAGGAGAGGGAGGTGGTCAAAATTGTGGCTTAATTTTTCACAGTATGATGCTAACTACACAACATCTAGAGTCTGTGAGATTTCAAGCAATGATGGAAACACCAGCAACAACAAGCATCTATGCAGCATGGCTTTAATCATCAGGAGTGCCAAGTGTTTGACATCATTGACACAGCAAACCTGTGTATGCTGATATTTTTTAGTAAAGAAAATCCACAGGAATCAAAGAGAGACTCGATAAAGTATTTGACCAATAAGCAGAATCCATAATGGCATTGATAGACAAAATCTTATCACTTTCCATCCATTAACAATTTGGCCTTTTGGCATTGAGGATTAAGTAAGAGCCCTATTGGGGACAGAAGTTGCTCATCCTTGTTGTAATGAAAAAGGAGTAAACAGAAATCCAATATTTTTGTGTAATAATGCAATGAAATTTAATCACAATTCCAGATCAAATTATCAATACATTTTTTTGTATAATTTTGGAAAAAGATTTTATTGATACCACAGCCATTATTGAGTCTGCTTAAGTATCCAATTATTCACATTTACTCTTATTCATTCCTTGGGAGTTTCCTTGAAAAAAAAAAAAGTATTCTCTGTGACATCAACATCAGACACATGGCACTCCTAATATTTGATGAGATATTTCTTTGACAAATGTCTTAGCATGTTGCTGGAGTTTCTGCCTTTTCTCTAAATCACACAGGCAGATACACATTTTTACTGTCATGGGGTAAAACTGAGAGACACTTTGGATCGTCTTTGTCTCCTGTCAACCATAATTTATTTGAGGAATGAGGAACTCAGTTAAAGACATTGATAAGGTCATTGATAAATATAAAAGGCAAATTATTTTGATTCCTCAATCTTGTTTGAACCAGTTCCCAATTTAAACAATTCTTAATTCCAATCCAGTCCTTGGAAAAATGATAAATTCTTGTAGGAATGCATAACAAGGACACTTCATGATTTTTCTGATGATGTGTAATGCTGTTTCTAAAAGTGCAGCCAATTTTTACAGATTTAAATGCACATGTACATAACAGATTAGATATAAGGGGCATGAATCTACCGGTCAATCCTAAATTAATCAGTCCATATCTCTAAATCTGCCAATAAGTGACAAGTTTAGATTAAAAAACTGAATAATTCAAAAGCATTTCAGTTTCCTTGATTGGCTTTCTTGTCCTCAAATGATCATTCTACCCAGAATCAGATCCCAAAATGTCTTCTTTTGTTATTTTTCTCTTCTTGTCTGGCATCTTATCTTATCCTGCTTTAAAATGAAAACCTTTGTGGTAAAAGGAGCCGAGTTTCTCGTTCCCCCTCTATAAAACGCTCTTGGACAGATGGACAGAATGGACAGAAGGAATCCTCTCCACCGTGTTTTTGTTTCTATTGATGTCCTCTTTTTTTATATGCAAGTGTCAGATGGACAAAGAGACAGTATTTTACTCCCTTTTTTGAATTTTACGTTTCTTTTTATTGTCAGCAGGGTAGAAGGCGGGGTGTGAGAGATGGATGGAAACAAAGACAGTATTTCACTGCTGCTGCTCAGTCAGGCTCAGCTGGCACTCAGTATTTACAACCTACTGCAATGCAGCAGGGAATCTGTGTGAGTGTGTGCGTGCATTTATGTGTCAGTGTGTGCGAGGGGCAGAAACAAAGAGACAAAGGGAGATAGGGAAACCAGTGACGTAGAGAAGGGGACAGATATTAAATCAAAGACTGAGACGGACAGAAAAGGAGTGTCAAAGACAAAAAGACTCAGCTCGAGATGTGTTTGTGTGTCCTCAGTGTTTCACAAACATGCTGGTCTCTCTCTTCCTGCAGGTGCTGCAGAGGCCTGAAGCTCTGAGGAACAACGGCCTGCAGGTTTGTATTACACAAATACAAACTGTGAACTAAAAATACTCTCTGTCATTGCTTTTCTTTGACTTTATCCACAAACTTGTATTTTAGTGAAACTGCAACAATAAGTTGATCAGACATTGAAAGGAAAATGTTTAATGTGTTGTTAAGGTCTTATGGGATAAAATCATAAATTAATTACTGATTCCTTAATGTGAGCAAATAAAGAGTCTTTCTGCATAATCAGAACAAAAATTATATCTTGACTTTTCTTTGAGGCAGTGTTTCCTAAAGCAGAGGCTGGGGCCCACTGGTGGGCTGTGGTGGTACTACAGGTGGACCCACAAGATCATTTGCAACTAGATGGCATAAACCTCCACCATGGCATTTCCAACACTGTTGAGCAAGTTATTGTAAAAAAAAAAAAAAAAAAAAAGAAGATAAAAAGAAAGAAAGAAAGAAAAGTGTCCATTCTTGCACTGTTAAGAAATCCTAGAAAAACGCAGTCAATTCCCCCTTGTGCCATGACCAACATTCCCTGAAAATGTCACTAAAATCCACTGGAAGCTTACGAAGCTATTAATGAAAATGTGGAAACAGCCTTATCTCACAATGTTAAAAAAAATAAAAAATAAAAAATCCTGGATCTGGATTCTGATCACCACCAAATTTGTATGACTTTTTTCTTGTACCCTGATCAACATTCCCTCTGTGTTTCATCAAAATATGTTCATATCTTTTTTTAATATATCCTGTTTACACAATAACAAACTAACGTACAAACACAACCTCCTTGTTGGAGATAATAACTATGACCAAAAGATTAATTAAAACTAAATATTAAATGATCAGAAAATGCTGAATTACATTTCAAGTCTTAGAACTAACAAATGAAGAGCCAGGAGATTTGACTTTAACTTTTTGTCATTAATATTGTAATATTGTTCCATTAAATACCACACGATGTCAATTGGAGAGAATGGAAAGAAACACAGCAGCAAGCGCCCACACTGAAATAAATCCAGTCAAATAAAAAGAGGTAAATACTTCAAGCTTCATGTTATGACTGTATCAGGGTTTTGGTGGACTTCAAAATGGAGACTGGTGCACTTAAATATGAGGAAGTCTGCTTTGCTGGATGGTGATAATTTGAATTCTTGATATTTTCTTCAATCAAGTAACAGAAACATGGCCTAACATCACACACTTTGATAAGCAGCAAACTGTACAATGTCAACATGCACTTAAGAAATAAATAAAATAAAATAAAAACAAAATCCTCTTTAAAATTTCAAAGTGAACAACATTTTAATTCTTCAGACGTTTCAAATTAATTATCTTATGGTCAATAACCATATTTATATTTGTGGATCTGACTGTAACTTTGATTCCTGTATCCTTTTAATTGAATCGTAATCATAATTACTGTAGCCTGACACACCAGATGGACTGTTTCACAAATCCATGTGGTATATTTCACATCCATGTGGGCTGTGCCAGTGGAGGGTAGAACATTTAAAGAAACATTGTGAGGTGATTGTATCAGCTCAATGTATCAGCTCAAGGCTTTGCAGGAATGATCAGACCAACAACAGACATGGAACCACTTGCAATTCCCCATATATATGTATATATATATATTTTTTTTTAAAAATAAATTGGTATATCTAAAAACTTGATATATCAGCCTGTCTGTACTCAGTAATGAAAATCAGCATTTGCTTCAGAACTCAAACATTTATTTTTATTTCACTGATTTGATGTTTTTTGTTTGTTTTTTCCTACAGTTTGAACCGTTTAAAGGAAACCCAAGCATCACACACAGGTAACATCAAAAGTTGCGTAAGGAAAAACTTGAAGCACTCTATTAATCAACACGTATAAAAGAACAAAATTAGTTTAAACACTATAGTGATGTATAATACTGTTATTACCCACTGGATGAACCCATAGACTGACCAGATAATGCAGATATGTTTGTTTTGCTGTTACAAGGATCAGCCAGTAGGGAGTGCCAACCACAAGGGATAAATCAATACATTCTGTTGTGCAGAAAGACACAAACACAAGCAAATACTCTATTGCACAACACTGTTCTCTATTAGGTAAGACACAATATAATACATTTTCCTGTCCCTGTGAGGAATTTAATTTGGATGCCTGTGCTGCACACATCCAGCCGCCCCCTCTGTGACTAATGAGACAAACAGACACACAAATCAACAAAAACAACTGAAGAGCGTTATAATGCACACTACCTGCATGTACAAGATCTTCACAAGGCTCATGATAATTACAAATACAATGAAAAAATTGATGAAACACAGTAAGAGGAAAAGGGGGGAAAAGTATAAATAAAGTAGGGGAATGCCATGACATTTCAGCAATCTCTAATGCTTAAAGAAACACTGTGTACGACTTTGATCAAGGTCGGCACATGTGCTCTAATAACTTTCCGTAAGTGCAGATAGCATAGTGTTAAACCATGCCTGACAACTGCTACATGGCCCAATTATAACCATTTTAATACTTTGTTTGGGAAAGGAAAAACACTGCTATTATAGCTGTATTTTGGAATATAGGGCTGTGGTCCCTTCACTGACTCCATGGGTCATTTTACATTACGTAACGGCAGGGAATTACCTGAGGCCCCATGCTCTGAGGGGCCTCAACAAATAGTGAAATGTTCACATTACATGTTAGAAAGAGGTCCAAAATTACTTCCAGTCAGATTTTTTTTTTCTAAATATATAACTGTATTTATACTGAAGACTTCCCCAAATCTGCAAACATGTTGGCAATGTTTAAACTAGAAGATGAAACTGAAGAGTGTCTGCCAGTAAAAAGCCTGTCACCATTTAGTAAGTACAGAGGTACAGAAACCTGATGATCTCCAGCATTCCTCATTATGGGAGAGAGAGAGAGCACTTTGAGTGAACAAATATGTTGACAATGTTTGGACAAGAGGGTAAAAGTGGTCATGGCGTCTCTCAGATTATCAGATTATCTCACTTGTTCAACCATCCAACTTTTATTTTATTTCTTAAATATAGAATCAGGAAAAATTGCTGTATTTTTCGTATTTTTAGTAATGAATTAATACTTTCCTGAATTAGCTTTTCGTTAATAATTTACCAATATTTTAATCTTATGTCACTGATATATTTGAGCAATCAATACTTCTTCCTCTCTCTCTTTGTAGTTGAAAGTTTTGCAGGTAAACTCCAGGACATTATGTTTATTGCACAAATCAATCCATCCATCCATCTCGCGTATTGGGGGCTCCAGATAGGACTGTTGAAAAGACAAGTTTACCTGGTTCCGCCCACTTTTTCTAACAATAACTGTGCACTCATTACTACATCAAGCAAATTCATTTGGAAAAAAATAATTACAAAAAAAATGTTGAGGATGTGACTGGTGAGGGTCGCTCTTGCTATTTGACGGTCCTGCCACCTCCCAGATGTTGACAACATATATGTATGCAAAGTCAATACTCATTAGAGCAAATAATGAAGAGAAAAAATGAATAAAGAAATACAAACTTCCCAACGTTTCCTCAATTGCTCAAATAAGTTGTCAGTGTTTGGGTGGAAACCCTTGTTCCTCACTCCATTGTTCAAACATTGCCAACATACTTGTACAATCTAGACTGTGCTCAATCTCTCTCTCTCTCATGGTAAAAATGACAGAAGATCATGAAACCTCCAGACACCTTTACCTGTTCACCTGTTTTAATTGATTTAAGCTCCATGTGGACCACCTCTGCTAGTCCTGGGGGCCTCTGAAGTCACTCCTGAGTCTCACAGACCGTTTGAACACTAGATGGCGCCACACATCAACCATTTGCTCTTTCAGGGTCCAGGCAGATCCCAGCGTCCAGTGTTTCTATGATGATTAGCGCAGTTCGGAGGGAAAAAAACACCAGTCACCCCAGTTCACTCAACTTGGAGGTCACGAGAGTTCTTTTTTCCCAGTTACCTTGAATGCACCTCGAACAGGGACAGTTCAGTCTTTGTCCCGGGACATTGCTGTTTGCTGTGGTTGTGTTTTCATGTTGCAGCAGCTGGGAGGCGTTATTAGGCAGAAGGCCAAGCCGAGGAGGCTCTATAAATCACTGATTCAAGTAGCTTTAAACCCGCGCCGCTGACACTTTGTAAATTAAAGTAAAGATAGAGGAGCAGATTGGTTTGCACTGCAGCCCTAAATATTTTGAATATATTGCCCTTTTTATACTCACACAGGAGTGACACCCAAGTCATCCTTTACATCAATAACCTCAGTGATGTCGTTTTTTTCTTTTTCAAGAATTTTGAACATTTCTTAATAAATAAATCAGCTAAATCATTTGCAGCATAACGAAAACATGTTTACTGCTGCACAACTCTGGTATTTTAGTAATCATGCTTTTATTATAAGTCAAGTTAGAATCTTTAATGGAGTAGCAGTTTCAGTTAATTTGCATTAAACTGTTAGATTACTTCAAGTATAGACATTTTTAAAGGTTTAGCAGGCTATGTGTAACTTTTGGTGCGATGCATTTGACACCTTAATGCCCTGAGCAGCCGCAGAGCTGACACCCAGCCACACACACGCACAGACGCGCCGTGTGTGTTTTTACAGCGCCACTTTATGGCTTTATTGCTCCCCATTTACGGAAATCAAAGCAGGAAACAAATGCTCCAAACAGCATTCCAGAAACATCCGGGAAAACGCAAACAATCTGTGTGAAGGAAAGGACTGCAGTGCAAAACACAGAGACAACAAGAGGACTTTTTGGTTTTACGCACGAGAAATATTATTCTTACGCATGGATTTGACCCTGTTTACAAAGAGTCTGTCATAATATCCACTAGTGTGTGTACTATAATATAACTACCAAAAACAAAATGAAATAAAAATAAACAAGAAAAAATACTAAAGGGTAATTATTCTCTCTAAATTCAAAACCAAACACAAAATGGTTTGGCTTTTATTAAAAGATGACAAAAATAAAATCCAAACTAAACGTCTTCCAATCACTTAAACACAGCGTGAATAGAAAGCCCAGAAATCCAATATTTAATCTTATCTCAGCTTCACAAACCGCAGAGATTAAATCTTTTCTTCTTTGGCGCCATTATCGAATAAAGCGCCTCTCTGTGCAGGGCCTAATAATTTATGAACCCGCGTGGGAGCAGCGAAGAGGAAAAAAACGGAGCACGTGACGGTAATAAAGTGTGTTTTATTGCCGGCGGTTTGACAAGCCCCAAAATATAACTCAGAGAGAATAGCCGACAGGCGGCCAGATGGGATTGGTAGCCGATATTTGTCCGAAATCAACAGAATGCTCTTTGTGTGGCGGGGAAACAACACAGAGGTTCAGATTATCAGCCTCACGCGCTCTGACGGGATTTTACTGTAACACAGTCCGTGTTTTAGCGCGAGATCGCAGCAGGAACAAGTAAGTGCGTCTTGATTTCATATTTGGCACGGATATGAAGTTATGACTGGAAGGGGGCAGGGGGGGCAACTGGTGCTGCTGAAGGGGGGTGTTTCCAGAATTGAGGCTGAAGTCGAAGGAGCACCCAAGGGTCCTTTTTTTGCAAAGTGGATCTATCCACCTGTACCCAAACATATAATCTAATTATGTCTCTTCAGTGGGTAAAACTCGTACAGAAAAAAATCTAATAGTAACAGAAACAAAATTCTGTGACGATAAGAGCCTTTTTTAAAATTTTCGATTCGCATTTACGCGTGTGGAGGTGACGCTTTAAACCATTTTGATCATTATTTTTGCGTATTTTGTCCGGCTATTTCTAAGATAAGCAAATGCGAATAGTCAGATTATTTCAGTATTAAAACAACATCCTATTAAGACATAACAATTGCCGATGAAGATAAATTCTGTGCATAAAAGCGAGACAAAAATCGTATTTTTTATTCGAATTATTGACCTACCTATTAGGCCCCTGGAAGCCCCTCGCTTTCCTTTTCTTTTTCTTTTTCTTTTTTACTTTGTTTTACGGGAAATAGGAAGTCATTGAGACTAAACAACGAATACGACATTTTTTTTTTCAGATTTACGCAACATGGTTGTTCTCAGATCCTGAAATTCTGCTTATTCAGAAATACTGTAGGCTGACAATAACAAAAATTAATAAAACCCCGTTTGACTCTTTTATGACGCAACAACAACGACAACTATAAAAATAATTAAACAATATATATGGACAAAATTGAATTGCCTAAAGAACGAATAAAAGGATGAGTGGCGCATCTCGTACATCAGCCCATTATGTGTCAATTATTTTCCGAGATTTTTTACTTTACAAACTTAGAGGATGTAACATTTCGTTTCACTGAACATGATTTAAAGTGATTTATATTCTACCCTCGTACTAGTGAGTGTTTGTATATGCGAATGTTTAAATAGAATTATCAGGAGTTATGGCACTTTCTCTATGTAAAATTTTATGACCACCCTTCCTCGTATTACCGAGCCTCCCTTCTCTGCAGGCTGTGAACAGAAACGAGTTTATGACGAGGGGCTTGAAGACACGACTGAAGAGTCCGTACCAAAACTTTATGACTGTATGAAGAGTACAATAAGGACGCTAATAGAATAAATACTTCAAACAACCTTCAAACTATTCTTTAACGGGGTTACTTTTTGGTTACGAGGAAATATTTACATTTCCATTCCCAAATTATGTTTGAAGCTCATTCAAGTAGACTAAAGTAGGCTACTGTGCATTGAAAAAACAACAACAACAAAAAAACAATAAAAGTTCGAAGAATAAAATGCTAACACGGCTAATAACGGATTAAAGCCAAGCAGAGGCAAAAGCCGTGGGGAAAAAGGCGTTTTAAAGTTTGATACAAAAGCCTAAAGTGTGGAGGACTAGGCTATGTGGATCAAATGTTTAGCTTTTATGGGAATCTAGCAAAACAAACAAAACGTATAAAACTAAATGACTAAAATCAAATTACAATACAATAAATAAAATGAAAAATGA
The DNA here is from genome assembly GCA_037902135.1 of Cetoscarus ocellatus. Lineage (NCBI taxonomy): Eukaryota > Metazoa > Chordata > Actinopteri > Labriformes > Labridae > Cetoscarus > Cetoscarus ocellatus. Next base: position 1,657,492 of record JBAMNC010000034.1, on the reverse strand, counting down.
ATATACCCGCAGAGAAGACAAGATCAGTCATGTTTTAATATAATTTTAAGATTTGAAAATAATAATAATAATAATAATAATAATAATAATGTTCAACCTTTTTAAATTGAAAAATCTCCAGTCCAGTAAAAGTTGCTCAAAAGGCTTTTTGTTGACTTAAAAAGTTACTAAGCAAGATCAAGTATAAAAGTATCAACATTTTGTGGCCAACAGAAGAACAGGAACTCTGTAGTTCACAGAGCAACATGTTACCACTATGAGGTGATGATAGCCAAAATAATATGAAAAATGGGACTGGTATAAAATTTACATCGAACATATATTTTTTTTAATTCTGTCAATGTACTTTCGTCATTATATATATATATATATATATATATATATATATATATATATATATATATATATATATATATATATATATATATATATATATATATATATATATATATATATATATATATACATATATGGACACACACACACAGATTACTGTTTTAATCCCCCTGCAGGTTGTGTATCATATACATTTTGAGTTTTTATGCCCATTTCATTTTTGAAGCAGGACCATAGAATTCATCACTGTGATCAAAGTTTTCATAATCACTTCAACCACAAGACACTGTTTTCTATGCTGATACTGTGTTGACATTTTGAATATTTCTCCTGCACTTAGATCCATGTCTCTGTGATGAATAAGACGTTTTGACAACGTGCACATTGCGTCTAAATTACAGCCCGCATGTCTCCGGCTTCTCCTCGCTCGCGTTGTTTAGATGTAGACGGTGCACGCGGGTTCCCATGCAGGGCTCGAGGTCGCAGTTAATGTCTAAACCGGGTTAAAGCAGCTCTTAGCTCGGCTTTGACCCGGCAGAGGGCCGGGGGCGGAGGGGTGAGCCGGCGGTCAGCCTGTCTAAGATGAAAAAGTGAAACGACCCCCGAAAGAAAAGCCACATCTGAATGGCTTTATATGATAGAGAGAGAGAGAGAGAGAGAGAGAGAGAGAAAGAGAGGGAGGGAGAGAGATAGATAGATCTGAATTTATTCTTAAGTTTGTCTATAATCAACAATTGGCTAATTGATAATAGTATTATAAGCATGATGTGGTTTTCTTGCCAAAAAAAAACAAAACAAAACAATGAATGCATGCATGAAACAGATAAAGTCGGCCATAAAAGTTACATCAAAATTAGGGAGTATGCTGCCTAAATATTAGAAAACGTAAAATAATCACTAACAGAAGCACTGACGTAGGCAGAATTGGGATAATCGGCTAAGAGGAACAAATGTTACCTGAGGCTAAATAATACGCTCACAAGCCAACAATTAAAAGGAGACACTGTTAATTTAAGATTTAGCCTACTCAACTAAAGATACGGTTAAAGGTGAGAAAGTGAAAGTATGGGCTTACTGATCAACCTAAACAGTCAAACTTCAAAAAACAAACAAAGGTGCAACCTCATTTTTATCTTTAGTTTATGCTAACTCAAATGGATCTTCTATTGAGCAAGCCGAGTGGGCTATGGGTTACCATGCCTATCTATGGATAGGATGACAGGAGGACTAAAATGTGATCTATTGTTCTCAAACCTGGGTTAGAGATTCTCTTTAGTAGGCTGACAATGCCAAAGTTTGTCAACAAAGTGTATTAGGCTATAATAATAATGTATTATTTTACTGCCATAAGCTGTAGGCTACTAATTGTCATTTTGTAAATGTTTTAATCATTTAGGCTAAAATGTTACCAACCAAAGCAACTATTATTTCCCAAAGCAGTCTACTAAAGGTGATAAAAGTAGGATTACATATTTTACAAACTACCTAAAATGGACAGATGCTTAACACAGTAAAGCCATTCAGTTATGCTTTATTATTATTATGATACAAAGGCCATTTATGGCGTGAATACTTGTGATCCCATACTTTTCTGCTGACTTATTCCTTGTGTCATGACTAACATTTCCTGAAAATATAATCTATATCTGTCCATAACTTTTTGGGCTATCCTGTTCTCAAACTAAATAGCAAACTAAATAGCGCCACAGCCTCGTCGGTGGACGTAATCGCTGCTACAGTCCTAATAGATCGGTTCAACAGTTAAGTTGTGAAAGCTGATCTGATACTAGTGCAGTAAAGTTTTTATAACCTAAAATAAAAATAACCCAGTGAATATAAAAGTAGGCCCCATTTACATGAATTAGTCACTCGTTTATTACTCTTATCTAATTCTTTCATTGTCATTATGTCGCCTTTAGGGAACAATAATCCATACAGAGAGAGAAACCCCGCGAAACAATGAGCTCGCGACTCCCGCAGTCCGCGTGAACTCTGCGTGGTACCCGGCTCGAGCCCCTGCGTGGCCCTGTCCTGCGCGAGGACTAATGAAACGGTGAACCAACGGTCAATGATTCTGATTGACCCTCACACGACCTGACAGCAGCTAGGCTACACTCTTAAAGAAGAATGCCCTTTTTCTTTCTTAAAGCATCACTCTGTTGTTGCTGATGCCTTTTAAAAAAGAGTCCACCAAAGTTCAGAGCTATTCAGAAGGTGTAAGGTAATGATTCAAACCCTATTCAGCACGTGAGGTTAGCCTGGAATAATCATGAAAAATGAAAGTTTTTAGGTCAAAGTCCTTTTTGAAGCAGAGGCATGGATTAATAGTCCTGCTGAATAGATTTCTGATCATTTGTATCTGCAGATGATGCCCTGCAGCTTCATCACTCAGCTAAACCCTCTTTGAATTTATCTCATATTTAAGTCTCCTCTGTGTTTACCTTTCCCTCTGTTAAATATGAAACTAATCTTCCTTACATATGGCTCTGCTGTTCTTCTCACTCCATCCATGCAAGCCATACTTTTTGCCTCAGCAACAAATGGTTCAGGCAGAGCAGGATTTCAGCAGCTCTTCATTCAGGCAGACCATGGGAATTTAGGAAACGTAAACAGCACAAATGAGCTCCTGCCAGAGCACAGAAAATGGCCCAAGGCGAGTACTGGAAACTGAAAATCCCTGTGGTCAAAGCTTACAGTAAATACTCATGCACAACACCTCCTGTATCATGTGTGCTGATGTTGCATGTGCATGCCACAATAGATTACTCTGTGTGAATAAAGACGTGATGGAAAAAGAGGATAATGTTGCCTGCAGTGGAGCATGGACATTGATGAATAGAGTGGGGTGAAAATCAATAGATTTTACCTTTTGTTTAATATGTATCCAAGCAAAAATTTATTACAAAGAGACAACAACAATGTCAACATCTATAACATCACTGCTATCAGTCATGATGGTGTCACTGGTGACAGAGTGATTTTAATTTATACCCAAACGTCCACAGCCTTTGGTGCTTCACAGATGTTGTATTATAAACATCAGAGGCTGTGGACCATCAGAAGTGTGTTTTGGCAAAATGAAAAATTTAGATTTTGCACTCTTCATCATAGTCTTTAAAGCATTGCGGTCTTTATTTTAGTCTAGTTAAAAAGTCCAGGCAAAGAGTGGATATTATGATGTACCCCCATCATAATTCTGGCCATGTTTGCCAAAAATATGGATGCCTGTTAACCAACTTTACTAGTTTATCACCCAGCACTATTCTATCTCCAAACTCAGCGTGATGGGGAAAAATAGAAAAAGGTTCCACGTTTATTGAGTATGAGTTGAAACAGCGAAATAAACAAGGCTATAGCAAAGGCTCTGGGCTATCATCTGAGGCAGAAAGTTGGTGATTTTCATTTTACAGATATCATGATCACAGTTGTGGTCCTTTTTTCAATTTACTATCAGCATGATGAGGAGTTACACAGATGCACCACTACCACCAAGGTCCCAAAACCCCATTATGAACGCTCTTGAGGTGCTGAGCTTGAGGTTTTCTTCTGGAGAGCATTCAAAATCAATAACTAATTTCAAAGTATTTTTGACATGGTGGCACAATCTAATAACAGCTAACCAACCAGGCTGTGGCTTGGGAAATGATGTAATCTTGTTTAATTAGTGCACTAACTAATGTTTCTTTTTGCTCTGATTTATTGGAAGCACTAAAGCCTTTGGTTGGCCTGTATCATCATAGTTACATTTTAGCACTTTTTATTGCATTAGAGCAGCTACACTATTTTTTCTGTGAATCATTTTCTTGTATAATACGGATGCAGGTTTAGCCACCATGTAAAAACTATTCATTAATTGCCTGTTCAACTAGAAGTGAGTTTTTAAGTTATGACAGCTTAAAAATCACTTATTGAACTCTTATCTGACAAATTTATGAAACTTACAGAACACATTCTTGAAGTTTGCTGCCATAAAACCCACATGGATATTGGATTTTTGACAACAAATCACCCTGTTCAGAGCAGGCTGTTTTATTGTAAATACCCATGAGCTGTGTCAAACAACACTCCTCTCAGGAAGTGGAGACAGTTCTGGCTCTCCAGCAATGTGCTCTAATGTTTACTGTGGCAGCACAGACATGTATCGACATGTTCCTTCCACTGGAGCTAGCTGTGAGCTGAACAAACACCTGGCTAAGGTAATGTCTCTGGTCTGGGGGAGGCGGCATATCCCCTGATGAAATCATGTGGGATACTTTTATAAACAGACTGTTTGAGCACACAACATCTAAAAGATAAAGCACACCAAAGAGGGAGAGCAGGGAGATTGACAGGCTATACTGGTGTTTGAAAACCTTTAAATGTTTTTATTTTGCATAATATGTGACCTTTAAGATTTGGAATTTATTCAACTAATGTAAAGTCTGTCAGGTTACTAAAATAATTAAATCAAATGAAGAATTTAGGTCAAAATGATATGTCCTATAATAAAAAAATTCATATGTAGTCTTTATGACTTTGGTTTGGTTGGGTACACAGTTATTCATGTTTCCATTTTCAAACCCCTCAAAAGGCACCAAAATAACCAATTCATACTGAGTCTACTTTTTGGGCATCTTTATACTGGGTCACCAAGTGTACCTACAGTTCTGACCCCAAAGGGTGAAGCACGGCACACTGTAATCTTTGAATTGAGGCAACAGTTTTCTGTCAAAACACAAGCAAGATGTGGTTTTACTTCCCTAAACGCAACAACGTAAAACCTAACCTGATTGTTTTGTGAAAATGAACCAAGCTGTTCGATTGGTTTATTGGTTGATAACAGGACAGCGTGCAGTGACATAAATTATTCCAGAGAAATAAAAAGATGGCCGCACCAGATTTAGCTGAGAAGCTAATTTCCATCTGTAGTCCTTACATACAAAGAGACATCATAAATAGACAAAATTCTGTACAAATTTAAAACAGACATCATAAATAAATAAAACTCAGTTCAGTTCAATATATCCAATACAGTCTTTTGTTCTTGATAAGGGAAGTTTCATGATTACTTTATCAACTCCTTTCATTTAGTCTCACATGCCTTGCAAAATAAGCTCCTGCAAGAGGCTGTTGACATAAACAACTAAAGATTTGAGGGAATAATCATGGTGGACATGAGACAGAAGGTCTGGTCTAATTTGACACAATACGACACCAACACCGCAATGTGTTGTGTCTTTGACTGCGTGATTTCAAGCAAAGTGAAAACACCAGTAAGGTGCCAAAACATTTGTTGACTAAGTGTGGGGTAAAATATCAGGAGTGCCATGTGTCTGATGTTGTTAAACCTGTGTAGCTGTGTTGCAGAAAAACGAATTAATAGAGGAATCAATTAAGTATTGGATCAATAAGATTTACTGATAATGGCTTTGGCTTCATCAAAATCTAATCTTTCCCATCCCTACTGTTGTGGTACCAAGAATACTTTTCCTCTTCAACCCTACCAGGTGGAGCTGGACACACTACAGTCCAAGTACAGGCAACAGTTGGGTGCAGAAATGCAAACATGTTCAGGATTGACTAAATCAAATAGCTTTAGTAGAAACACATCAATGAAGTAGTGTTTACTGTTTTTGCCTTTCTGCCTTTCTTTGTATCCTTGTTTGGCCATGAAACAAAGAGGAAGCGCAGATACACAACTACTGGATTTTTTTTTTTTTTTTTTTTTTTTTGATTGAAAGAGACGGTTAGTTTGACTGGATATTTTTCCCCATTTGGATTAATACAAGTTTAAATTAAATGATCATCTCTAATCTGGCCAATTTAAAATTTCCGCCCTTAAACACTTGATTTTTCTCCACCGTGTGTGCATGGCCTTGTCAGTTCTCTATATGTTCCCACTAAAACAACCATATTTTATTATTAATGTGATGTAACTACTGATGTCAAAAAGCTACAAGCTATACAGCACTACTAATGGTTTCAATAAATCATATAGTGACTACACGACACGTGGAACAAGAAAATGTGCAAATCTTTAAAAAAATATGTTTTTCTTTTTTTTTTTTTGGCTATAATTATTCAGAGGTAAAGTCATAAATACAAGAGCGTGGGTGTAAATCACTGTCAGCAGCAAAGAGAAGTCATCAGCAGCCGGCCGTGGAGAGAACCTTCGTCTATACATACCCTGTAGAACCGAATGTGTGTGGAGCTGCCTCAGTCACAGATTGGGTTCTAGGGGAGTCTATGGGCGATGACTAACCATCAAACCATCAACATCCAACCGAGGAAGAAGAAAATCTGATACATGCTTACGTATTTTAGAGATTCTTGCCTTACAACCCTGCTATCTGTCATTGTTTCAATCCTTCATCCCACGCATAAAGAAAATTGTTCGCATTTACAGCAATGATAAAGGTTTTTTTAAACACACCTTACAGTACATTTAATGAAAAAAATGACCTCCACCAAAGGGCTGAACAGGGATTTTATTGTACTAGTGCTAATGTTATATTAAAATAGTAAACAGAAAGCAAATGCACAGTAAATTAATATATATTTTAGGAAATAAATACCTTTTTTTTTTTTTTTTACCTTTTTAACATTATATACAGAAAATACATCAGAAAACATGAATAATAATGCATTTCAGGTCCTTTTAACTTGAATTTCTAACTACCGTAATGGTGTTACAACATAAATGACTTTTTTGTGTTATTTTTGTTTCTGTACTTATTTGTCTGCTTGCAAACTGAAGTGGCATGGTTTGCACACAGTGAGTTCTCTGGTGTGATTACTTCTCCTGGATCTAATTTCCTGGTAGCAATAAGATCTGCTCAGCTGAGTCTTGATTAAGAAATCTGAAACAGCAATGTGGTTGCAGCAAAAAGCTTAAGCACTCAGGAAAAAATAAACATGAAGACACAATAGCTTGATGTGGGTGGACATAAAAAATGTTTCAGTTGGACTTATTTATAACATGGCGAAACGTGATAAGGTTGCTTCTGAAGCCACTTTATATGGTGCAGATGTTTTTTTTTCTGTGTTACAAATGAGCTGTTTTATCTTGCCTGATGTTACAAAATGTCCAAATTGCACTTTAAATACAGAGCAAGTTGCTTAAATCATCCTCTCAACCACCATCATGCACTAACACCTTCCTTTGCAGAAAACTGTCCCTTTACTCAGTCAGTGGAAGTTGCTGAAGCAAGGGACTCATTCATAGGCTATAACTCATGTTAAAATACCCCTGATGGCTTAAGTCCACCACTGTCCATGAAATAAAAGGGAAAAAATGGCAAAAACTCTCATAAAAAGAGGGAGAATAATCCATTTTATTGCCTTTTTGGCAGCTTCTCAGTCATTTTCAGTCATTTACTCTGGGCTGTTCTGCACAAATGACTCATTAGATCAGATGGATTAAGCCCATATAACCTTTAGTCAGCCATGCTGAAATCTTATAACCCATTTCATCCTCTGCAGGAGCTCTTTTAAACCCTCAGGCAGCCATGCAAAAACACTTTCTCTCTCTTCTTTTTATTTCTTTATCTGAGTATTATTACTATTATATTAGGCATGTAATATTGGGGTACACTAAGGGGTTTTTGGATAAGCATCAGAGCTTCTTAGAGAGCAGCTGCAGCCAAAGAAAAAATCCTCCTGAAATCCAGAAAGACAAATAATACACGTCCCAGGCGTTTAGGGTTTACTCTTTTGGGTGCAAACGACCTTTAAAATCGCGCATGCGTTCCTCTCAGAATAAAAGCCTCCTCATTATGTATCTTATTCTTCGTGTGGGGGCTCAAATTTAGCATATTCCCACTCATCTCCGTCAGGAATTTTCGTAATTTGTTTTCATTTTTCAACCCTGTCTCTTCTTCAGCTTGTATTAGGCATCATTTTTTAAGCCGAGCTATGCATTTTTCTCTCTCCTCCTCCTTTAAAAAGCCGACCTGGTGACAGTGGTGGTGAACGGGACACCTCGAGCTGACCCCGGGGCCAAACAAAGCCAACTACTAGTCACTGTCTGGGACCCTTTTATCCCATTCTCTTTTATTGGAGGCTCCCTTTTTTTCTAAACGCTCGTGTTTTGTTGTCCATCCTTTCTGACCCGCCACACAAGGCCAAATATTGGCCCGGGACATCGCTCAATATGGGCCAGATTAATTTTTTAAGCCCGGGCCATCTGTGTGGGGGCAAAAGTCATTCAGGCAAAAGTCATAAATCTACAGTCCACGCAGCGTTTTCAATAGGTGCTGTGTGTGGGAGGGGGCGGGGAGGGGGCGATGGGGAAAAGACTAGATAGATGGATAGATAGATTGATAGATAGATAGAAAGAAGACATAAAGATATAGAGATAGAAAATATACTATAGATATAAAGAAAGGCAGACAGATACTTTTGTGCAAATGAAAGTCAAATAAGCAGCATGACCGTTAGTACCTCTATGCAGATTTAACCAAAATAGGGTCTAGTTTTAATATTATAAACAAATTAACTGCAGCAATAAAGGGTAAAAAAGTACCCACATTTAAAAGTAGGTGAGACTATCTGCATGTAAACACAAGAGTCGCTGAATGATCTATTCTTAACAATTCCTCCACGCTAGCAAATCCTCATTAGCCCCGTAATGAACATTTTTTCCTCCAAATTATCCCATTACGTCGGACATAAACAACTCAAAGTGCCTCCTCCTATTGGCTGCGCGCAGGGTCACGTGACCCGCGTGGCCGTCCGTCTATTTGACAGCCGCAGGATGGCTTGATGCCAGAGGGGGAAAAAGAGACAGAGAGAGGGGAGAGAAAGAAAAATTAGTATTCTCCTACCAACCTCGCTATAAATCAATCATGGAGTCGTACGTGGTGAGCTGTAAATATGCTGAGCCGCAGTTCCCGCCTTGTGAAGAAGATTACAGTAATTTTAGTGACCAAGGGGGGTATTACAACAACCCTCAGGACAGTGGTGCTTATGGAGGGGGCTACCAGCCCATGCAGCCCCCACCGCCTCCGTACACAGCACAACAAACCGGCTATCAACACTCTTTGCAGGGACACCACCGGGAGGATGGAGAGGAGCGCACGCAGCACCAAGGTGCGCCCTATCCTGGATACAGGGAGACAGAGGCGTCCGGTAAGGAGAGGTATCCGGTGGGTGACCTGCAGTGCCAGGCCTGGATGACCTGTGCAAAGCCCGCTCAGGTGCAGAGGAAGACGGTCTGCCAGAGCAAAGACAAGCCGCCCATTGTTGTGTACCCCTGGATGAAGAAAGTGCACGTCGCCCATGGTGAGAAGATGGAGGACATAAATCTATCCATCCCTGCTTTATCATCTCTGCTCCTATATCCTCCTTCCCTTATTCTAATGTTTATGTTTTTTCTCCTCTCTCTCTCTTTCTTCCTCTCTTTTTACCAGAGTTTTTTGTCCATTTGTGTTGTTGAGTTATTTATGATCTCAGTGAGAGTCAGGGAGAATTACAACCCCTATAAAGTTTTATGGCCCTGCCGCAGCATGTATGTGCATGTGTGTGTGTGTGTGTGTGCGAGAGCGTGCGTACGTGCGTGTGTGTGTATGCGTGTGTTCACGCGTGAAATGGTGTGCCTCTTGTGTGCAACACTGCAGTGAACAAAAAGATGCAGGTTATAATATAATGATGGTTGTCTTCCGGTCCAACTAACCTATAAATTTAGGCTGATTTTGAGTTTCGGTGTGTGTGTGTGTGTGTGTGTGTGTGTGTGTGCATGTGTTGGGATAGGAAAAATTATTATGTTTTGCTTTAATTTATTGAATGTATTTGGAATGAGCTGCTTTAGGCTAATTATTAAGTAACTGAGCTTATGTTGAAGAAGAGAGAAGAGGAAAGCTGCGGCCATGTGCTGGGCCTAATAAGCAATTAATAATAATAATAAATGGAGAGAGCATTAATGTCACCTAATATAACTAGGCATGTAAAGTTAAATCAAGATCTAGGGTAAAAAAATTATTTGGGCCTTAATCCTTATGAGTCTGTGTGTATTAGTGTTTTTAAATCTGCCTTTTAACACTAATTATAACGTTATGTTCAACTTTATGCACGTTCTGCGTTTAACACTTTAATAGGGTAGCCTACTTATTGCAAACATATCGTTTGCTGAAAACCCTTTTAAAAAAAGGTTGAGAGGGAATTTTAAAATTTAGATACGCCTTTTAGGCTTAGCTTAATTGATCCAAAATGTTCTTGATTTATTAAAGCATTCATGTATAGGCTATAGGCTGGCCTGGTGGTCTAAATGAGGCTCAACAGAGGTGATGTAAAGATACAAAAAATGCATGTTAACTTAAATAAAGTTAATTGATTATTAATAAATATTTAGAAATATACATTTAAATTAAAAATGCTTCATTTTGTCTGATAGGCTAATGTTAGGCCTTCTAAACGAAATTAGGCTTGGAAAGTATGACGTACAAATGTAAAGAGTAGTCTCTGAGAGGCTCGAATAAATGTTATTATAATAATATAAATGTTTTAACTGAATCCCTTTCTTTGTCCTTGGTTGTCTTTTATTTCACAGTCAATCCTAATCACTTGGGCCCGGAGCCGAAGCGCTTACGTACAGCGTACACGCGCCAGCAGGTTCTGGAGCTCGAGAAGGAGTTCCACTTCAGCCGTTACCTCACGCGCCGCCGCCGCGTCGAAGTGGCTCACGCGCTCTGCCTGTCCGAGCGGCAGGTGAAGGTTTGGTTCCAGAACCGGCGCATGCGCTGGAAGAAAGACAACAAACTACCGAACACCAAAGGAAAGAACAAGAACAAGAAAACCACGGAAAACAAAAACAATAATATCAACAACAACAGCACGAGCAGCAGCGACAGCAGCGTGAAGGCGGTGATAACGGTGTGAAGACAGGACGGTGTTCGGCCGCCATGTTAGCACCTTCACTCTCCAAAAACTGTCAAACTCATCCAGGGTGACTGCAGTCAACATTTATAAACGGCTTTAAAATCCTCTATCTGCAATATCACAGGCTATCGCTTTATAATTTTATTTGGGCAATTTACTTTGCTTTGTAGGCTTTTCTTTATCACTGCATAGACTTTTTGCATCTTCAGCTCGACATTAAATTCATCTAAATTTATGTTGCGTTGTATTCTTGGTTGTAGAGATGAGCGAGTTTCACCTACGATGAGCGAGGAGAGATCGTGTCTTTTGGAGAAAACAGGGTTTTAATTTCTACAGGGTAAATGTATCATAATACAGGGTTATTATAGACACATAGACGGTGAAATAGCCTAATTTATAAGTATGCACATTACCAAAATATTGTAAACGGACTGGCGCTTACAGGGGTAAGAATGAGCCTTTGGGCTAATATGAAAAATAATGATCAAGCATTTATTTTGTAAAAATGAGGAGCATCCATTACAGCATTTAGTAGGACAAGTAGCCATATGTGTATTTTTTTTTAATCTCCAAAGATGAATTAACTTTTTTTCTTTATAATATGGATGAATGAATGAAAGTCACATTTTCATGCTTAGGGAATAAATCAGTAACAGTGAGCTTTGGAGGTACATTTTTGGATGCACGACCTAACTGTAAATCCAGCATTTTTATCTCAGGGTTACAGGGTTTTTGTCAGACAAAAATTTTCTGAAGGCAATTGTTTGGTATCATGTTCTTTTTAATTTAATAAAAGCTCCCTTAAATAGCATTATGTTGCTTTTTCAAATCATGTGCTCTCTTTGATTCCAGTTAAATATGCTATTGGTTTCTGTTTTCCTTTACGCCAGTACTTATTGCTATTTGTATTCATTAGAGGCATTTTTATTTGTGGCAGGCAACAGCTGTGTTCGTTTTTGTATGTGTTCATTTTTCAAAGAAAACCTTTTGTGTAAGAATTTTATAGTTCGAAATGTTTTGATACTTAGATGACAGCAATTAAAATGTTTTTTAAAACTGCAGAGCCTCGCTTCTTCTCCCATCCGATTCTCTCTCTCTCTCACACATCACTTTATATATTTTGACATCGCGGAGGCTGAGAAATTATTGCTTGATCTTAATCAGGGGTGGGTCAGGTGATTCACCGATGTGACGTAGAATGTACGTCAAATATGACTGATTTTAAAAAAAGAGGAAAAAAATTATAAAATATAGGCTAATTTAATTTAGAATATAGGCCTATATGTAGATTGTACCATTCACACAATTTGAACAGCCATAAATTAATTACCACTATCCCAGAAGAACTAGGCCAAGACAAATACCTACTCAGCGATGTTTCACTCAGATGTTTGTTAAATATTTAATAATAAATTAAATAGGAAATTTGCTCTGAATTATTCGCATGTTAAAAGGTGATCCTTAACATTTAATCAGAACCACAGTTTACCTGTATGAGCCAAGACAAAGACATCATGTAGTCAATACAAAGTAAGAGCTCAAATGTTCTCCATGTTCTACCCATGTATTAATTTGTCAGTTTGGTAAGCAAAATGAAAACACGCCACATAAACATTACATGTTTTTGGGCTCTACTCAACTCAAATAAAACACAGAATGGCTTTTCGCACTTACATGGTTTTATTACGCATTGTTTACGCGTGGCGTAGGGATGACATAGGCTACTTAAGGTGAACAAAATCATCTTTCTCTGTCTCAGTGTGTTTGTTTGAGCCAGTGCGTGTGTTTGGGTGGTGGGTTGTAAGGGAAATGAGAGGCAATAATCGGTGGCTTCCGGCCGAGACGCGGTTAAATGTGCAGGAAGAGGGCTGACATGGAATATCTATCACATGCTGGAGATCCACCACAGAGACGATCAGTCAAGACAACAAACTAGCAAGTATTCACTGACAAGCAAAATATATCGAAGCTTTGATCTTAGATACAGTTGCAAGAAAAACAGAGTGTTGTTTCACTGAGTCCATACGCCTCCCTCTTCCCTGAACCAATAAAGGCGTGCATTTCTCACTCGTTCTCAGGTTTGTGTTGGCTGATCCATCTTAAAATTATTTATATAATAAAATGCGTTCATGTACCTAAAACATTTAAAACATATTATTTAAAGTGGCCCAAACAGATTACTTCCATTTAATAAATAAATAAATATGTAGTGCTCTGTATGTCATTTCTATGCGCACTGACCCGTCTGTGTTGTAATCTCATGCCCATTGCGTCAGAGTTCGTGCTTGGCGGACCTTCATCTGGTCAGCCTAACCTTCCGCAGTCCTTTACAAGGACGTCCTCTGCTGGCTGTACACGGTACTGCAGCCTGCTAGGAAGAGAAAATGGATCATGTGGATGGAGCAGGTAAAATCATTTTGATTCTCCAAATTTGGAAACACAAAGCAGAACCGTTCAGACAGGCTATGAAATAAATATGTGTAACCAACAAAACATGAAAAATGTAGTTTTAAAATCATAATTTTAGTCTATTGATCTAACTCCCAAACTGCAAGATTCATAAATGTGGTTACCTTATCCATTTATACTTTGAGTGCCTCATATCATTATAAGAAGTCACATTTTTCAGCGCACTTACATGTTGGATTCATGTTGGGTGTGGAATAAAAATAATTTAAAATAACAATAATAACAATAATAATAATAATAATAATATAATAAAACCTTATTCTTCTTTTCAAGTGTCTTGAGATATCAAAAAAAATGGCTCAATACAAAAAGAGATTGATTTATTAAATATAAAAAAGGCCTGTGGTGATGTAAATCAGTGTTTTCTGTGCACATGTTACTTTTATTGTAAAGTGTATTGTACAACCACTTAATTAAGAGAGCTAGAGTGATTAATTACATTTACTCAAGTTACTGTGATTAAATGGGTATCCTCCCCAAAATCAGTACTTTTACTTGAATATGTTTTGGGATATATTGTACTCATTTACATTTGTCAAAGAATTTGAATATTGAGCCAAAAAGCATAGCTTATCAAAATTTCCATTAACTACAGCAGTCATGATACCAAATCTTAACTTCAGTGGCACCAAATTTAGCATTACAATATTAAATACAATATCAAACACTGGAACGGTGCTCAGTGGTAAAATGATAATGTTGGATGCTGCACCCAAGGGTTTGTAATTTTGAAATCAAAACTTTATCAACAACATTATGTACAAGTATATTAACTACAAAATTAATATCTACTGGGGTAAATTGTTGATCTTTTTCTATATTTGGTATTTTATGTTAAGTCAAATTGGGTTTGCTTAAGAAAAACTATGACTCACGGAGTACGAAATACCATTTTACTGATAACCTTTGCATTGAATTGAATGACTCCTGCCAATTGCTGTTTTGTGCCTATAATCTCTTAATTGTGTCAAATGGCAATACATAACACTATCCTGAAAAACAACTGGTTAACAATTCTCACTACAGCTGCTGTCTTTTTTACACAATACAACAAAGTGCTCTCAAAACTCTCAGAGCATTTTAACAGATATATAACTTCTCCATGAGAAGGGTAAAAGAGTGCTACTTTTACCTACTCGAGTCAAATTCTATCAACATGATTGTACTTTTACTTGGGTAAAATATTTGTGCAATCTTTGTGTACATTTTTTATTAAAGGTGAAAAAAATCCAAGATTCTGATTTGTCTCAATGATATTTTACAGATTCATCACAAAGGAAAAAAGGTGTCATTTTGTTTGGATAATTTTAATGTCACATGGGTAAAGAAAATAACACTGCAAATTTATCATAATTAACAAACAGCCTTTGAAAAGCTGGCTGCTTTAGCAAAATGGATTGAAATTGGCAAGGAGGGCATGCTTCACCTCATGCCTAAAAGACAGTTTGAAACAGTTATATGATTTTATATATAATAGTTTTAGTAAGGGGGTAAAAATTTCAAAATTCAGAGAAAAAAATTCAGTTATCATCTTAAAAGAGTCAGAATTCTTTCTTTTTTTCAGAGTTCTAAGTTTTGTTCAGAGTCTTAAAAAAATAAAACCTTATTTCTTTCAGTAGCCCTGACTCTTCCACAGTAAAATATAGCATGCCTACAAAACTATGACTAGGCATGTACAAAGTAAAAGCAGTACGTAAAGTAGATTTTACTTTTACTTAATCATATTCGTAGAGTTTTACTTGACTCTTGGTACATTTTTTGTTGGAGCAGTTGTTCTTTTAATACAATTTCTGTTTATTATTTCACTTCATCTGTTTTGTGAACAACTGCTTGACTCATCAAACTCCATCTACTGGCCTTCTCGCACATCAGAGAAGTCAGTTTTGAGTTGAATGTATTTAACACCTTAGTTATACCTGATCCGACCTTCTAAAAAAACAGCTAAACTCCGGCAAGGGTACGTTTTTGTTTTCTTTCCTTCATTTGCGCAAAGCGGAACTATTCATGGTTACTGTTCTCCTCGACGGACAGTCATTGCAGACGGACCAGTCTGTGACTGCAGCACAAGCGCTTGTCCTTAAACCTGCATGTCGGAGAATTGGCCTCAATAGTGAATAAATTAATTTGAAGGGATTGGGATTTCAACACGTCATAATGTCTCTTGCGGCAGAGGCTTTCGTGGGGCAGTTAGCAGGTAATGTGATGATGTTTGTCCACACTTCATTTGTGTTTGATATGGTTAGCTTCTTCAGGCTAACCTTCACAGTCAGGGAGCCTCCGGACTTTCGTTAAGCACAATAAAAACAATAAAAACAACGTCATTAAACGCTAAAGGGCGGGCAAACTTAAACTGTAAGGGCGGGTTTTCATGGTCTTGCTTTCCATTCAGAAAAAAATCGATTAACTCAACTGGATGAAGCCAGCTGCTCCCTGTCAGGACTGTCCCACTCCTAAGGTGTCACAAATTAACAGTTTCTGATGGTAAATACCTGCTGTGAAGGATTCAGTCTTATTCACATCCATGCCCGCATTGAGTCTGAAATACACGTCTGACTCCCTTGCTGTATATCTTAATTGTATTGAAGGAAACAATGAGCATCGGAGCCAAAATGGCGAAAAACTTCTTCTTTGCTTAAAAGGCGGTTCACAGCGCAGATCAGCTCAGTGCTGCCACCTCACTGTTGGTGGATGAAATACCAAATATTTGCAGTATTTCTAGTTTTTATATGATTTCCAACGACCAGGGGCAGCAGAGAGCGCTGTGTTTCAGAAATGCTCTCTAGTTAAAGAGCCCATATTCAACTTCTTTGAGTCATATATGCCCTTAATTGCGTTCAGCATGTTTCCTCTGCATAATAGAGCACTTCTATGAACAAGACAAAAAGTCTGTGGCATTAAGACCTTTCCCTCTCCGTCTTTATGTGGCACGAGGAGCTGCCCAAAACATCTCATTCTCCCCATGAATAGACCTGTCAGTGTGACGTCCAACCTTTGTTTTGTCATCAGTTTGAGCCCATTGGCTCAAGGTGGCAAGTCCCCTGCAAAGTGTAGACCAGAGAATGAAGGCAGGGGTAATTGACAAAATGGTGCAAAGTGGTGCTGACCTGCAAACCAATCAGAGCGGACAGGGCCCACATGGGGAAGGGAGCTTTTAAGGAACGTAAGTGATTGTGAATATACCCAAGCACTCATCAAAAATGAATATATGAACCTGATTTAAGGCAAAATATGACCTCTTCAAAAATAGCAGTAAGTGACTTTGACACCTGTCAATAGTTTCACAATCATATATACATGTTTTTAAAGGAGAATGGTAAATTTCCTCTTCTTTTGTCTGGCTGCTTGCTTGTTTATTTTTTCTCTTTAGCTTTGTCTGTCAACAATGCTCCTTCTGCTCTTAGCCTCAGTATTATCAGCAGTGACATGGGCTTCCTGGCTTCTTTTAAGTTAAAGGCTGGTGTGTTTACAGCAATAAAGCTGACCACTTTTGTAGCCTAATGCAGAAGTTATTAGGTGCTGAAGGGCAGGCAGCCAGGGCACTGTGGGGAAATGGGATTGAAGTCATTCCCTATGTTTTTTTTTTTTTTTTTACTGTGGAGTCAGGTAAAAGAATCACATGCACATAAGAACTGTTTATTTTTCTAAACATGACAGCTACTGAAGTGGAATTAAGCACTGCTTACTACTCAGCCTGAATACTAAGAGTTTTTAACTCCAACAGTTAATCAGCTAACAGTTATCAATTCTCTCTCTCTGAAATAGGTTTGATTTATTAAGCTCAGCTAAACATGAGGACATGCAGTACAGTTTCTGTGCCTGTGCGGGGGCGTGTCTGTTAGCACACTGTTAGCTGCAATAAGCCCACTTGAATTAAATGCAGGTGCTTTAATGACATGCCTTTTGCACAGTTAAAGCAAAAACCAGTCACATGTATATCCACAGACAACACAATGCTTTATCAAGCCAGTCTGTCATATATGTAACTGTGTGTTCCTCCATGTCTGTGTTTGTCTCTGTGTGACTTTGACAGCTGCTGAGCCATGGCCTGAAACTGCAACCTTGTATCAGCCACTGAAGGGTAAGTCAGTCAGGCTGTGTGTCTGTGGAGAAACAGCATGAGAGATAAAACAGGTTTTCAGTGAGCTACTGTGTTTGTTGACATGACCTTGTTTTGCTGTGTTTTAACAGAGGACCAGATTCTGCTGTCAGACTGCGCCTCATCTCTTGCTGTTCAGGTGAATCTTTCTTTGTTTGTGTGAATACTGTACACATAGAAGTATGTTGGTGAAAGGACAGCTATCACAACTTAATTCATTATTTATGAAAATGAAACAAAGATAACATTTGTCTGGGTGTGAAGAAAAAATATTGTTTTTTGTTTTTCATCTCAAGAAAAAGGTTTATAAGTCAGGGTATTTTTAACACTCTGTCACACATTTCACTTGTATCACAATTCAGTTTCTTTACTTTGATATTTCATTTGGCTAAAATGTAGATAAAAAGTGCTTATTATTCATATGTATTCCTTTCCTTTTATATTTGCATTCATGACATCCTTCTGTAAAGTGATGTCTTACTCAATAAATAGTTAAAGAATGTAAACACCATACTTTAGTTGTTTGGTATGGCTGATAGCTGTTAATCTTATTTTAACCCTGTGTCATATTCTCCATCTGTCAGGCTTACCTGAGGATGTGTGGTTTACCTGTGCAGGTGGTTTGTAGAGCAAATGCTGAATACATGTCACCTTCTGGTAAGTCCACATTTTGCAGCTGCCTTCTCTAACTGTGCTTTAAGTACACTGTTTCAATCCCTCTCTGTGGGTATGACCAAGAATAAAACAAATGTTAGCTTATTCATTGCATAGCATAAAATGCTAAATCAATAAATGTTTAACCATCTTCTGTTTGTAATCATTTACTTTACGCTGTTAAAACTTTAAAAAAAAATCACCTCTAAAAAAATAAGACTTAAAGGGTGTCTGCTGTGGGGCCTGAAAAGGTGTTAAAATGGCTTAATTTTATTTCACAAAAAATGAAGTGTTTTAAGTGATTAAAAAGTCTTGAATGCAAAATTATGAGGTATAAAATTTTAAGGCTTGTGTCTTACTTTAATTTACTATTTTATTTTGACCGTGTAAATGGAAGTAAAAGTACAACTTACTCATACATGTTTTATTTCTTTTTATGTGACCAAACATTAAAAAGAAAAAAAAAACATGTACCCCCCCCAGTTGTTTCATTTACACATTCAAAAAAAGAGTCGGAAGAAGTAATAACATATTTCCTCCCACCCTTTTTTCATGAGTAAGTAATAGGCTATTATTCTGTAGGCCTGATACGTGTTGCTGACATATTGGCAACAATTTAAATATCGGCTGATACCGATATTCAGCTTTATAGGCCAATATCTGCCGACACCAATATTGTACCGATAATACTGTGTATCCCCATGATGTATTGCAAAGAAGTTATCATCATCAAAGTATGATTTCTATACCTTCATCAATTAAATACAGCTCATCCTTTATGTGCTATCTTAAAAATGATAAGTGGTATATTTGTACATATCAACTCATGTCTTAATAAATAAAATATAAACATTTATCCACATAAGTGACTGTTTATCAAATATACATATATAATTTGGTTTAAAGCAAGTATTTTTGATCCTTTTGTAGGAAAGATCCCTTTTATCCATGTCGGCAACCAGGTGGTGTCAGAACTGGGCCCAATAGTTCAGTTCACGAAAGCCAAGGTGTGTATCACACAAATCAGGTTA
The DNA here is from genome assembly GCA_037902135.1 of Cetoscarus ocellatus. Taxonomy (NCBI): domain Eukaryota; kingdom Metazoa; phylum Chordata; class Actinopteri; order Labriformes; family Labridae; genus Cetoscarus; species Cetoscarus ocellatus. Next base: position 1,638,052 of record JBAMNC010000034.1, on the reverse strand, counting down.
TAACAGATTTTCATTGCTGCTTACTTAATGCTAAGAAATTAGGTGCATTAAATATTACTTGAACTTTCCTCTCATCATATTGCAGCATGATGTTAGCCTCATTATTTGAGCAATAGTGCAAAGAGGGGGTCAAGTCTGCAGCTTGATGATATTTTAAATGAAGACAACGAAAGCAGAGCTCACTGCAAACTATGTACTGCTTGATTATCAAAATGAGAGCTTAGAGACGTCTACTGGAAATAACACAGCTGTCCCAGTAGTTCAAACATATCATCAAGTACACATATTTGTACTTAGCATAGGGTAGTATCCAAATATAAGTACTTGCATTTGTGCTTATTCTGAATCCCCGACAGATAAATCTTAGCTTGCTGTTTCATTCTATTTGAAGTAGTGGTCGTGTCGTCATATAAAAACAGTTGAAAACTTAATGTTCTGGTCTGTGTTTGGTTTCTCAGGGTCATTCTCTGAGTGATGGATTAGACGATGTTCAGCGTGCGGAAATGAAAGCGTACATGGAGCTTGTTAACAACATGCTGCTAACTGCAGAGGTACACCAGCAAACAATCACTGCTAAGTGTAAAACACACGGCTGAACCAACGCCATTAAAGTAACACTTAAACTCTTCAACTCTCCTGTTCTCTCTGTAGTTGTACATCCAGTGGTGTGATGATGCCACAGCAGCCGAGGTGTGTACACAATTTAAGTGACGTAAGAAATTACATATTAGTGGTTTGTTTTATTTAAGCCATCATCGTGTATTTTTGTGTAGATCTCGCGTCCCAGGTACAGCAGCCCTTACTCGTGGCCACTCTGTAACATCCTCTCCTATCAGAAGCAGTGGGAGGTCCGCAGGAAGATGAACGCTATTGGCTGGGGAGGAAAATCATTGGAGCAGGTTAGGGACTCATTTTTAAAGTGTTGTAAATTTCTATTTGTTTCAGTGCCAGCACATGCTTTATGTTGATATATGCTCATAAGATAGTGACAATACTGCCATAATTCATAATTCTCTGATTAATTTGTGTTTCAGGTTTATGAGGATGTGAGTCAGTGCTGCCAGGCTCTCTCTCAAAGGCTGGGAACACAACCATACTTCTTCAACAAAATGTGAGTATCTGTCAGTGTGTGTCAGTGAAGTGATCTGATAAGGAGCACAACATAAGGCCTTTTATTGCATATGACAGAAAGTACCGATTATGCTCTGAATCTGACCTTTTGTGGAGAAGGGTAAAACAAACTGGAGTGATTGAAAACATCTGGCAGTTTGGTCTTTTTGTTTAAGCGCCACCCTGTGGTGGAAGGCTACAATGATCTTAGTCACCCTCAGATGTGACTTTATCTCTGTGAACTGTAGATGTGTGTTAAAATCAGGGTTGCAAAATAACAGGAATTTTCAAAGTTGTAAACTTTCCATGGGAATTTATGAATAAACAGGAATAAACCTTGAATTTACAAAATGAAGGTTGGCCCTTCACAGGGATTTGAAATTTAGTTGGGGAAAGTATATTTTAGCATAATCTTGACTAAAACAACCAGATTTCACGCAAGCAAACTTGAGAATATCTGTTCTATCCCTCAGTCACATGAACAGAGCACACTGGTAACTGAAGGGGTATTGAGGCCACGCCCCCGACATGCACTGAGCATTCCTCCATCACATGCACAGATGATTCTAGAACCCTGGACTGTTGAGGACACAAAGTGCAGTTAAAACTGATCGTTCAATAAAATAATTGAAACTTGATGAAGTTTTACTTACAAATACATTTGTTGAAATGTTTTTAATTGTATTATTTAGCATGGAAGTCTGCCTATGACAAACAACATGTTTGTATTTTTGTTTTAATATAATACAGTTTGTTTAAATTACCCCCAATTTCCAGTTAATTCCCCCAAATTCCCATGGAAAGTTTCCAGTTGGAATATTTCCAAAGTCCCCAGCTTAACTTCCCAGGGAAAGTTTCTGGAAAATTTTCAGAAATTTCCGCCCCTTCGCAGCCCAAATTAAAATCTTTAAACAAAAGACCAGAAACAGGAGCCATTTGTTATTTTTAACTTGATGCATTTTTATGGCTTAATTTTTCAGTTTTGTTCAATTTAAAACCGCATTCCCATAAAAGTGGGGACAGTGTGTAAAATGAAAATGACAGAGCATGATTTTCAAAACACTGAAACTTCATGTTTCATAAAGATTACACAAAGTTGCCCTCCAAATGATGAAGTGATAAATTTGCCTTGGTTTTCAATTTTATGCCCATTTCAAATGTGATAACAACATGTTTCAAAAAGTTGGGCCAGGGTCTTGTTTATCATTTTGTTGTGTATCTCTGTTCACCAACACTCTGTAAGTGGGTGGAAACTAAAGAGACCGGTTTCTTTTTAAAGAAGTGGAATGAAAAATGCTTTATCACAGTCCATCACTGAGCTAATGAGATACCTGAGCCTGGAGTGACCTGTCTGATGTTCCTCACAGCAGGTTTCAAACAAGGTTATCAAGTGTTTACTCTCGGTCGTCTCAGACAAGCCTCCAGATGGAGCACTTTAAAAAAATCACTTCATCAATCCTGAATGGTGACAACTTAATAAAAATTAGAAATAGTTAAAGAAATGGAGATAGAAGTAAAACTCCCAATTTGCATTCTTAAACCCCAGGCCTTCAAGGATCATACGCCTTCTCTCAACAGAGTGACTCCATAAAACTCCAGAGCTGTAGCTCTGCGGCGACCCCTACTGACAGAAAAAAGAAACTACATCCAAATGGACCTTAAATACCTCAATGTTTGGCTTTTACAGATCCATGACAGAAACAAATCTCCTAAGTTCCTGTATTGGGTTTCTAAATCTGAAAAATCATTGTAGCTCTTTTTACATTTCCCAGAATGCCTTGAATTTTTAAGAAATGTCGTAATATACTACAGAGAAAAGATTACAGTTGATTTTTCATGAATTAATTAAGTGAAAAAATACCTCCAGGGTTATGGAGGGTTATGTTTTTGCCAGTTAAATTTTCAGGAAAAGTCGATCATGGCACAAGAAAGAAGTTATCAGAGTTTGGTGATGATCCAAACATAGAAGCAGATCCAGGAATTATTTGAATGATTCATTAATAATGTAAGATAGGGCAGTTTTCCCACATTTTCACTTATTAATCAAAATAATTTCAACGAATTTTGGTGAAATTTTCAGGGAATGTTGGTCATGACACTTGGAAGAAGTGATCAGCTTTTGTAGTGATCCAAAACCAGATGTGGATCTATGACTTTTTAAAGGATTTAATAATATTGTGAACAGGGGCAGTTTCCACGTTTTCATTCATAACTCGGCTAACAATGGGTAAAGTGCCTTACAAAGATTTGTGCTTTTGGGGCACTTCTAGTTTTGATTGATGTTGAGACTGTGATTATAAAACATGATTAATATAAACACTTCAATTCTGGATAACAAAAAATAAAGCAATGAATAATACTTAGAAATGAAAAGGTAGAAATATAAATATAAACAATGATATCTGAAAACAACATCAAAGTCTATGTTGGACTGTAATTGTTTAACCTTGATTGTCTTCTATAAACAATTGAAGCGCAAATTTTAACTGTAATTGAGTCTTGGTTAATTGCCCAGAATTAGCCAGTCTCCTTCCTGCCCACAGTAGGCTTGGCACTTCCTCATGACAGCACCCTCACAACTAGACTCACTGTTACCTATGCCAACCTCTCAAGGGCAGTTCTGCAGCTGCAGCCATGCTTTACAGTACATTTAGACTAGAGTGGTGCAGGAATGAGTCCAAAAACTGTGGAAGTGAGTGAGCATTTAGCACTTTCTGGTTCTTAAGCCCAAAACTATATGAGATTTAGCATGCCGGTTTCAGATAAATGCCTGGATTAAGGGTTGTGGTGAACACACACACACACACACACACACACACACCCCCACACCCACACCCACACCCACACACACACACACACACAAGATTTTCAATGTTTAATTGGAAATAATAAAATGCATCTGATGTTGCCTGTTTCTGGATCTTAAACTGTTGTTGTATATTTAAAATGACACTCTCAAACTAACTGCTAGCAAGAACTACCAAAATAGCCAGGGACCCAGCAGCAAACAATTCTGATCATTTTTTAATAATTACTAATTCATACACTATTGCCACAGCCATGAGGACCAACTTGGTAATATTCTCAAAGAGGAAGGTACAGCAAGATGTTTTACATTGGAAATATTGTCGTTGCTTCTAAGTTGAACCACCATAGTAGCTTACTGATAGCTTTTCACTCTTGCTGATTACGTTCAAGCCTACAAAAATCGAGAAAAGTATTTTTTTTAAGATTATCCCAAAGAGCAGAACAGGAATTTTCATAATTTTTGGTTTGCTACAGAGCTTATTATCAGCAATGATCCAAAACAGTAAAACATCAAGGATTTTGGTGGACTTGCAGTCGAAGGAACCAGTGCAATGCTAACTTCCGTGTTGGCCTACAAAACTGCATCATCCCTGCACCACTCTATTATGAAAATTCTCACAATGTAACATAAACAAACATTCCAGTGCCCAGAAATTAGTTTGCAACATAAAAACCTTCAACTGAAAACTGGTGATTGAATCTCATATTGTAGAGCATAGAGCGTAGAGTTAGTTTTCTGTGTGTGTGTTCGCAGGCCAACAGAGCTGGATGCACTAGTGTTTGGTCACCTCTTCACCATCCTGACCACCAGACTGACCAGCTCTGAGCTGGCAGAGAGGATAAAGTGCTACAGCAACCTGCTGTCCTTCTGCAGACGCATTGAACAGACCTACTTTGAGGACAAGAGCTCATGAAGGACTAAAAAAAATCTGTCTGTTCGTCTCTGTGTTATCTCATTCTGTACATTCTGTCCCCGCCTTTCTCTCTCATTCCTTCTCTGTAGCACTGAGAAGCTAAAAACAGCTTATATCCCCATGCCTGTCCCTTTGTGATTCCTCAGTCTTGTTTGTGCTTGTAAATTGTTGCATGCTGCTGACAGGAGTAGAGTAGGGCCAGATTTAAGGTTTAAGCTGTGTCCAGGGCAGAAATTCAGTTCTGTAATTACATCTAAAAATAATGTACAAAGTAAAACAGGATAATTAATGGGTTGTACAAAAAATACACGTCATGTCTTAGTAGATATGAACTGTTTTTAACAAACTGGTAGCCATTAAATGACCATGGAGCCTTTATCTTTCCAGCATTATGTGAGTTAAATGAAATTCCTGGTGATAAGTGATACCACTCATAATTGATGAATTGATTCAAAGGCATTTCAGCAGAGTGGAGGGCGCACATGCTTGTTTAAATGCTCATGATCCTCTGTTGTCAGCAATCTGTTACACAGGAACACTGTTTACTCTGACTTGCATCATAGTGCATTTTCAAAAACCCCACAGACTCTCAAAGAGGGGGATGGGGGGTGGGATTTAACCCCTTTGTGACACAGCTGCCTTTCAGAAGGCAGGACTCTCCTTAAACTGGGTTTGAAGTGAAATGGCTCGCTTTTATTTTTTTCTCCTTTCAGGAACTCATTAAGCTTCTAAAATGACCTGTGGTAGTTTTGTTTAGACTTTTTCATCTCACCAACAATCACATGAACGTAATGATGCTGCAGAGGATGTGACTTCTTCCTTAGTTTTTCCACCATTGTTTTCTTTGTGTGATTCAAAGTGCCTACGAAATAAATATCATCAAATTCAAACTACAGTATTGTTATTTTTTCACCCAAATGTTTGGATTTTAGATCTTTAATACCTGTTACTTTTTATCTTATTGTTTGGAGGTTTTCTGTCATTTAGGGAACGTCTGTACTGCCAAGTCTTGACATTAAGATTCCACAATAATGCTCCAAAGTTTTCTTCAAACTTTTCACAATCGTTCACCTTAAATGCAGGACAAACTGGTTTCATTTATGAGGTGAAAGTCAAGGTCATGATTGTGAGTGCGATACCTCAAGACTGCTTTGAGGGTTTTCTTTTCAAACTACCGCACAAACCGCATGTGTACTTTTAATGAAAGTTGAGCAGTTTGGATTTTGAAGGTCATAAACCAAACTCAAGGCCATAAAAGTGGCCATGCTTTACATGTTCATTCTTTTCTTGAGATCTGGTAAAGGCAAAGTTTAAAGGATTTCACAATTAGCTTGATTTGTAGGATTTTTATTTTTATAATTTTGCACAAAGGTCAAGGCCATGGAGCATCCTCTTGCTCCCTTGCCTTTGTTTGCTATATTGTGGATTGAAATGGTTTGGGAATCATGTTAATCCACAGCTCAGAATCAGGGCTGCGCATAAACAGGGAAAGAAGGGAGAGCTTTCTGGGGCCCAGCCTCGCAGGGAGGCCCACAGAGGTTAAAAATGGTCCATCCTAATTTCAAACAGTTATGACCAAACTTTACTTTAAACCTCTATGTTCACACTCTCTATCAAAGAACGAACATACCCGTTTATTTATGGGCATTTTAGTAAAATGTAAACTGTTTTAAAACAAACTTTTCCTAAAATGTTGCTGGCCTTTAACTGTAACATTTTCACTTTGTAAGCTCAGTTTTACTTAACTGTTGGGCTCTCAGGGGGCCAGAACAGTAGTTGGGATGGCAGCATATGAGTAAAAAGGGGCGATGCTAGACTGTTTCGAATTGATATGATACTGATAACTTTTTTCTGTAACTTTTTCTAATACCAATGCCAGTACCAATACCAATTATCTGCATACAAAATTTTGATACATTTTTGACATATTTCATGGACCAAAAGCACATAAAGTAAATATATAATCCAGACTCTAGATCAGGAGTGTCAAACTCAATCCCAGAAGGGGCCAAAATTTAAAATAGAGTCTAAGATGCAGGCCAAACAGGATCAGCATTTAATGAACAGTCTAAAATGGACTGTTTTAATCAGAAATATGAATTTGAACAGCATATTTATTTTTTGACAACATCAAAAGTCTGTAAAAGCACTGACCAATGCATTCATCCACTGACCTCTGATCAGAGTGATATTAAGGCAATGGGAGGAGGGGTTGGTGCACAGGTCCTGCATGGCAGCTGTTGCAGTGCATTGTGGGATTTATAGTGAATGATGGGAGTGCTATTAAATGGAGGGCCATTAATAATAGACATATGAAAAGATCTTGCAGGTGTATTTCATAACATGTCTGGCCTTGCTCTGGACCATCAGATATTAAAGTGAGTTTAGCTTTGAGTCTTAGTCCAAAGAATAAATTTAGCAGATACTTCACCTTTAAAGACTAAAGTGACGTGTTTTTTTGGATGACTTGATATCTATTTCATAAATACAAATACAAACAGATTTTAAACTCCTTTACAACTACACATAATCAGTTCTGGGTTCATTTAAAATGTGATGTTAGGATATTTTTTAAAGACTAGCAATGCATAAAATTGTGGATTTTTCTGTCATTCCTGCATTAATTTGCCAAAATACTGTGTTATGTTTGTGTGTGTACTGGGGGCAGCCGAGTACTTGATACCTCTGATTGGTTTGCAAAGTCACATGATATACAAAGTGGCGTCTTTGGACGAAGAAGAAAGAGAGAAAGACCGAAAACAGTCCTTAGAACTATGCAGATAACGCTTTGTTATAGTACTCATTTGGTATCCTTATTTCAAGGGAAATCACATCCAGAAGGCACCCCCACTGGGTCTCTCAGGTGCTCAGCCATGTCCTTGTGCTGCCTTGCTCATAATAGAAGTATGAAACACACAAAAAGAATCCCAGTCCTTCTTGATTCACCACTGTACTTTCACTGCCCTTTACTTTTATTCTTTGCTGTGGCAGTGGTCATATTGTTTGTCATTGTGTATAATGAATGATTGAATTCAGATAAACTGCAGGAAACAATACTTAAATGATTCATGAGTAGATAGAGTTTTGTTGTGACACGCTCCACTAAAAAGTAAATCAATCAATAGTAGAAGAAAACTGTAAAATATAAAGGCATCCCTGCAAAAGTCAGATTTATTGACTGTATGTAGCTTGTTTGACTCCAGAGTTAAAAATAAATCTTACAACATTGCACAATAAATCACAATCCCGAGATAAAACAAGAAAATGTTACATGTAGAGGAAAAGACATTGTCATTCTGAAAGCAAGACTAAAGAGCAGCACAGCTTCAGTCTCTAAGAGGACATCTTGAAATCTATTTTAGGACCTGATGGGAGGTTCAGTTCACAGACAGCTGTGTGTGTGCCTCCAGGTCTCAGACGAGCTCATTGATGATGTCTGATCACCTCTGATTGCCCTTTTTCAGTTCCCTGTGTGCGTGTCAGAAGGGCGAATGTCTGTCCTGGTTTCCTGTGAGGTCAGAGTGTGTGACATCATGAGTGATGACCATAGTTTGAGGTCAGACAGCGGGCGGACACACTCACAAATAAACAAAGTGGCAGAAAAGTACATCTTAATGAAGTCCTTTCAGTGTATGGCCATGTGGATCAGAATCTATGTCAATAAGAAAAGTCGTTTTAGTTTTAAAGCTTGTCTCATTAAAGGTAAGCTGTGATGAGACAGGCTCAACAGTGGAGGTGAAAAAACGAAAAATGCTTCTTAGACTGCAAATAACTAAACTAAAGTTGGGAATGCTATAATTTCAGCTGTAGACAAAAGACAACATTGCTTGGCACTTTTTGTTGATTTAAGCTAAACATTTGATACAGTCAATAACTCACTTCTCCTGCAAAGGCTGAAAATGATTGGATTTAGTAATAATGCATAAAACTGGTTCAGGAGCTACCTCTCTTAGTGGTCATGCCCACTTATATGCTGATGATATAATTATCTGAGTCTGCTGAGTCTGATTACATTGCAGTCAACAATTTGCAGCAGACCTTCAATATTCTGTAAGACACCCCGACTGACCTGAAACTCATATTGAATGCAGAAAAAACAAAACTACTAATTTTCTGCAGAGCTACGGTAACTGAGACTAATAATACATTTATTTTTGCTAGAAATGGGCCAACGATTGAAAGAGTCCCAGAATATAAATATTTAGGAGTTTGGACTGAAGAAAATTAACACTTAATTTTCATATTGAAAACCTCATCTGAAGGCAAAAATATGGTTACTTTCCACAGAAAAACAATCATTTTTATGATGTTCTGTAGAAAGAGGGTCATAAAGGTGGTCTTTATGTCTGTATAGACTGTGGGGATGACATCTATAGACTTGCCCCTGACACAACTCTGAAATGTCTTGGCTCTCTCTATCACTCCATGTTAAGATTAAGGGTTTTTTTCTCTCACTGAAAGACATGATATGCATTGGCATCGTTGTATCTACAAAGGCCTCACTGGAAAACGACCATCATATTTAAGTGAGCTCTTACATTTCTGTGTTGGGCCTCATCACACACGCTCCTCTGATGGGCTGTTGCTCCATGTTCCAAAGATCAGGTCAGAACTTGGAAAGTCTGCTTTTCTTACTTTGTACCTGACTCTTGGGATAGGACACAACACTTCTTTGAGGGTAACCCAACTTTTACCATTTGGCAGTTTTAGAAACCTGATTTTAAACCTCCAACCTCTGTCTGTAATTGTTTTAACTTAATTGTGTTTCGTCTTTTGTTCTGATGTTGATTATGAGGCTCAACTTTATTTACTTTTCTGATATTTCTTTAACTTTTTAAAAACATCAAAACTTTAAAATTATAAATCTTTGAATGTATTCATTTCCTTATATCATCTTAGCATAGTGGAAATATGCGAGTTTACTAACTTCTGTGGTCCTGAACCATTTCTCTGTTTTTATCTTTGTAATGACTTGATGTCATTGGAAATGAGGTTTGCTCCACAATGATCTCTTGAGTATAAAAAAAAGTTTGAATGAATGAAGAGGATCTTATTAATCCATCACAAAGCATGTGAATAACTTACATCTGTTAAATGATTTAACAATGAAAAATATCAGTTACATTAATAAAAACAACAAATATTGCCGGCAGTTTTATTCCACCACAACTTATACAATTGCCAGACACTGAAAGTTCAGAGGTGAAGAAGAAGGGCTGGGGTTACTTAAGTAACAGTGTGACTGGTAAACATGTTATAGGTGCAGGTTTTTAACCAGATTTGAAGTTACCGTCCTTATTCCTGTACCTGTCAAAATGTTTTTAGTGACCAAAGTCAAAAGAAACTCTTCAGTGTTCTTGAATTACTCTGTTACCAAGCAATAGATGGACATGAGATTACATTGTCTTGACCTTTGACCTCTGAATTCTAAGGGCTTGTGCTGGTGTGGAGGAAGGAAAAAAAAACCCAAGGCTGCACAAATGCACAAGGGGCAACATAAACAGAGAAATTACTGATGCTCTTGTTGAAGTTGTTTTAATCTTAAGCGTAGTTGGAGGGACATGTGGAGTATGGAGGACAGTCATATTAAGTTTCTCTCAGGGGCTACCTAACAAGTGTTGGTGGATCCACACCAACCCAGAACCCAAAGCACTGGGTTGGTGTGGATCCATCATGTGCATCGTGTTCAGGGACAGCTACCTTGAGACACATTCTGTCTTGTTGTGAGACTGGCCTATCACAAGGTTGTTATACAAGGCGTCACAACCAGGTTTTGAAGAGCTTAGCAGCAAAAATTGAAGACACAGGTGAAGAGGTAATCAGAAAAAGAGTGCAGGCATGCCGTTTTGTCTGAGAGAGAGAGAAATATACAGGGAGTCAATACTGAAATAAGCATGTCTTTGGCCACTGAGAGGATGCTTATGATTGGGAGATGCAGGCAGATTCAGGGCAGAATCTTGTTGTTTCACAGATGATAGTTTGCACCAACCAAAGCATAGACATAGTTTCATGGTCTCAATGGCAGCGGATAATTTATTTTATTGAGCTGACAGTGCCTTGGGAAGATTCAGCTGAGGAGTCTTATGACAGAAAACCGCTCAGACATGCAGATCTGGTGGCACAAGCTGAACAAGAGGGGGAAAACAACCAAGTAATTAATAATGTTTTGATCTTAATTACAATTACAGGCTTCCACAATTCTGAAAACTGAGCTGTTGAGATAAAAGTACTACTGGGCCACATGACATGTTGAACTTTTTTCTTTTTTCCATTATTATTACTAGCATTAGTCTGAGGTATTTGCATTTTTTAAAAGAATATTTCTTTGCATTGCCCGATCTTTAATGCTCAAATTGACAGTGTCAAAAACATATGCATTCAAAATAATAGATTCATAAACATATACACTCATTAAAAACATGTGGTGCATGTTTCAAATCAGTGAGTAATTGTATTTCATAACTGTGATCTTAATATCTACTAAAATAATAGAGACTATGATTTTTTTTACATAATTAAGCAGCCCATGGTGGAAAGTTAGGGTTTGCCCAGTGGAGGTGGGATGCAGGGGGTTCATGACAAGGTCAGAAGTTTCTTTTCTTAAAGAATTGGGTGTACAGGGACAGGGTCAATGAGTGATAGCAAAGAAGAGTGAGGTGAAGCACTTAGGGACAGTCAGTGGATCTGGATGAGGAGGAATAATACAGACTGAGCCAAGACTAAAGTAGACAAAAGAACCAATTTTCTAGACACTGTATATGTGTGTGTGTGGGAGTGTGTGTGCATTTTGTCTTATATTTATATTAATTTTACATGATTTTACGTTTTTAATGGCCATTGTTGTTGGAATAATTTACATCAGACAAGGGAAGGTAGTATCAGCGTGCCACTACCTTGGGCTTGCATGTACGAAGCCTGGGTCTGTTGATGTTCTGGCATTTGCTGCTCATCAGTCTAGAGTTGACGGGCCAGTAAGAAGCCATGTGAGAGAGAAGATGGCATCAAAATTGTCACTAACTGGAGCTCACATTTACAGAGCCTGGGTCAGTTGAAGGCAGTAAAGCTGTAGCAACAAAGGGCCTTCATTATGGCACAAGTACCCTGTATTTCCTTCAAATGTATGATGGACTCCAAATCAACATGGTGAAAGAAAAGGTACACGGTAACCACAGGGTCACTGGACTTCAGTACTGAAAGTATTAGGGTCCTGTTAGAAGGTTAGACAAAAATCTCTTGCTGTAGAGCTTGTTTCAACTGAAAAAAATTAAAATACCTCAGAACTTGATCAACTTTCATTCATTTACAGCTAATACATTTTTTTATGGAATATAAAATATTGAAGTGAAATATAAAGCCGAATGGTATGAGGACAGTTTAAGGATAATTCAAAATACCTTAAAATACAAACATTTTAAAGATATCTGACACTTGTTTTGTTGGCTAATATTAGCTCACAGCTTATCAACAATGTGCTCGTGATGCAAAAAAGTAAACAAAAACCATTTATGAAACCCCACACTACACCAGCAGCATGTAATGATTTTGCCAAAATACAGTACCTAGTATGTATATGCAAATATTTGTGAAATCCACAATATGCCCAAATTGCCTGGCTGCCTCAAGTCCCACCTCAACACAGCCCCAACATCTGTGAGTAGGTTGATCTAAAGTTTGGTTGAAATGAATGAACTGTTATGACAGTGTCAAATAAGTGAGCATCACTTTACTTTTTTTTTGCTTACAGAGATGATGCATAATATTTGCAAATACTAATGATTCTCTTTTCAGGCAATTATTGGCTAAAGATATTACTTTTCCAAAAGAGCCTGTGTTAACTGTTGACTTTGAACAGAGCAGCAAATGTTAAACATGGTCAGTTTCATAAATAATGTCTGTTTGCTAAGGATTTCATCCGAACTGTATCTGATGTCTAATTTTGTTCTCATAATTATAAAGTAGTTAGCATTTTTAAAATCTCAATTATGAAAATGAATTTGAATCATAGATAAGTGTTCTGTTTTAATTTCCAGCACATCCCTGAAGCAAAGCATAAAGCTGTCCATAAGCCTTGAATCACTGGTCTGGAATTTTCTTCTGTGCTAATGATGAATAATAAGTATCAAATTATCTTGGGGCCATGAACTTGAAAGGAGCTTCAGTTTAAACTGTACAATCATGTGTTTCATTTGTTTAAAAACATTTATGTACTTCAGAGTCTTATCCACGAAGTGCAGTTAAAAGGAAGAAGACACAACTTCCTTACATGGTTTCCTTTTTCCCTGTAAAACGCTCCACACAGAGATGAACTTGCAGGTGTAATGACGGGGATGTCCAGCAGGGGGCAGCACAGGAATAGAAACAGATGTACCAGCTGCTCATTCAACCTCAGATCCATGCTGATGATCGGAAAACATTGTTTAAGTATAATTTAAAATGCTTAAAAATAAAGCAAAAAATATAAATTTACAAAATGAACTTCTTTTGAATTGCTTTCTTTTCAGTTCTGGTAAAGATTCAGTTGAGATAATGTGTAAGCGTTATAAACATTTCCTAGAGGAACAGAGTCTGCTGTTTTCGTTGGTTTCATTTCTGTTTTTAGAGCACCATTGACCAGGGTGTTAACCCTCTGGTTCCACTGGATATTATTGTGTTTGCTGACACCATGATGCAACAAAATGCAAAATGGGGAAAAACAGCATTTTTTAATTTCATTCTTAAGTGATGGAGGTTTGGGGAGTGGGATTGCTCTCAACATTATTTTGTCCCTCTGTTTTGTGTTTAATGTTAAGACATGGCACAAATCACCGCACAAAAGGATCCATTATAGTAAAAATGACATTAAATAGTTAGAAGATGTTGATTTGAGCAAAAGTGATGTATAATCTGCAGCCTAGGACATGAAATAATTCTATAATGACAAGGATGTTTATGATTTGTGCAAATTGAATGACATCTCTTTTTATTTTGAAAAGTTATACTTTAAATCACCATGAACTCTGGGAGATCTGGATACTACAGTTTGGTGTCTAACAGGAAGATCATAATTGTCCAGGCTCAGACCATCAGTGTTCAGGTCTTATCAGTGTTTCAGTTCCAGAGTATTATGTCAGGGTCCCTCTTATCAGTGTTCAAGTGACCAGGTCTATTTTAGCAGTTTCCATATTCCTTTCATGAGTGTCCAAGACCGGGTCATCAGTTTCTAAGATCTGTTTATCATAGTTCTGGTCCAGATCATCAGTGCAAGGGTCCATGTCATCGCTTCGCAAGTCCAGATCAGTCCAAGTCCAGATCGTCAGTGCCAGGGTCCAGACCATTAGTGTCCAAGTTAATCATAGCAGTGTCTGGTCAAGATCAACAGTGTTCAGGTCTGGATAATTAGAGTCTGGGGTCAGACCATCAGTGTTTAGGTCTGGCTGGTAAGTGTCCTGGTCCAGCACATAAGCGTCTGGGTTCAGCTTCCTGCTCATCAGTGTTAAGCTCCAGATCATGAGTGTTCAAGTCCAAATGATCAGTTTTCATGTCAAATTCATGGGTTACCAAGTCTGGGATGTAAGTTTGAAGGTTCTTCTTATCAGTGTTCTAGTCCAGATCATCAATGTCAGGAACCAGGGCACCATTTATCAGGTTCATTAGTATTCAGGTCCTGGTGATCAATGTCCTGGCCCAGCACATCAGTGTTCAGGCTCAGCTTAGAGCGGTGTAGATCATAATCGTTTTGGTTGGACCATCAGGTCCATATCATAAGTGTCCAGGTCCACATTATCAGTTTTCATGTCCCATTCATGAAGGACCATGTCTGGGTTGTCAGTTTATAGGTCCTTACTAGTCCTATACATAGGTGCTTACTAGGTCTTCATTGTAAGGGTCCGGGTTATCAGTTCCCAGGTCTAGTGATTCAGTGTCAGGGTTCAGCACAGTCTGAGTCTAGGCCGTCAGTGTAAGAGTCCATATTCTGGAAGTCTGGGTTCAGATCATCACTGTCAATATCCATATCATCAGAGTGAGGGTCCATTTTTACAAGGTCTAAATATCAGTTTCAGATCATCAATGTCTTGGCCCAATGCCCACCCCAATCTTACCCTACATCCTTCTCCCTTTCCACTACAGAGCTTTCAGAGTCAAACAGGGCTTGACTCTGAAAGCCCTGTTTCTTGACTCTGAAACAGGGCTTTCTCATTCCCCCTTTACATTCACTAAGTCATTACTATCGAGTCTTATTGCCAGAGGCGTTGCATATTTCATATTCTTTTCTAAAATTGTACAATAAATAATAATTCATTAGAAATGATGTGTCTGCTTTGAAATGTATCAGAGAATTGCACAAAGGAGAACTTTTATGGATCTTTGATAATTTGATCTATAAGTTGTCAGATTAACGATTAGACTGGAGGATGATAATTAGTCTGCTTTATTATCAGAGTGAGTCATGATCCATGATCTGGACTCTGAGTAACATGAGTAAATGTGTGGGTGTATACGCAGTATGTCATTGTGTATGGTGCATATGGTATATATTCTAATCCAACAGAAGAAAACATTTGCAGAGCTGTGACCCAGAACATCTGATTCCATTCACATAAACAAGATCAACATGATGTCTTAGGCGTTTGTGACTTGGACACCAAAGGGAGGCACAGACTGAGTTCAGGACCCGCACTTTTATTAGCGTGTGTGATTCTGAGCCACTCACAGATGAGGGTAAAAACATAAACATTTCACATAACTAAATCTTTTCACATCAGAGCTTGCAAGGATGATTTAGGAAAATATGACATGACACAACCCCCTCATCCAAAAGGGTTTGCTGCCACCCTGCAGAGACTTAGTACAGTAACATCTCTGCAGGAAACCCTGACCCCTTTACCACATACCACCAATGGCATCAAGACCAAAACTGTTGTCACTGAACAAAGCTAATGAGTGATCTCACTAAAGTCTCTCTGATGGATAGAAGATAACTTTCAGTCTCATGGATAAAGATAAATGCATACAACTTTAACAGTTTAAAATACCAAATGTTTTTACACACAGTTTGTTTATTCACTGTAATGAATACTTTATTAATCACATTGTTAAAACTCATTAAAAAACAGTGTTTTATCTTCATTCTTAATTGGTTGTCATGTTATTGCCAATCATTTCTGGCTTGCATTTTTAGCAAAAAAGGAAAAAGCTGTTTTTAACCACAAATTGTCCTCAGTCTCCTGTTGGCTGTACATAAAGTAAATTTGTGTATAAGCTATTTTTTTGCATGGAGAGCTAAAGTGACAATCTGCTGACTTTATACAAAAAGCATAATTCTGAAAATATTTTCTGTAGTTCTTGTGGCTTTCAAAATGTATTTCCTATTCTTTCACACATTTCTGCATCATCATCCACTTTTTTTCTGGTATTTCTTAAAAAAAAATCGTTGAGGCTTTTTTTAGTATTACAAGGAATCAAGAGGTCAGAAATAAGCATAGTCTTCAAAAATCTGCACCCCACCCCCACGGACTCTCAGGAAGTATGCAAAAAATCTGTTTAAGATCGTTATTAACTGGAAGGAGTTGTTTGTACAGCTTTTGAGCATGCTGACTCCACAAATTGTGCAGTCTGCAGAGGCCATGAAGCCTGGACATTTAGGGGTACATCATGAACATTGCATTACTCTTTGTTATGGTCACTGCTGATCATAGATGGACTGGATTGTTAGTATGTTAGCTTGATGCTGACACAAAATAGAAAATGCTGTAATGCTAATCAAACAATTGCTTAGCAGCTTAAGTAAAAAGAGATTATTCCAAAAGTGATGAAATGCTGATTTATCTTATTTGCATATATCAAGCCTGTAATATGAAAACTATAGTCCCATTCACGCTGCTGTTTCAAGCCATAATATTAATGCTCCTGAGACACCAGTCAGTATGTTCACTCTTTAAACTGTAACACATTGTTGGTAGCAGAGACATTAAAAACAGCTTTACAAGACATTATCTATCAAGAACACGTGAGACAGTTATGAACTGAACTTCTGTTGCTTGATTAGTATGAATTCTTTGCGAATATAATATCAATAATTGTGCTATATTAGCAAGAACAATGTAAATAACTAGATGACTTGTTTCAACTACATGCTGAAGTTTTCGGGAATCCTTTCCCCTTTGCCAAGAATATCTGAAAAAAAGTCTGTGATTTAAACGGCTTATTTTGCAACATAAAATGCATCTGGCTTTACCCACTTTTGAATTTCCAAGTGTTATTGAGTTATTTAAAAATACGGTGCTTAATAAACTACTAATAAGGAAAACAAAAATGTCTGGGACCTGATTCAATCAATTCTGATGATGTTTATAAGCTCAGACTCATAGCCACAGCCATGGACACCAACTTGATTATGTCTTTGGACTAAAAGGAAATTCTGAAAGGAGGTTACGGCGTGGGGTTATATGCTGGAGTGCAATGGTTTCTGAGTTGAATTACCATGTCATAGTCCCATAATAGTCTAGCTTTTTACTCTTGCCAATTATGTTTAAGCCCTAAAGCTTGTAAAGTTAATTTAGTTTGTGGAGATTATCATGATGGAAAAAAAAATCATACATGTTTGACACACAGCTCATCATAAACAATGATCCCACACAGTGAAAAATCCCATAGGCTTTTAGATTGAGGAAACCAGCATGATGCTAACTTCCTGGCTGGCCTAAAGATACATAATCTCTGCACAACTCTACACATGCAGCTGCAGTAGTGCAATTGTGATCTCCCATCCAGACTGGCCTATAATAGTTTTCATCTAAAAGACACTTTTATTGTCTAATGCACAAAATCAAATGTACAAACTTGTAGAAAAATTGTATTGAACAGCGAGGTGTAAAGCTTCATCATCAACTTAAACAAAACCTTTTTGATGGATATGACAGCGCCATTGGCACACTTAATTTCCTCCGCCAACGAGGTTATTTTTTTGTTGGTGCATTTTTGTTTATCTGTTTGTTAGCAAGGTTATGCAAAAACTAGTGGATGGATTTTGCTGAAATTTTCAGGAGATGTTGAGAATGGCCCAACTTAAATATGAATAGATTTTGGTGGTGATCCAGGTAACATTAGCAAACAATCATTTTTGCTCAGTATCTGTCCAACTAATAATGATATCAACATGACTCTGAGTGCTAGGTGTGGGTTTTCAGGGTCAAGGAATCATATTATGATGGTAAGTTTATCATGGAACTACTGCTTATTGAGGTAACTGCAATACGTGAGCTACCTTGGTGGAGGTTTGCTCTCTGCGAGTGCTTTCTAGTTCATATTGCCATGACTTTGCTGAGAACCTTGGTGTCATCTTGGACAGTGACCCTAAGCTTGATGAACAGGTAAGATCTACAATAAGAACTTACTTTTTTTTCAGTTACTGGCTACTAAGATAAGACTTATCTCCCAAAAACAGGTTTTGAGAGAGCTATTTACTGCATTGTTAAGTCACGCCTGGACTACTGCAGTTCTCTTTTTGTTGGTCTTCGACAGTCAGCTCTGTGCCCTCTACAGGTTGCTCAGAATGCAGCTGCCCGCCTGCTGACTGGCAAGAAATGGCATGACCACATTACACCTGTCTTTGCCTCTTTGCACTGGCTGCCTGTTAATTTTAGAGTACAGTTTAAAGTTTTATTAACTGTTTTTAAATTTTTAAATGGTCTGACACCATCGTATTTGTCTGAGCTGTTGAAGCCTCACACCACTACCAGGGCACTTGGGTCCAGCTGCTCCTGGCAGTGCCTCGGTCCAGACTCTCCACGCGTGGGGACAGAGCCATCTCAGAAGCAGCCCCAAAACTCTGGAACAGCCTACCTGTCCAGCTTCAAGCTGCACAGTCAACTGAGCACTTTAAAACACTGCTAAAAACCCATCTTTTTTCTTTGGCGTTCAGTCCCAGCTAGACAAGTAACCTTGGCTTTTATCCTTTATCTTTGATCCCCTATCTTCTCTTTTACTCTTTTATTGTGTTTATTCTTATTTTATTTCTATTTTTATATATTCATTTTCAATATTGTGTTCTTTTTTATTTCCATTACTGTTTTTATTATTATTAAGTGTATGCGTGATTATACTGTACCCCTATACAGCACTTTGGTCAACCGAGGGTTTTAAAAGTGCTTTAGAAATAAACTTTGACTCGACTTGACTAAGCATCATTTTTATACCACCAGTATGAATGTAGGCGTGTGTTTGTTCCCGTGTGGTCTGTGTGTTGAAGTATGGTAACTTTTTTTAAATGTCTGATTATGATGACAATCAAACTTGTTTGCATGTATCAGTGTCTATATTCACTTCTACTGCATAAAGAAGTGATTTTCTTTTGAGGCAATGTAGATTTGAGTGGAATAAAGAGATTAGCTGTGTGTCGATAATCCTCTCCTCCTCTCACGGGCCATCCTCTTAATGCTTAAAAAACAAACACACACAAGTGCACAAAACATCTGACTATACCACACTCCTTCATGATTTTTGTTTCTCTCTAAATGACTGTGTTCCTTCACAGTTTACGCTGATAAAGTTGTTTTGCTGCAGCAGCCTTGAAGACAAAATTTAAATGTTGAAAAAACACAAGTCTGATTCGTCCCGGGAAAGGTTGTTTTGGAGTCTAAAAGGCTTGAATATTGAGAGATTTTAGACTCTCCTGTGTCTCACTGAGCTTGTAGAAGTTCACAGTTATACAAACATTGCCCCTGATTAAGAATAAATACGAAATGCACCCAAACATATTGCCATAAAGGAAGAAAATGCACCTCTTTGCTCTTGTGTTTGGAAAAAGGGGTTCATGTTGATGTATGGGGCAGAGAGTTACATATTTAAGTGTTCATATCACAATAATGAGTTGGTAAGCCAATCCGTACTGCATGAGCCAACTCACAATTACCAGACTATAAATGTCCGTTTACAAATTTGGGCACAAAAAAACACAAAGATGTTGGATGTGAGCCTGGAGTCTGAGCTGGAAATCTTCCACCAAAGCTTGTGGGGCTTCAATTCAAAAATCCTTTAAATCCAATTTGTAAGTGAGCTGTTATCTGATGATTTTGTGCCAGTGTTTAAAAAACTATAACGTTGTTGTTTTTGTGAGTCAGTCAGTAATGCCAGCGTTGATTTATGATGAGGTCTGTGGTCAAGACAGCAGTTATTTTCATGTGTTTTAAAAGAGGATGGTGGTGTGTCATGTGGAGACAGTATGGCCCATTTACATCTGTCTGTGTGTAGTTTACAGTAATCAGCGGCTCTGCTGCAGGGTCAGCGTGTAACCTGAGAGAGAGACGCTGGATTCAGAGACACGCTGGCAGAAACGTCTGTTTAGAAGCAGTGGGTACACAGCTAAATTGTGGGGGAGGTTATGGTGTATGATGGGTTTTGATACTTTTTTCTCTATGTAAGAATGTGGGAACCAGAGTAACCGCTGTCAACCAAAACTGAGTGATCCACCCACTCTAGAGCCCCCTCAAACCACTACAGAGGTTTTATGTTTCATGCTGAAGAAGCATTTTAAGGCAGTTTCTCGGCAGATTCAGGGTATCTATGCACGTAGCCTTGTATTTTTGAAAAAGAGGTTTTCCTTATCAGATTTAAAAAATAATCTCATCCACCCACTCAAAGTTTTCAAAAACATCGACATGAAAACATATGAAAGTGCTGTTTAATGTAGTGGTAACTGGTGTGAGCAGGCCTTTCCCGAGAATGTTTCTTTGTGCTGATTATAATTTGATACATATCTGCTAAGCTGGATCAGATACTATAATGAAAACAATATCATAAAGCACTCATGAGAACTCTTGTCAGTTTTAATATCTGTTATAATGATATAACCTTGCAGTGTAGTTGAATCTGCCTGATTCAGTGTCTGTTATCAGGAAGTTTCATCTTGCAGGGCTTCAAGCTGGAGTGATTATACTCGGTCTGCAGAGGCACTGCCCAATCAGCGTCCTTTGAGCTTAAATAGATCTAAGAACATGATGGTAGATAGAAACAGCTTGTGATGACATTACAATGTATGCTACCTGCTGTAGCAGCAGCTTTATCAAGACTGAACAACATTTCTGTCAGGAC
This sequence comes from Cetoscarus ocellatus, assembly GCA_037902135.1. Taxonomy (NCBI): domain Eukaryota; kingdom Metazoa; phylum Chordata; class Actinopteri; order Labriformes; family Labridae; genus Cetoscarus; species Cetoscarus ocellatus. Next base: position 1,617,152 of record JBAMNC010000034.1, on the reverse strand, counting down.
CACTCTGTCAAGTAAAGACACAAGAGCAGTTGTTTGAATTTGCTATATTTGCATACTTTTAATATGGCAGTGGAGTTCTGAGGGGGCTCTCCTTGCCTTTCCACATGCTGATAGTGGAAGAAGCCCTTAATAGGAACAGCACTTGTTTCTGCCCTCCTTGCAGCACAAGAAAAGCATGAGGCAGGCAAAATTCCCCTCAGATGTCAGCTGACATTGATTGAATCAGAATAGCATAAAAAAAGGAGCTGGGGTGGAGGAGGGTTGTAAAGCAGCTTGGAGTGGGAGCAGTGTAGAGTAGGCTAAGTAAGGCAGTTTGAGTGTATTTTGCCAATGGCAACTTGGAAGCAATCAGCAGGCTCTCAGCAGTGGTGGATTACTTTTGGATCATCTGTTGACCATTAGAATACTAGCATGTTAGTAATCTTGACTCCATTTCCTGCTTGAACTAACTATGGTCAATTTCTTCCTCAAATGAAGAACAAAAAACAATAATGAAACTTTTCTCGATGGAACAGATACTTTGCCTTTCACGTTTTAATGGCAGTTTGATGGATGAACTCATGTGTGCGATCAGCTTCACTCCTTAGCAGCAGTGCCTGCCACTATATCATCTGATTGGCCCATATTTAATGTGACTTGCATGGTATAAAGAGTTTCTGAAAATTTTCATCCTGGTAAGTTATGTTACATGTGTTTTTCAGTGATCTTTTAGCATCTACCGCACACCAAAATTCATGCAAAAAGCTAGCCTTACATGTGAGCACAGTCTCAGGTTTTTTTCTATTTTTCTGTGAACACGAAGATGAGGCAGACAGTGTTGCGCCTGAGCACGCCACATGAACAATGTTCATTGAATGGTAAATGATGCTGAATTGTCTATTTCATCTCACTTCACTCAGGAAATATGAAACAACTGTTTATATTTTCAGATGAACTGGGACTATTGAGCATGTACTAAGTTGGATCGATGCATAGATTGCTGTGAGAGGATACTCTAGGAGCCTTTGTCAGGATGCTCCAAGCCTGAAATATAAATAAGGAAGCATGTCCTGGGTTTGTTTCAAAATTGATCATATTTACTCCATGATGGGACTCTCACTTTTTACATTATGCTTTCATTAGCTCCACCAAGGAGGTTATGTTTTTGCTGGCGTTTATCTGTCTGTTTGTTTGCCTGTGTTCAAAATAACTTGAAAAGTTCTGAACAGATTTGGATGAAATTTTTAGGAATTGTCAGAAATGGGATATAGAAGAACTGATTAAATTTTGGGGGTGATCCGTATCACCGCCTGGATCCGGGAATTTTTTAAAGGATTCTTTAACATTGGGAGCTGGGACCATTTTCGGCATTTGTGCATATAACTCCACAAAAACCTACCTTGGTGGAGGTTTGCGCTCTCCGAGTGCTTTCTAGTTTTGAAAGAGTTCTCAGACAGTTGTAAATGAAGCCACTGGCAAAGCTGTTCAGCTTCTTCTTGGAATGCTAAAATTTATTAAACAAAATCAATGAACAAGTGCGTGGGATTTTATGTTAATAACAGGAAACTGTCAGGTTACAGGCATTACTGGTTTCATGTTCAATTCTGTTCCCTTATTTCTGCCTTCCTCCCTAAATGTCCTCAGGTCATCATTTTCTCAAAGAACTATAAACCCCCAGAAAGGGTTAATCCACAGCCTGTAAAATAAAGAGTGATTCATATGTATGCTTGATAACATATTCTAATAATTTATTCTCTCTCTTTACTGAGGTAATAGATATAGATCCTATGATCGTACCAATTTTTCTAAATCTAATGGCCTCTACTGGAGTAAAACTCAAAGAGGAGTAACATAGTGCAGGAATCTAGTGAACTTACTGTTATTCATAATTTAAAATGATAAACAACAAACATGAACTATTTCCTTTAAAGTTGCCTGCACTGAACTTCTTCCAAGCTCCTTTTAAGAAAGAACTTGCACAACTCTGCGAGCAGGCAGTAGAGTCTTCTTTTTTTTTGTTGTTTTGACAAACTCAAACTGCTTTAGAGAAAAATCTTGACTACTGGATAGACAGCAACATCTGCTGACAGGGGGAGTGTGACAGGAGCGGTCTTGCAGACTCATTTTAATGTGACAGGTTTAAATAAATCACTACTGTGTATTTTTCTACTTTTCTACTTTTTCTTATTTTTTTTTCAAGGGTAGGACAAGAGAATTCAAGTGTGACTTTACTTTTAAGATTTTGAAATGGAATTCAGTCATTATTTTCCAAGTAGTTTTATTAACAGGGAAATGAACAGTGACATATTGTTTGAGGTGTTTAGCAACAATTAGCCTCACAGGAGAATATATACGAAATCAGTTTTTAGCTGCAAGACATCTATGCTTAACTGGCACAGTTGTTTGACTTGTTCTCCTGGACAATACTCCACAAAAGTCTGGGGAGGGCAGAACCTTTCAAAAAACATTTCCAGAGTGTGATTGGATGATTGCTCTATCACATTTAGTAAGGGCCAATCAGATGATGTAGTCGGTGGGTGCTGCTGCTGAGGTGTAACATTCTTAATGCAAGCCGGTTCTTCATTTAATGCCCATAAACTGCTACAAAAGCAGGTGGCATCCATGTTAATTGTTTATGGGCTTGCAGGTGCTTCTTGCTGTTGTCACTCCATAGCTACTGCCTCTTCCTCCTTAAAGAATGTTACTTGGGCAGTGCCTCTGCAGGCTGGCTCGAGCTGATCAGGCACTGAATCAGGGCAGATCAAGCTGCACTGCAAGGTTACATTTGTGCATCCTGTTGAGTGACTGCTCAAGCAGCTTGTGAGATATTAAAGGGATAGTTTGGGTTTTCTGAAGTGGGGTTGCTCGAGGCCCATGGCATTAGCAAATATGACTGCCAATAGAGGAACTTCTAAACTCTGTCCCTGGGGGGAGATATATGGGGCAGACTCTAGCCAATACATAGTTTTACCACCAGTGCCACCAAAAGCATCCTAATTAACCCACTTAGAGGTTTAAACTACTAAAAAATGACGGGATGCTACAGTAAGACTCTTTACAGCATTGAAATTTTTCAAGACACGTAAGTTAAAATATGCCAATCTAGTCATATGTTTGTGGTTCTCCTACATCTGGAAACTAAAAAAAAATCATACAATCTGGTAGAATCTGGGCCTGATGTGACTGCAAAATAATGCATTATAAAAACACCTTTCTCTCACCTGGTATCCCTGCTGATAGACCCCACTCACAGCTCAAAGCCATGGCAGCACACAGTTGTCCTCATGACAGAACACCCCTGGAAAGAGAGGGGCAAGCTGAGAATAAGCTCATTTTGAATTTTCTTTTATTTATTGTCTTTTATTTCAAGAGACTCACACCAGATCACCTCTTTTGAGACCCTCTTTGGTGATTTATCCATATCATATTTTGACCAAAGCACGGCACAGATGTTTCATTTAGGCCTTAAGTGACTGTTTTATAATTAAAAAAAAAAAGGGTTGGATATGCCACCTTTAAAATTTAATCTAAATTTAAACTTAAATTTTGGAGGCTTTAGTTTGGTTTAGCTGTAAAAATGGCATCCCATGCACAGAAGCTACAGTCATCACTGCTCTGGTCATTGTTTTGACTCTTGTTGCATGTCAGCCCTCCTCTGTCTCCTCGATTTCCTGTGACATTGGATCTGCCCGGCCAAATAAAAACCTAATAGCCCAAGAACAATCTTAAGAAATGAAACAGTGCACAGATTCCTGTGACCTCTTGAAATCACCGGGAAACAGAACTAGGCACTTACGCACTTCTTGTGAACGTGCCATAAGTCCACGACTATAATAGTGCTCTTTGGGACTGAGCCTTAATTTACTGAGGTCAAGACAACATTCACAGAAAAGTTACACAGAGAGCCCTCTCTGTTGGATCAAATGGTTCCCTGCTTCAGGCACCCTAATGTACTGCTACACTGCATATGTGTCCTCCAAAGTTTGAATCAATCTCTGAATTTTGAACTTAAATTGACTCTTGTCTCTTGATGTTAGTACTGTGATTGGATGATGACCAGTCCAGGGTGTAACCAGCCTCTTTCAAACTGAGGCTATGTCCACATAAAGGCAGGTATTTATTAAAAACTGAAGTTTTCCCTTCTTGGTTTTGAAAGATTTTTTTTTTTTAAATCACCATCCAGATGAAAACACATAAATTGTCAAACATTGTTTACTACCTTACTTCTTTGTAACTATGTCCACGATATGCACCTTTTTCCAGTTTCTATTCAATGGTTTTTTTCATATCTGTTTCTACCACTGGAGTTAGGGTTCAACTTGTGGGTCTGTTAACTGGTGTTAGCAGGAATGTTGAGAATTTTTTTTCTTTGTTTGGATTTCAATTCTTATTAAAAAGTCTTTTGGTTTCAAAAAGTGTTATAGCCATTACAACCACAAAGTGAGCAGCCATGGGTCACTGGTCAATACGGTCACTTGTGAGTCTCATCCAAAGTGTTGGCAGTGTTTGTATCATCAGAGGGTTTTTCATCTGGTATCAAAATGAATAGTGACGGAGTGACAGAAAGTCTGTGTGAGCATGTAAATAGTCCAGTTATCAATACTTTAAAACTGCAACAGTGTAACAATGTCTCAGGCAACACTTGTAAACAACAGTGAGGACAAGCATAGAGTGACATCACCCTGCAGAGAGGTTGGCACAGAATGTGATGTTGTGACCTGTGTGTTTTCCCCGTCCACACTGAGACACCCAAAACAGCATTCTCAAAAATCTTCACTTTGGTGGGAGTTTTTCAAAACATGCGCTTTCTGTGACCTAAAACGCCATTTGTTAGTGGGCAGAAGGCCAAAGCACACAGAAAAACCTCTGATTTTAAAAGAATACCTGCCTACATGTGGACATAGCTGGGATAGGCTCCAGCCCCCAGTGACCCCAAAAGGAATAAAGTAATATAGGTAATGGATGGATGGACAAATGGATGGGAACATCTGACCAGTGTTTTGGTATTGATATGAGCTCCTTTTCCATTATGCCACTTCCTGACAGTCATATATTTTACTGTCAGGAGTACTTGACAGTCATCCTGTTATGTTGTTTATGTCTATGTGTATGAAGATAAGTGAGAAATGAATAATCACACAGTCCACACAGTAAAAACACTGTTAACAGTGCAAACTCATTCAGACCCTTTGCCATGCATGAAAACTCCTTTTATCTCTCACTTCAAGCTCTGCATGAATGTAACAGCGAAGTTAGCGAGGCACCACAACACTTTTAAAGACGATTTCCTGGAGGAGAAGTCGTCCTGTGATGTTGTGTGAGTGACAGCGAGCGAAGACTTCCACCAAGATTCATGTGTGTGTTTACTGTGATGGTTTACTTTACTCTGAAACTCCATTTTAATATTAAACAGCAGCAGATGGCTCCTTATGAGGGGAAGGAAGAAATAAGCCTTGATATCTGCTTCTGTGCAGAGTGTGCGCTCAGACACCCACAGGAAGAAAAACCCAAGCAGAGGAGAAAAGTACAAGATTGAAGAAAAAAAAGAGAATTCAGAGAAAGTCCTGGGTGTTCTTCGAGTGACATTTTCACACTCTTTTCTTTTGTGTTTATGTTTAAAATGAGCGACAGGAGACGGAGGGGTTTCAATCAAGATGTGAGCTAAACGGCGAATCGTGCTACGCCACATGTTTTAAACGTTAGTTCATGTTGTTTGAGCGTAATCCGAGGTGTGTTTCATTTCCTGGAGCTGTCACTCTCTCTACAGTGACCTCACCCCATGTGTGTGTGGGGAGGCCCTGTATGACCATAGGGCTTAAGTGGCCTTAGGGACCCCTGCAGCATGTAATCACACACACTCGCCCTGAAATTTAACAAACATGTGAAACACCCTGAATGTGTGTGTGTGTGCAGACTAAACACTGACCTACATTGCTATTTTTACTGATTAGAGGTTGATCATAATGAGAGCTATTAACATCAGACCTTAAACACACACACTTCTCCACACACACAAGGTCCATGTTCACCTCTGATTCAAGCTACACAAACCAGGACACACTTCTGCTGCTGTTGCTGTTTTTAAGCAAGGTAAGACATCTATTATTCCCTTTTTTTCTCTGTAATCTTTATTTTTTTCTTCTGTGTTTATCAGAGTCACGCACACAAACACACACGAAACATCTTGCATTAAGTTTAAGAAATTCACAGCAAAGGATTCTGGGACAAATGGTCCAAAACTGCACTCTGCTGTGGATTTCATGAAAGCAGATTTTCGTTTGAAGATTTGGTGTTAGGCTGTGTTTGTTTTTCTTGCGAATGGTTCATCTTACTGCAGGATAACATCACATGCTGTCTGCTCCTCTCTGAATGCTGCTCTCTGTGGTTTTTAGGATAACGCACAGACACACAAGTATGATAATGTTAATCTAAAACTGCAGCATTACAGTGAATTTTAGAGAGGCTTTGTGTTTTTTTTTGCCTCAGTGCTCCATAGTCAAGGTTGGGAGTATTATGTTTTGGGGTTGTCCTTCTGTCTGTCCGTGTTGGCCTTTCTTGCTTATTCCATATCACAAGTACATGTGAGGGATTTTCTTCAAACTTAACATGAATTTTCATGAATAGATTGTGTGGGTTGTAAGTTCTACTGTGCACATGACACAAAGCATTTTGATGTGCAGCACAGACATCTTTCCTATTTTCTTCCTGACATATTTTTCACTTGCTAAGGTTGTTTAAATATCAAATGAACATGGATCCCAATGTCCAGGGGTGTGTATGTCTGAAAACGAGCAGTGAGAAGACCCAAAATTGGTGTGTTCCAATCTTGAGGGTGCACAAAATGACCAAAAGCCTGGTCCAAAGTCTAAAGACTGCAGTCAGTTAGAGTTCAGATACTTAGAGCAGCCATCCTGGGTGCCCTCTGACTTTGTTTGTGGTGACTTAGAAAGAAACATAAAAATGTGACCAAGTATTAACATGACTATGTAGATTATTAGTGTATTATTTGAGACACATTTGTCTTATATGCTCTATGTCCTAAAATCACAATTTCAATGCCTGGTGCTGCTCTTTCTGCACTTTTTAGTGGGTAGAGTTAACTTGAAACCATCAACTTTTTTTTTTTTTTCAGGTGGAAAAACATTGAGCAAAAAAAGTGACAATAAATTATGTTTACAGACCCCCAGGAAGAATAAAAAAATCAAGAAGAAAAAACGCATAAATCCATATCACTTTTGAATGTAGCACCAAGCCTGATGTCCTGGTGCCATCCATTTCTCCCACCTCTCTAAATTACTGACGGCTGCTTTCAGTCTGACTCCTCTCTGCTGCATTTCTTTCATCATTATCACATCAGTGAAAAATGTCAGCTCGAGAAAAGAAGCTCCGCTCTTTGATTTTCAGTGACTGACACTTAACTCTGGCATTTGTCACCGTTCTTTGAGACGTCTGAATAAAGAAAGCCATGAACCTCCTGTGTAGCAGCTCTGGGTCTATCTCAGTGCAGCATTGCGTCATTCATAATAATGTACGGGTTATCTGTGGGATTAATACATGCGCGGAAACATAAATGTAAAAAATGGAGCCAGTAATGCAAAGTACATCACAGTCTGAGGGTTTGTTTTTGCATGGAAGAGTGAGATAGAGGAGGCGAGGAGGAGGAGGCGGGAGGAGGACTTAAAAGAGAGAGAATAAGATGTGAAACAGAGGAGCACTTACTCTCACTCACAAACACACACAGATGTCAGGGTGCTGCACAATATATGGACATGACAAGTACATGAGAAACACATCCTTCCACACCCAAACACACTTTCTGCTCTCGTTTTCCAGTAAACATCCCCCTCTCTCTCACAGATGTACACGAACTACACAGTTGTTCCAGCCGAGCAGACTCAGACCATCAGACTATAACATAAGAATGGTGGATGTACGCCTTCATGGGTATGTGATTTCTGGACACTGACATTAAAGTGGCGGGTTAAAGGGTAAGAGATAAAAAAATCTTTTCATACCAATTTTTGAAAAAGTAAGAGAACAATTCCATTGATATTTAGATGTTTGCCCCAATTCATTGTTTTATGCCCCCCATACTGCATATTGTCGCTGTTAGCCACAAACCTCCTCCATTTTTTATAGTTTTCATTCTTCGTTAAACAGTCACCTTCCATGTTGGTGAGTGAGTTTTATAAACTTTTAACTGAATTAAAGTACAAAAAAATGAGTTGTTATCAGGACAATACAATGTCTTTTCATTCATTTAAAAGGTGTTTTTTGATTTATTAAAAAGTGGAAATTTGGAGATTACAGGTTTGTGCCCAACAGCTTCCTGGATTATAATAATCAATGACTACAAAAGTTTCATAAAAAATCAAATTCATCATTATTGATAAGAACCTTTAAATTTTTCCTTGAGAAAAAAGAAGAAAAAAGCAAAAAAAGAATGGATTTAAATCCTGTCATACTATAATTACAGTAAAGGTACTTCGTAGAGTTGAATTGTGGCAGCACAGGTTGTTGGCCATCCCAGAAGAGGGATATGCAACTGGTGATCATGAGGCCACATTGATGTTCTTTCTTTCAGGGTGCCAAGTAGTTGCAACTGGAGGCATACTCTTAATAAGTAAATAAAAACATCTGAGCTACTAGAAGTGCTCATGGAGCACAACCCTCCATCAAGACATTTCTGACATTCTTTGCCAAGTTACAGCAAAAATAAGTTGACAAATCCTTCAAATTCCTGGATCTGCATCCTGAAATCAGCGCTCTTGGTCAACCTTCAGGGTTGTAACTCGGTTTTTCTAAACCCATTTGAGGATAAAAACAATCTCCAGTTATGACAATGCATTATTTATTTATTAAAAACACAGTGTTTTTTTGCATTCCCTAAAATGTAGTAATTTCGGAGATGAGAGGTTTCTGCCCAAAAAAATACGTAAAGATTTGACCAGCATTTATGATGGCAACATTAATATTTCTAGTTCAAATGCAAAAAGTAAAGCTCATTTTAATTTACCTGACATGAAATTAAAACCAATGGAACATATTTTTCATTGCAAAATCTACTGGTTATTAAAGTTCATTTGACTGATTTTTTAATTAAAATTCATTATGCTAAAAAGACTTTCACAGAAACAATTCTTTAAAAAATCACATCTACTAATACCATTCAATTGAACTTTGCACATTTTATAGAGGCAAATTAGAATGAAATACACGGCAAGTTTTCTTCTTCGCATTAACAGCATCTGCAAATTTGAAATCAACGGGGGAGCTGCATTTTGTGAGAAAGGCCGCATGTGGCTCTTGACCTGTCAGTTTGTAACCACTAATCCAGAAACAAATGAACTCCTCAACAGTTTTGTTAAAGACCAGAATATATTCAATTGAAACTGCTCATGATTTGCAAACATGCAGCAGCCTTTTGACAGTGGTATTATGTTAGAGGTGTTATGGAGAAGGCATTGACACTGTCAGCCATGACGTCCTTCTTTTGATTACTGCGTCCTAACAAAACGCTTATGTTGCACTCCATCACTCAACAGGCCACCCGCTGTCCACGCTATATCTATTAATGTTTTTTGTACTGCAACCCTGTTTCCTCTTGTAAACAACATGAAGTACTTTTATTGTTCAGGTGGAGAAACAGACGTGCAGGGCTTTGAGTAGACGAGTGGTCGACTCAAAGGCTTGTCAAACACAGAGCTCACTGTGAGCCAAATAAAGTTTCTCTCTTGGTGTTGAAGATGTCAGGTTAAACACAGATATGGCTGAATGCTGAATGAAGCCAAAGCAAACCGAGAAAATCCCTCCAGCATCTTGTCAGTCTCCGTTGTATATATTTAAATGTAATCAGCCTGATTTTGTCGGTGATGCTTGCTTGCATTGTGTTCTGTTAACCCATTTTCAAAATACAGATCTGTGGGTGAAAATATCCCCTTTTCATTCATGGCCTGATGCTTTTAAGCAACTTTACAAAGGACTTTCAAAAACTGGAGGTCAATTTACTTCTTTATGCAGATGATGTAGCAGTATGCTCCTGCTAAGGCATCCAGCAAGGTAGATCCTAAATATTTACCTGCACAAAGTCAGTGGCTGGAGACCAGTCATCTTGTTTTTAAGTCTAGATTAACCCTTGCAAAATTGGGGGACTTTACCTTTCATACCTGGAATGATGTACACTTTGTTTAAAGAAGGATGTTGATGGTTTTGATATTAGTGCTTGATGATTTAAAAAAGAAGTTTAAGGCGAAGTTTTGAAAAAAGAGATTGAATCAGAAAAAGATTTGAATCAAAAGCCCTTTTCACACATGCAACCCTGATTTTGATAATGTCTGCGCAGTTTGCCTGGGTAATTCCCTGACATGGTTGTTCACAGTCTCTCCTTTCAGCAGGGAGTATGCCCCGCTGAATGGGGGAGCAGTGGTGAAGGGGGGTCCTGGTTTGGCAGGACACAACATCAAAAATACATGGCGGAAGTCAGTCTTCATAATGCAGCAGCAAGGCAGAGCAGTGCCTTATGCAATGTTCACAATTTATATGCTTGCTTCAGTGAAGCATGATTAAAAAGCTCATGAAAAGCCTCAAAGAAAGTGTTGACAGGAACGCTGAAGCTCACAGAAGAGAATATGAAGAAGCATCACCATGTGCACGATGATTACACCGGAGAAAGAAGCTGCAGAGTTTTAGCTCCGTATCCAACTGCAGTGTGAGTGTCCCATTGGTGATTGTTTAAGAGAAGATGTAAGACAGAACTTTGATTATGTGCAGTTAAAACAACACCGTCAAATGTCCATTTGCTCTTTTGAGTTTGTGTTACTCTCTTTACAATCAAAGAAACTTTTCCAGCAACAGCGGTTGTTTTTATCCATCCTATCAAGTCTCCTTTTCAGGTTTTGTGCCGGTCACACAAGACGCCTTCTCCACTTGCCGCAGTAAATTACCCAGGCTACTCACTGCTGCATCACACTTCAGCTCACTCAGACTTTAGGCTGATAAAATACTAGGGGGGCATGAGGAAGCTACCCAGGTAAAGTCAGAGTGAAAAACTTGGCTGTCCGTGCTCACTCATAAGACTCCCCCCGGGTAAAGTCCAGATAATTCCAGGGTCTTGTTTTTGCAGGTGTGAATTGGGTTAAAACCAAGTGCTTTAAGCTTTCAAATACGTTTAATCTCATGTCCCTATATCCTACAGAGACATATATAAAGATGTAAGTGAACTGTAAAATTCTGTGCATTTATTTTTAGAAAATATTCAGGTTACAGAGAGTGCTCCTTTCAGAAACACATAGGTCTAAATGGAATAAATAGCTTCCGTATTTTCATCCATAGAGCTCACCTAAAGGTTGGAGTGATATTTTCAAGTAACAATACATGGGTTAATGTTTAGTTAAAAATGTACGATAAAAATTAAAAATAATTCAGAATGATTATTTGCCTCTGTGATGAACAGGAGGGTTTTTGCATTTTCTTCTCCGTTAATTTGGAGTGTGTCCACACACATCACAAAAAAAAAATTTCATGAAATTCCAAGATGTTTGATTTAATTAAGGTCTACTGACCTGAGTACTTTACTTACTGTATAACCTCTGTCATTGTTTTTTCTATAATAATAAGTGAACCCTCTTAATATCCCCTACTCTCAAGGCCTGTCAAACAGCTGTATCCCAAAGGATACTAAAGCCATACAAGATTTAATGCCAGAGACTGGCATGCAAGTTTCTAAAAGCATGACACTCCCAGAACATGAAAAATATGTTTTTCATCCCAGCAGTCATGAATTTCACATAACCAGACGTTCACCCTGTCACGCTCAGAGGTCTGGAACAACTCATTCTTCAATGTTTGTCAGCAAAATGTCGACACCAACTGTGCTAAGTATCAGACAGCAACCTAATTATTACGGAGAAAAAGTGTTTTCAATCAATTGTATTCAATCAGTTATAAACTGCAATAAATGTAAAAAGTATTAAAGTTTAATAGAGAGATAGAGGAAGAGCAGGAAAGGTAGAGTACAGCAAGCCATTTAAACAGAGATACAGTTTGGATTGTTTGCAGATGGACAACCAAAGCAAGTGCTCTTAGTCCATTGGCTAAGGGTGGTAAGCCCAGTGCACTGCAGAAATAGTAGAAAGACCACAGAGCCACTTAAAACCTGGCATGACACCGCTCTGATATGACCAGTTACCACAGAATTCACCAGTCAATCAATCAGAGAGCACTGGGCCCACATCGGGAAGAGGGTCCTCAAGTGAATGGAGCTCCAACACAGTGTCTCAGAAGGAGTGAGAAAAGTTTAATATCAGTCTGCTTGAAAGAACGTTTACACATGGGGTCTAAGTTTGGTCCTCCATGCCTGATTCAAACCCTCAACCCTCCACTCTTCACTTTTAATTGACTTGAGCTACTTAAGTATTATTCTATAGTGTGCCAGTGCTCTATGGCTAATCTGAGAAACTTCTCTCACTCATAAACACACACTTACATGCACTAACACACACTCACAAAGTGGGCAGTGGTCTATAATGCTAACTATCCAGATCCTCTTAATGATGCTAATGTCATTATTTCTATGGAAGATTAATGAGAACTATTTTTAGCTCATTAATCCATATTGAGTAGGATTGCAGATTAATTTGTTAATCAGGCATCAAATAGGACTGCTGCCCCCGGCCACTGACTAAACTCTCATCCCCCTGGCTGTTTGTGTGTTTGTATGCATGCATTAAAGTGAGTGCTCCGCTGCAGCAGAAATCCCCACCTCCTGCTTCATCTAACTCTGTGTTTTTCTTTCCACTCTACCTTCTCATCCCGCCTCAATGATCATCTCCTGTGTCCGATTAGCCTTTAGCTCAGAGTCGCTAGCCTGGAGCCACTGGGCCTCGGCACTGAAATCCAATCCTTCAACCTCTGTTGTGAGGACGTTTTGCCAGAAATAGCAACCTGGTGAACTCGCCATTGCCTTTTGGCCTAGGTGATTCTCTCTGCTCTGGCAGCTTGGATTTATTTGTCCCTAACCTTTTATTCATTTGGCCAGACAGCATGCAGATCCTGTTTTTGGGATTGCCCACTTGTGACAAACATTTTCTGTCCTGTCAGTTTTATTTTTTGAGCTGGTGGGAAAGCTAAAATAACTATAATACAACTGTGTTTTAACAGCACCTAAAGTTTGCATTTCTGTACTTACAAACATCAACTTCTGCTAAAGTATATAAAAAATCACAGCATACCTATTGGGGATTGAGTGAGTGGGGACTCTTACATAACAATCAAAGTCTTTTCTATTTTGGTTTGTTTAATATGTTTTCTTATTCTCTCAGGCAGTGTTAGACGTCGTTTCTTTAATGACAGCAGACAGGCAGACAGAAAAAGGAGAGTTCAGACAGTTTTATGGCTTTAAACACATGTTCCTGTTTAGAAATGAAGCATTTGACAACAAGGTGCAATCATACCTTAAATTAAAAACATTTTCATTCACAGTCTTGTTGACTATTTTGTGATGAACTTTCCATGATGGATGGTCAGTTAGACCAAATTTATTAAGTTTTCATTGTCAAGATAATGAGTGGTTTCATTCTGGTCATGAAACAAAGTAAAATGAGTTTAATGCTTCTCCATGTACAGCAAAAGCTAACAAAAGCATCAGCAACAATGCTACAATTGTATTGCTTTAGATTACAGGCTATTTCAAGGTCTCAAACATTTGTTATGGTGTGAGAACCCTATCTAACCCCTTTTTATGCCTCTGTGCTGTTGACAGTCGAGGTTGGAGGCATTATGTTTCCAGGTTGTCAGTCGGTCTGTATGTTCATTTGCTCATCTGGATTCTTGGGAACATGTTATCAGAGACACTGTTTGATGACTTATCTTTGAACTTTGACTGAATGTCACACTGGAGTTAAGGAAGATCCGGTTAAATTTTGGAGGTCATAGGTCAAAGTTCTAGATCACTGAGTCTCATGTCATCCTTTGAGTGTGGACATATTATCTCAAGAGAGCAAGGGGGCAATTTCATCTGACTTTGCGCAGATGTCCACTCTGTCCCACAAATATGTTGATTAGATTTTGGTTGTGAAAAGTCAGGGTGCCAGAGCCTCACGTTTTTCTTTGCTTGTGAACAAGATTTTGTGAACCCAATATTTCAAGAACACTTTAAAGGGTGTCCTTTAAACATTGAATTAATTTCCAATGTAAGTCAAGGATTATATTTGGAGGTCATAGGTCAAAGGGCAAGGTCATGGAGCCTCTTGGTCATCTTTTGCTTCTGAATGCAATATCTTGAGCATGCTTTCGAGATTTAGAGATTTGCATCAAATTTCATAAAAATGTCCTCTTGGATTTAAGAATATTGGTTTTGAAGGTCAAATGTCAAAGGGAAATGTCATAGAGCTTGATTACTTTCCTTTGTAAATATAGTCATGCAAACACACTATCACAAGAAGCTCAATGAGATTTTTCTTAAAACTTTTGCATAAATTAATAAAAAAAAAAACTCATCTTAACTGAATTTTGGAGGCCATACATTATAGATCATAGATTATCAGGCACAATCAGGAAAAATACTCTGGAAAACAAAAAGTCACTCCACGTAGTCACAAGATAACAAAGAGAATGACATGGACTTACTTATACTTCCCCAGCGCTGTAATATTGAACCATGATCTCTGTTAATGAAGATTTAAAACCCTCACTAGCCACTTCATAAGGTACGTCTCACCAGTACTGGGGTGGACCCTTCACCGTTGCCTTCAGATGTGCCTTAATTCTTCATGGCATAGATTCAACAAGGTGCTGAAACAGTCCTCAGAGATTTTGGTTCATACTGACAAGATAGCATCATATACTTGCTGCAGATTGGTTGACTGTACATCTATGATAAAAATATCTTGTTTCACTACATCCTGAGGGTACTCTATTTGATTGAGATCTGGGTACTGTGGAGTCCACTGGGGTTGTATACAAATTGAAGAAATGTGATGGCACAGGAGTAACTGGTGCACAATGTGATGGTTCAAGCCCAAAATGCAGTTTTCCTTCCACACCTGAACATTGCAAATACTTTAAAAAAAAATGTGCATTCTCAGTGACCTAAATGCTGGATGTGTGGGTGTAAAAAGGAAAAATGCACAGAAAAAGTTCCTCAGAAATAAGTGCCTACATATGGACATGACCTAACTGTTTATCTGTAAAGGCCCTTTTATTAAAACCATCAAAGCCATGGATGCAAAACTTTGGCAAATACTTTCTGGTAGGACATTTAATGCACTTGGTGTCTGATCATAGAAATGCCTTCAGGAGAGCTTGTCTTGATGACGTGGCTGTGCATTATGTGATAGATTTAAAACCTGTCATAGGAAAATGTTATATTCGTTTAAGTCTAAGAATGAATGCTCTAATGGGACCTCAGCAGCACAAAATTCCAGTCATAACATAAAGACTGTAGGCTGGGGCAAAAACACAAGCATGAATTGTCCTTTAACCTTAAAATCTCTTCACTCTTATGAATCCCTTGTCTGTAGATGATGAAAAACAGAGCGAGGTCTTAAGGCTTGTGTAGCACTTTAAAATAATCCTTTTCCCTTTGGTTGGGAAGGTTTTTTCTTGTATGTTGTGGACATTAGCACTGGCTTAACCCTATCATAATCAATTTTCTGTTTCTTTCTGGGAAATGTTGCTTATGCTTCAATCGTAGGAGGGCTGCAGGGAGATAGATGGGGGTTGTTGGTAGGGGAGAACAGGCTTCAAATCCAGAAGGAGATACAGAGAGACAATCTCTGACACAGAGAGGGATTTCCCATCCCTTTCCAGAGATTCTGGCTGGAGTTCCTAATAACAAGCTTAACACACCCTCCTCCTCCTCCTCTCCCCTTTGGTTGGATACGAGGGCAGATCATCCCACTGTGCCTTAAACACACACTCTACTCAGATTAACACACACACACACACACGTACACACACACACACACACACACACACACACACACACACAAACTCCAGATGCTGTTGTCACCAACGGTAAAGCCGATGTCAGACCCCCCACCGTCTCTGTTGTTTATGACCGGCCGTCATTATTGTCTACCTGCAGGCTTTTTCTGACCTTTTCATGACTGTGTTGATGGGGAATGATGACATGATGCAAAGGAACAATGGAGGGGCACAGATGACAAAAAAACAGGATTTTTTGGCACATTTTGGGAAGCAGGAAAGCTGTCAGAGAAACTTTAGAAAATGCATTGAGTCTTACAAGTGGGGAAATTAAAAACATGACACCAGAACAGAAGTTAACAGCCATGCGGCAGCTCTCTGGGGTAATACTTACACATATGCATCAAATCTGCCGTGGTGCCCTTGAGCTTTTATACCCTCTGATTGCTGTTTCTGTGTCTCCCTGCAATGCTAGTGGGTAGTGCATTTTATTTTCTGGTCCTGACATGTCTTCTGTTTGTTTACAAGAAAGCATAGGGACTGAAATGGAGCTTATAATGACAAAGTGTAAAAATGAGCTGCAGTTGATTATGATGCAATTATTGCAGAAAATAAAAAGAGGAGACATTAGACAAGTTGAAATTCAAAGCTACTGGATCAGTTAATTCAAAGGAAGGGGCTTTTTTTAGTGCTTGTTTTGCTACTGAAAGGGACATGAATGAGAAAAGACTCTCCTGATATACCAGTCAGTATATATATTTCACATATTTGTGGGTCTTCTGTTTCCATTCTATCACATTACAATACATAAAATATTGCCTGAAATTGAAATAGACACTGGCAGCCATCTGATAATGGGTGGTGGACCAATCACAGAGCTCACAATCTGTGACATTTGTGTCACATGACATTCAGGAGCATTTCTGAGAAGGTGCACATTGGGTTACATGTTTAGGCTTCTGTGGTTGTTTCAGGGCTATGCAGACCTTCAGCATAGTGTTTCTGTCGGGCACAAACCTCCATTTTTTAAATATTTTCTCTTTTTTCATAAAACAGTGCTATTGGTCACTGTCCATGTCGGTGAGGAGGTTTTATAGACATAACCAAATTAAAGTACAAAACATTGGGATCAGGACAATACGTCATTCATTCATTCAATAGTAGAGCCTTTTAGACAAAAGTATGAATCAGACTGTGTCCTGTTTCAGGTGTAGCATTCCCACAAAGGGCACAGCTTTTTAAGCCTGTTCAGACCAAACTAAAATAAGACGTGGGTCTTCTGCAAACCCTTTTTGTGTCACCAGCTATCCCTGCTCTTTTTATTTTCTCCTAATGGGGCATTTCAACTATGTGGAATTGGCTTAACTTGCCTAGACTGTACTCATGTTGTGATTTCCCATGAAGGATCAGTTTTATTATAACCTCTGACACGGTTCCAAGCTGAGCCTAAACTAAATATGACCTGGAGACACTGCTGCCCACTCAATGATCAGAGTAAAGCCACACCAGGACTGGTGTGTTGTTTTGCTCTTTTTAATAGTCCCTGGAAAGAGTCTCCTTGGTGTAACAATAAGGCCATAAATCAACATCCAGCTACACCATTGCCTCCTTTATTGTTGTGTTGGATGTCATGACATTTTCATCTAGCCATGCCTGACAACCCTACCTACATGCAAAAGTATAGTGCTTAGCACCAAAACCAAGTACCACTGAGCAGATTACATAAATGAACAAGCACCAAAGGTAACGCCTTTGTCACCAAACTAAACTGATGTTCGGGGACTTGTAAATACAACTAAGGTGATGTCATATAAACTGTTATTTTTACTTTAATCTGAAGTTTGAAGTGCCTTATGTTTTTCTTTTACATTTGTTGAACCCACTGTCTACACAGGAGCTTTTGCTTGTAAAGTGCCACTCTGACACAATCTGTCTTCAAATGTGACATTTGAAGGAAGCAGCCAATAAACTGGGGCACAGACATTGTAAGCAAAATGTCAGTATCAGTATGTCAATACTCCTTCTGTGACAGTGCTAACATGATAAAGCTTATAACTTAAAATGTAGGCTCAAATCTTATTTACTCACAAAATCTTCTTTCAGACTTTGCACAGTTGTCCATCATCACTCAAGGATAAATTTCAAAGGCAAGGAGGTCAAAGGTAGAGGCCATTGCCCCTCCTTGCCTATGAAATTTACCACTAAACATCACAAAGATAAGGGACCACCAGTCTATAGTTCTAGTTTTACCTGCATGTGTTGCCTCATATAATCTAAACTTGGAGATATTTTGGAATTATCTAACACTTCTGAAAACATCTTATCCTCTTACATTTTGTCATAAATTAAAACCAAGAGTTTACCCTGCTATGGGGGATCCTCAACCATGAAACCCTTTCTTGTGTATGTTAAAAAGAAATATGTCAAAATGTGGCAAGAAAAGAGAAAATAAACTCACAAAGTACAATGGTCAATATCGTTTTAGCAGATTTAATAACATGTAATTTTACCTCTTCAGTGTTTTTAAAATGAGGTCTGAATGAGCAAACTTAGGCTGCACATACATGGCAAAAATAGCACTGAGTCAGGCTAACCCAGCCAACATACTTGATTCTCTGCCAACCGTCCTAATGTTTATTTTCTTTGAGAGAGTGAAACACTATAGTGAGTCGGCTGTTTCAGAGGTGACCTTAGACCTGTGCCAATCACTTGCTAAGTACCCTCTGGGACCCACTAAGCCCCCCAATGTCAAAACAAGACCAAAATGAAAGAGAAAATATTACAACTGAAAATAAGAGTAGAGAAAGAAAGACAGCAAGAATCTAATTATACAGTCATTAAAGCTGATGTGAGGAGTTTTTAGCTGAATAAGAAATAAACTGAAATGTGTAATGATGTATTTTTATTACCTCAAAAAACAAAAAAAACAACACCAGCAGCAAAAAGACTGATTATTTTTGGGCTATGACTTTTTGATGCATGTTACCGCCGCTGCAGAGGTGTCAACTGCAGACAGCTACAGCACAAAACAAAAGTAGAAAATCTCTAAAATTTTTAGAGCAAAGATCCAGAGCAAGTATCTATTAAAAAACAATAGAAAGGTCTTTATCAGAAAACACAACTATAACATGTAAAAGACAAGATGAAAAAGAGGTTTCACATTGCCTACAGGGAACTACCACTTCTATGAAACAAAATGGCCACAGCAGCCCTAAAAAAACAAATAAAAAAACAAGAAAATTCACATTGAGTGTTTCTCCTTACACCCTCCCTGCATAAATGCAACACAGAGTTATAATGTAAACAAATATTTAAGATACTTGGCTTGCTTGTTCACACTGTCTGTCATGGTGAGAAGTTTTCCTGTAGCCTGCCTGACTATCAATATTTTGATCTGCTCTGAAATATTCTGTACAGCTCATTAACAGCCCAAACAGGCGGCTGTGATGGTTTTGGCCAGCGTGTCTCAAATAGAGAGGCACATTCCCCAAGGGGAGCATAGCCGCACCCCAGTAGGGGCTTAACTTGCCCAGGCAAAGGCATGACCAAATTAGGGCATGGGCCCCATGGGATATGATTGGCCACCCCATTTGCCAGACCAAAGTTCTTCGATTATTTTTTTATTATTATTCTTTTTTTTTGCTGGAGATAAAAAAAAAGTACTTTCTTTAATTGGTCATTTTGCCACACCTGTTAATTCTTTGTGACAACAGTGCAGCCTTCAGTGTTGATATAGAAGTGTCTGCCTTTGTTGAAATTGTATAAAAGAGGACAATTCAATTAAGTTTTGTGAAATATTTTAATAGAATTCATGCAAAACTTGTTTTTTTTTTTGTCATTTCTGTGCCATTTGAATTTTATTTTTATGTCAATCGGATGTTATGTGTGGATACAACAAGGGCAGATTAGTTAACTTTGGGGGTGGGGTGGGGGGTGTCAAGATATTATTCTAATATTACTCATACTGTGTACCCCTGATCCAGCTGTGTTCTCTTTCTGTCTAAGCTTCTGCCCTACTTTAAATCCCCAATCCCATCATGGGCCCAGTCCACTCTGTTTCACTGGACTTCTCTGTGGTAACTGGTCAGTTCAGTGCTGATTGTCTCCATATTGACAATGACTCTGCATTCATTCTAGTGTCTGTGCTCTGCTCCCGGCTTTTCACTCCCAGCCAGTGGGTTTTAACTGCTGATGAAACAATGGAAGGATGTCACACTGCAAATGTGTTTGGAGGGGTATTCTGGTAAGAAAAAAGATCACTCTTTAGTTCATTTAATTATTGCACATAAATTACAAAAGGCCATAAATCTCATGCAAACAGATATATGGTAAATACAGAAAAATACTGCAAAAGATACTGGTACCCTGAAAGTTTTATTTAAATTAAAGTATGTTTAAGTTGAACTACAAAAAGTAGGTATGTCTGAAAATATGACAATTAAGTTTTATTTATTTACTTATTTATTTTATTTTTGCCCCTAAAATAAGTTTTACAAGAAATAATAATACTTTTTTTGAGTTCTAGAATTCAGCATTTATCAACACAAGTCACCTTTTGACCCCTCACACCTCCATCCGGACGCACCCTTTAAACACAGATCGAGTGGTTTCTGTTCTGTAGTTGTCATAACAGACCTCTGCTGGCAGATGTTATGAGGAGGAGGAGGAGGAGGAGGAAGAATTTCTCACTTTCACTAGAGCTTTATTGACATTTTGAACTTCTGGGCCTTTCATACAGTCTTTCCGTTGTTAGAATAAAGTAGTCCCTCTAGTTTTAATCTGTTGTGCAATAGATAAACGTGTATTTTATTATTGAAAAAGATTCTGAGAGACTATTTTTATTGCAGCACTTCAGATTACAGATACTTATCAAACCAAAAACATGAAAAAACATATTGAACTGGCCATAAGCACGGCAACAACTCAGACAGCTTTACCATCTCTGCTTTAACGCTTGTTTGTCTTATATTAACATTGTTTTATTCCTGAGCAGGGATGTCATGATGGCATACCAGAAAAGCCTTTATAAAGCAGAAAGCATTAAGTGTGTGGAGAGAAAAAAAAGAAGATGGAGGTGAGGATTTGTGTGAATGGGGAGGGAGGGAAAGAGGATTTGTAGCATGTTAAAGTTAGGCTTGAAAGCTGTACCACTCCTCTCAGCTTTCAGAGAATCTGTTTCAGGGCAGAAATTCCAAGTAATGGGTTCTCAGAGCTGAATATCAAGAGAGGAAAGAGAGCAGCTGGGCCGAACAAACACACCCAGAGTGTCATATGTGTGGGTTGCATTCGCAACTTTATTAGTTCTGGTAAATCAGAGAGTTTTGAAACAAATTGGTCCACTGATGCTACTGCAGCTCTCTGAGCTGAGCAAAAGTAGAGCCAGAAGGAAAAAAAGAACACCTGAAAGTGTACTTTACTTCATCCAGTGTAGGCTAACTACTGGATTTCTGTGTTGTGATTATGTTGAGAGTAGAGCCAGGTTATTGGAGCTTGGTGCCCATGGGCAACAACTTCTGAGTGCTCCTTCTGAAATATGCTTCCAAACCAAACCCTCCAGTACTTACTGTCCCCACAACCACAGAATTTCTGACGAAGAGTGGCAATACAGTCCAGATAGTGCCACAACATTGAATAGTCATTAACAAGTAGCCAGTTCTAGAAATATCCATGAAGGATTTACATGTCTCTCCCAGTTTCCCAGCAGTGATCCTCGGTTGGGACAAGAGCAAAAACAAGATTTCCTGTAAGAAAAGCTTTAAGTGATGTTCTTTGCTCCTCTTTTAAATACGAAATTGAGTCAATTTCTGATAAAATCGCAGATATTGTCACGCCCACGGAGACTGCTTCAGAAGCCGCCATTGTTTTCAAACATGTAGTCACTTCCTGCTGTTGTCAGGTCTTCAGTTTCTGCCTCTCCTCCCTGATTGGGCCGTCCAACTTTTGGCAGTGAAGTCGAAGGAGACTGAAGCTTGGCAAGATGGATCTGCGTGATTTCAGACAGTGAATCAGGCAGGTCCATCTGCACTGCAAGGTTAGGAAGTGACTTTGTGGAGAATAGCATAGATGCTAACAACTTCAGTAGCAGTTTTATCAGATCTGGACAGTATTTCTTTTTTAAATGAAGAACAAATGTCAACAGTGAAGCACTCTTCAACAGACATGATATTTTTGCTCCACTTCTGACATGTTTTGGCTATAACTTGTTCTACATAGTGGTTCTGTGTTTAACACCGTTACAGTAGAGCTCACCTACTACATTATCTGATCTCATTTTGAAAAACAGACTACATGGTGTTGGTCTTTTTGAACATTCTGTTAATCAGTTTGATAATCATTTATCAAACAGATCACAGTGTGTCCAGGCTGAAGGCCTGACCTCTGGTTATGTTGTAGTGCAAAACGATGTACCACAGGGCTCAGCCCTGGGACCCCTATTATTTACTATGTATATTAACAGTATCTGTCATAATGTCAGTGTGTCTCAATGCTTATTTTCATTTACATAATGTTATTTATTATGCTGCCCCTACACCCGGTCAGGCCCTTTGTTTTTCTCAGGAGGCCTTTAATGCTGTACAGGACAATGTGAGGGACCTAAAGTTGGTTTTGAATCCTGACAAAACAAAACTCATGATGTTTTGAAATTTAAAGAAAAAAATCTTTGAACTTGTCCTCTATTGTCACAGGGTCAGGTAATTGAATCTGTTTGTTCTTATAAATACCTTGGATTTGTGATTGATGATTCTCTGTCTTTTAAGCGTCATATTGAGTAACTTGTTAAAGTTGCGACTGGGCTTTGACTTCAGTAAAAGGTTTTTTTTTTCTTTTGCTGCAAAAAAGTGTCCTGTTTCTACTTTCATGCCTCTGACTGATTATGGTGATGTTTATTTCCACATGCAACTTCTCAATGCCTTAAATATTTGGATACAGTATATTATGGTGCTTTAAAGTTCATAACAAATTTTAGGGCTCTAGCCTATCATTTTACTCTGTAAGAGCAATTCGGTTGGCCACCTTTTACCATCCGTAGACTGAATCATTGGCACATCCTAACTTATAAGACTATTTTTTGCCTGCTTCCATTATACTTGAGTAACTGTATTCATGTGAAAAGTTCTGAAAGCTTACAGTCTTTGATCTGTGACTGAGTCACAAAGCTTACTTTTGCTATCTGTCCCCATGGTTCCTCTTGAAATGGGTACAAGAAGCTTCATATATACTGCTCCAACAGACTGGAATCTGCTACAGAAAAAACTGGGTCTTAGAGAGCTGGTCTCTTTGAGTTTTTTAAAAGCAGATTATAAGGATTGGAGGAAGATAAAGCAGGAAATAGATAATTTAACTGATGATTTTCTGCTCTGTGACTCTGAATTGATCAGTTGATACAGTATAAGCTAATGCTAAGATGAGGCTAAGCCTAATTACTAAGCTGTATTCAAAATAATCGACAAGTGCCAAAAAAACACTGCTATGCATATGTTTCATGGGGAAATAACTAAAGCTGTGCTCGTAGCTCTGTGAAGTTGTTTGGACCAAGGCAATGCAATGAATTATGCTAGCATCACTAAAACATTTACATGCTGTTGAGGCTACTTACAGTGCTACTCATTCTAATATCTAGCAGGCATAATTCACAAAAAGTTCAACTAGGCCTTTGGAGAAAATTACATGTTTTAACAACATTATGATCAAACTCAAATAGACAGTGAAATAAAAAAAAGTTGGACAAATTAAAACCTGAAGAATTGATGGAAGGTAAATCATGCTACTGAGCAGGCAATTTTTGACACTCTCTTCCAATGGCCGGTGGACATTTGTCACATGTTGGGATCACTGAATACAGAAGCCTTATCGGTACCCTTCATTTGATGTCACACTCTCATGACATGCTCCCCCAATGTGCAGGAAACGCTTGTATTTGCTTTAGAGAAGCTGACAGTCTCAGTTGTGCTTTCAAGCAGGTTATTTTTACTTTTTAAATGACTGACAATTGTTTTAAATTGAATGCTCAAGCCAATGAGAAGACACGCATAGATAATTTTACTGAACCCCGTCCCGGAGAGAAAACTAAAGGAGAGCAAGTGATGGATTAATGCTGTCAGATGCTCCACTGTGTCTTTAAGTTACAAGGACAGTAGCACCACTCAGACTTCTTCTAATTCTGTTATTCTAATCGAATAATATACTTTTTAAAAGAATACAATGGTGCCCCAAAACACTGACTGACAGAGGCCACTGATAATGATCCTGATAATATTAAACATAGTCAACAAGCTAATGTTAGCTTTTTACTAAGTTTTGAAGAAAAACTGTATTGTTCTTCAAATCACAAACAACAGAATTATTGATCCAAACACAATATAAATGAATAAAACATTTTACACCTGTTGAAGGGGCAACAATTCTCCAAAATTACTAGCCAACACTCTGAGGAATTAAGTGAATTAAATAGTGTTCGGGGTGCTGTATGAGCGTCAAAGGGCCTTAAATAAATATCTAAAATATTCTGCAGTTTTGGTGGTATGTAAACGTGTTGTTTTATGAAGGTGGATCCAAAGAAATCCAAAACCCAGTGCTGAAGCTCCACACATAGTTCAGTCCAGCTGACATTCCTTTTGCCCTCCAGCCCTCCATACTGATAATGTGACTGAAGCTCTCCATTCATCCTCTTGTGTTGAAGAATTAATCAGTTTCATGTTGACTTTTAATTCACACATCAGGATAACAGAATAACAGGCAGCCTAA
Source organism: Cetoscarus ocellatus (assembly GCA_037902135.1). Taxonomy (NCBI): domain Eukaryota; kingdom Metazoa; phylum Chordata; class Actinopteri; order Labriformes; family Labridae; genus Cetoscarus; species Cetoscarus ocellatus. The sequence goes on along the minus strand of JBAMNC010000034.1, from coordinate 1,592,504 downwards.
AGGCCAAAAATGAATGTTAGATGCATAGTTAAACAAAAGAAGAAAGAGAAAAAAGGGGGATTAAGATAGAAATATGCCTCTCAAAGCAGATGGATTAGAGGTGTTCTCCAAAGATTTCCGCAGTGTGAAACTGAAAGGAGCCTCTACTGTCAGTATAATCCTGTTGGTCCACCTGTCGGCTGTGCATGACTTGATTCTGCCTCTGCTTTTCTTCCTTTCAGACACGCGAGACACTGAATCACATTATGGGATAACCAAATGATATTGAGAGAGATTTTATTAGAAAAAATGCCATCCACCTAATGGGTTTTCGGTCTTATCCATTAAAGTCTGCTCCACCTATTGTATTCAGCTGAATTCAAGGCTATTTCATTCTGTTTTATCAGGGGATTTTTGTGGGAATCCAGTAAACTCAGCGTTTCTGGTTACATTCATCAAGTTCACAGAATAAAGAAGAGAAACTGCAAGCAATGGGAAACCAGCTGGAGAGATTAACAAGAGGGCCGCTGCATGTCACCAGGGCAAAGAAGGACAAGAGGAAAGAGGGGAGATAAGAAAAAAGAGAGATAATAAATTAGTTTTATACGGACAGCTCCATCACAGTCATGGTAACTTTATTTAATCAGCAAATAATTATACTGCAAGAGCTAATCACTGGTTATTCTATTCTAAAATTGTGCTAAAATAATTAATATTTAACTTTAATTATGATATGCACTTTTCATGCTTTTTGACAGTAACACAAATTAGCAGCCGCTCTGACGTACTGTCTGCAGAACAGATGCCCTTCTATTTATACACTTTACATCCATCAATCATTGACATTTTCAGTCAGACGACACTCATTGATGCTGTCGGACAGGACAAGTGTGAACTGACAAGCAGCAAGATAATCAACAATTATTCTCCCTATATAAGGGGCCTTCAGAAAGCTATTATTCCTTTTAACAACACATGATTGGATATCATAAGAGCAAACAATAGCCTTTAATTTTCAATTCATAATGATTCAGTTATTATCAATGTGAACCCTAATCTTCCATTTCCCTTACCTAAGGGTGAACAATAAATGTTTAGCGATAAGAATCTCATATCTCAGCATTTCATCATGAGATACTATTCATTTTTAACAGCACCAAAGTCATAAAGTTTTCTTTTGTAAAATACAAGGTTTATAAATATTGTAATTATTGCTGCAGAGATTTCACTTTTGTAAACATAATTTTGTTTGTGCAAGAAAATTCTGAATGGCTTAATAAAAAAGCAGCAAAAGTTTCGGAAGTGGCTTTAAATCCATGTTAGCAAAGGGAACAGTTAAGCTTTTTGTGACTGTAGTGATATTGTCATTTTTTCTTATTTTACAGTAAGTGTGCTGGATTTGGTTGAAAGGGGACATATGGGCCAAAAATCAGGTAAGTTAACTTGTAGTGGGCCCCACTTAAACAAATACTCTTTCATACATATTGGCATAATTGACACATGGCTGAGCTGAATGACAGGTGAGTGCAGTGGAGCGGGTTACTAGAAGGTTTAAGCCCTGTTTTAGCTCCACCCCTTTGCCCATTTCTAAATGATTGACCACCTGCCTATTACTGTATTGGTGCCCTATGCAGCTGCATAAGCAACAAAGTGTGATGCACTGTGTATCCTTTCTATCAGAACCAGCATTAATGTATTCCGCAATTGGAGCAACAGTAGCTCGTTTATTGGACCAGACCACACGCGCCAGCCTTCCCTCCTCACATGCATCAATGAGCCTTGGCCACCCATGAACCTGTCGCTAGTTCACCACTGTTTCTTTCTTGGGCCACTTTAGATAGATACTGACCACTGCAGACCAGGACCAACCCACAAGAGCTGCAGTTTTAGAGATGTTCTGATCCAGTCACAGATTGGCCCTTGTCAAACTTGCTCAAATTCCTATGCTTGCCATTTTTCCTGCTTCTATCACATCAACTGAGCATCAACAGCTCAGTCCATAAGGACTTGGGTTGGGGACAGAAGGGTGGCTAGTTCAAGTCCCGACCAAACCATGTTTGGAAGTTGGTTTGGTAGCTGGAAAGGTGCCAGCTGACTTCCTGGGCACTGCTGAAGTGCCCCTGAGCAAGGCACTTAACCCCAAAACTGCTTTTTCTGGAGCAGCAAGCTATGACTCTGACATCTCTCCATTAATGCCTGATCAAAGGACCTGTTTGCATGTGCATGTATATGTTAACTTGCTGCCTAATATATCCTGCCAACTAACAGGTGTGATGATGAAGAGATAATCAGTGATATTCACTTTACTTGTCATCGGTCATAATGCTATGCCTGATCGTAGTATTATCCAGCTTCAAAATGCATGTGACAGAAACCTCTGAGTGACACCATTGGGACTATTAACCTGCATTTCCACCAAGCAGTCTGGTTCAGTTTGACTCAGTATGGTAAGCCATTACAGCTGTTTCAACTGTCCAGTGAGGAGAAATGTTACCCAAATAACCAACCCATGTTGTCTCCCTTCTGACACCCCTCTGAAGGGGTGCTGAGCATACCAAATCGACCCTGTAGTGTGGAGCTAAAAGTGCTGCAGTCTGCTAATTGGTCATAAAAATCATCAGTCCTCATGTGACATCAGCTGAAACTAAGGTACATACTTCGCCATGCAAAAATAACCTGTGGATTCAGGGTGATTTGTTCTCTGCTGTTGCTGTAAAGAATGTCCTCACTAAATATTTCTCCAAGGAGTTTCGGAGTGCTGGTACTCCTCCATTATTGCTCTTTGTTTATACTCGTACTCTGCATCAGACTTTACTGTGTTGCACTGCTGTGATGTCACTCCTTTATGGAGCTAGCCCAACCCTCTCCTCCTGGCTCACATCCACACCCCTATGTGTAGATACAGCTGGCAGTGGAAATGCATGCAAGATCAGGATTAACTGCTCCAAACTGTACCAAACTATTTTGAACCAAACCAGACCACTCAGTGAAAACAAGGCTTTAGTCTCTGCTACAAAACAGGAAACCAACCTGTATATATCTTTGATTCATCCATTGATTGTCACCTTCTCTGTTTAGAGTCGCTGTGTCAAGTTTTCAGAGCTATTTGGCCCTTTTTAATTCATTCCTTCTAAAGAAAAAACAAACAAACTTCTGCTCCTTTCAATGTTATTGCATTTCTTCCCCCTGCACTCATATGGTTCGGTTTGTTCCACCAAAAATAAATAGCTCTTAAATTTCTCAATGATGTGCCCAGCCAAAGCAACTTGAAAATCAAAAACATTTAACATGTGCTTGTAATATCAAAAGTATCACTAAGTCTAGTCTGGCGGTGGGAGAAGTACTCATCAGAACTGGAGCTGATGATGAGGCAACTCAAAAGAATATCACTTTTATGCTGCTTCAAAAATGCTCAACTGGTGCTCAATGCTCTCATTTGATTCTGTGAGCTAATGATTGTATCCCTGCCTAAAGCACCCTATCGAGCTCTTTACATTACATCAGGAGCCTTCCTCCTGTTCTTTCTTTACAGGGTGATTACCACATCTACTTTATGCCATAGCCTCATAAATATGAGTCATTAACCTGAAGCCACTTTCATTTATGTTTTCATCCTTTCTTCTTGACCTCAATCATGAACTATTTGTGCTTTGTCTGCTTTTCGACAGTACTCATAATTCTTCACTTTTCTTGGAGGACATTTTAAACATTTTCCACTGCTTTAACCTGCATGTTTATAGCAGATGTCTTTAAATCATTAGCAGCTACAATTCTCTTCTAGGATCCAATGAACCTGCTTACAATTTTCTTATGGCTCACACTGTGACTAAAAGGACATTCAGGGTGAGGAAAAGCCAAGAAATACATCATGACGTCAACAGGCTAAGAGATACAAAAAAATGCACATCAATGACCATTAGAGGTTTTTTTTGCAGCTGTGGACTGTGGAATTCTTCCACTGTGTGGGGTCAAACTCACTTCCTTCTATTGAAACAGTAGCAGCCAGGCTCACACACACAAACACGCAGCTCTGTGAAACCTTTTAACATCCGCCTTCCTGTTGAACTGATGGAAACTTCTGACCTGTGCACAGCTGAGCTACAGTGGTTCAAACTTCACCATAATAGCTCTGGTGCAAAAGCTGCGAGGTTTAACTAAACTTTTAAGATTTTAATTGGTAGTTGGTTAAAGTTGTGATCAAATTTTATTTTCATTCAGGACCACGTTTTTGTTTCAGCTGTGAATATCGTCCCATGTTAGGCTTGTTGCACATTTTGTATGCTCATTAGTTTGTTTAAGTCGCCTCCTTAGTATAGCAGAGTACTTTTGTGTGCAAGACAAAGCTGATCAATTACCACAAAGCAGACCTGTCAACCAATCAGAGCAGATGAGGGGTAATCAGTATATAAAAACTAAAAGGCTGTTTGAACATCAATGATTATGAGCATACTCTAGCAGTCACTGAAATTTAATAAATTATCCTGAGTTAAGGCAAAATATGGGCTCTTTAAACTAAGTATGACAAGGGACATGTGGGACAATGTCAGTATTTGTGTGGAACAACGTGGGACATGATAGTGTGACGCTTAAAGAGTTGTTTATATATTGCTTAAAAATATTTCTATTCGAACCATTATCAAATAATTTTATAATTTTTTTTTCCAGTAAAATGCTTCTATTTACCATCTTAAGCTCATAATGATAGTTTTCTGACCTCTTTATTCATAAGTGCTGCCCAGTGGTGCATGTAGGTGAAAGTTATTTATTTCATCTGAAGTTGCCTTATATTATTTTACATTCCCTTTTAGTTGTCACAAGGAATGTATCCATCAACTGATATTTTCCTTGGTGTGCCAGTTGTTTCTTGTAAGTCTTGAATGTATTGTGTTGTTTTGAATCACGTTATCCATTAACCTGACACACCAGAGGACTGTTCAGTACATTTCACAAGTCCATTAAGGCAACAGCCTATAGAAAGTGTTTATTTGTGCAGGGGCGTGGTCATATTGGGACCTGGACCCCCTTGAATTTTGATTGGCCACCCCATATGCCAATTCAAAATTCTGTGATTAAACATTTACTATGCCAGAGGTGGGATTTAAGTGAAATCTATGCAGACTGTGTAACAAGAGGCAGTTCATTTTCTCTGGTAAATTTTTATTTGATGTGGAAAATTGTATTTTGTTAGACCTTTAAATTGTGACTCTAAACTTCCATTTTTTTCTAGGATTCTTTACAGAATTAAGAACACGAGTGCCTCAAAGTTGTTTCTATCTTTTTAAGATAGTTTAGTGGTTAGAAGGATAATGTAATGTGTAATGTGTAATAATAATTGGGTGGATATAATAGGGTCTAACAAATTTCTATATATGTTTTATTACACTTATACTGAATGGAAAATGTAGTATTCACATCTTTCGTTGTCCTCAGAAAAATACTTGAATTTACTCTTTAGTTACTTCATTGGTGGTGGGCTGGAGGGGGGTTGAATAAAATATTCGTCTTGATGGGGGCGCATGACAGACAGTATTTAAGAACCACTGATTAAGTATTGGTAAAAAACTTCACTCTGGAGAGGAAAGAATAATATCAGCATCACACACATGAAAAAGTCAGATTTTTTGTGTGAACTGCTGATCAAAATTGAGTCAACTAACCAACATTAAACGGTCTTAAAAGCAATATTGGGTAAAGAAGAAGTCAAAATTATCACCATTTTGCAGCATCATACTTTTGTTTTATTATGAAAGAACTGTACCTTTGTTTAGCTCGATAGAGAAACAAAACAAAATTTAAAATCCTGCACAACAAAGCACACAAAATTCTACTTTCCTACACCAAAAGGTCAAACTTTGATCAAAAGTGGAAATACAAATGTGTTCATACAAACATACACATGCACAGATTAGGGGAAGCACAGAGGAAGTGAAGGGTTGTTACCACGGAAACCAGAGGAAGGACTGGAGAGGCCTGATTAAGGATTGGTTAGATGAGATTAAGACTTTTCCTCTGTCTCCCCTGACACACACACACAAATCCACTCAATTGCACTGGTTTTCGGATATGTTGGTGAGGAAATCCTTTTATGGAGGTGACTCTTGATGTCGTGCCTCTGGAAATCTGTTGTCATGTGTTAAAGATAGCAGACGACCAGCTGACCAGCGTGTGAGGCGGTGAATGTTTTAACACTGAGATTACAAAGTCTTCAGGTGTGCGTCAGCTCTGACATCACTTTCCTTTAGTAAACATATTAACAAAGAATGGACCTCACTGCAACAATAAAGCGTTACATGTTCCCTAAAAGTGAAGAGAAATGTTTTAATCATAACTTGACTGTTATTCTTAAAGGTCTCATATCTTGCTGTTTTCCTTTTCATTATGCCAATCTGGGATGCCTGTGGAGTAACTCTGCATGATTTGCAGTGCATAAAGCTCCTTCGTTGCCTCCCAATTGCATTTGCATAATCCTCATTCTAGCTGCTTTTCAGGCTCAGGCTGAGACGCTTGTTTCAGTGCTGTCTCTTTAAGAGTCCACGACCCCATGTGCCCTCTGTCCTCTGATTGGTCAGTTCTGTGAAAGCTGCCGGGGGCTGAACCAGGGGCGGTACCTGCGGGGGTGCAGCGTTTTCGAGCTCCGCATCTCCATGCGAGGCCGTGGTACAGACTTGTTCGCCGACCTTAAACTTAACTTTGTTAGGCTTTTGATAACATTATTAAAATGGCAGCTTCTGAAATACGTCCATTTGCTTTGGACACTGAGTCTGACCCGGAGACTTTGACGGCTGAGTAGGAAGAAAATCCACCTCGGCAAAGAAGAACGGCACAACAAGTCTCACTGTGGTGTCACTTGGAGTTTAACATGTATGACATGTTCGGGGTCGAGGTCCGTAAGAAACTTTATTTACAAAATTAGATGTTAATTTTTTGAAAATTCTCAGCATGGTGGGATCTTTTTTATTTTACTCTGACAGCTGCTTTACTGACCTTTCGATTTTCATTTACTCACCTGTAATATCCAAGATTTAACTGTACACAAACTACATCACAGGAAACACCATGAATTCAGAGAGCTGCAGCTGTTCAGAGAAAGTCTAAAAACTGCCTTGTCATGTGTTGTTTGGTCTGAACCGAGCTTTATTGTGTGGCTTTGCCTGTTATTTCCATCACAAGTTCTATCATTCTCTTAATCAGTTATCGCCAAGGTGCACCTGTTGATGTGTGTGGCAGTGCCGACTGGGCTGAAAATGTTTGCTGTCAGGAAATACCCAAGTTATGTTACAGGAGAAAACCTTTTGTATTTTGTACTACTCTAATAAACCACCCTCATCTTTTTTCCTATTTTCAAATAATAATGTCATCATTCATTTAGCTTGAATTTAGACATTCAATCAGGTGAACTCTTATTCTATCATTTCTGCCTAAGGAAACAGTTTCATAAAGTTAAGACTCACCAATGTTTTTAATGTTCAAATATTTTCCTTACTTAAGTGTTTTACCATATATTTAATTTAGTGTAATCAGTTTTATTCATTTATGATTTATCTTCAACACAAATACTGATTCTGTGTGTCTCTTTGTTCAAGTAAGGTGCTTAGGAGAATAAACCTGGTACCCTCTCTCCCCAGCCCTGCATGACCCACCATCCTGGACTGGAACCAAACTGCCTTAATGCTTACACACTACAGAACATGCACAACATTTACTGGCAGACTATGGACCCCTGAGGAGAAGAACAGAGGAAGAGTACGTTTTGCACACATGCTACCAATGTTTATTGGTATATTATTAAAACATTTTGATATATAAAAATTATAACTTCTTTTAAAAAATAAAATAAAAACAATGACACTGAATTAGATGGTTTTATTATTGTATTTACTAGAAAAACAGAGGATTATTTACAAAGATATATCTTGGAAAACAATTGTCACTGGATGTAAGTGGATCAGTGAGTTTAAAAAAACAAGAATAAAAAGCACTCCAGAGGCTGCCATCAGTGATGAAAGAAATGGTCTCCTGCTGTCTCTTGTCCAGGCGTTGCCGGTTCCTTTATTACTTAAGTTTTGTCTCCTGGTGCTGGTGATATCTGGGCAGAGACGTCAGCGGCTTTGTTCTGCCATGTGTTTTAAGCTGGATACACCAGGAGTTTCCGGATCCTGCTGGGCAGTATGTTGGCTTCAGCCCGCCCCGTGACTGAAGGACGACATGTGTCTTGTGATGGTCTCCTCTTCTGTCTGCCTCTCATACTGGGAACACAGATCCTCTGGGATGGAGATCCTTTGAGCTCTATCACAAAGGTGGTGGGGTCCTCAAAAACCTTTTTAAACACCAAGGTCCCTCCCATAAGCTGTAAATTAAAATTGCTGTTTAGTAAATAGTTTCATCAATATTTATATCAAGTATTTAAGCCTGATTTTGTACTTTTTAAAACTTTTTATACTGTTTGTTCTTATTTATAATAAATCATCTTTATACATACTGAATGTTGGTTCTGTCTTGACAGGCTTTGCCGTAGCTTTTCCCTTTTTTGACTTGCCAAATGTGATCCTGTATGTTGGATTCCCCTCTGCGGTTGTAACTTGTTCATGCTCTGCATTTTCACTGAAATGTATTGCAGCCAGGTACAGCCTATAAAAAAGTAATGACAGTTTTTAATTAAATAAATTCTATTTTCACCTATCATTTACTAGAACAAAACCAGGAGGTATTATAAGAGCTGTACACTAAAAGCAAAAGTTTTTTCATATCAACTGACTCAGGGAGGTGATCCAACACTGTTACTTTTACAGATGCTAGTAGATTTTCAATGAATTTGATACACCAGAAACTCACAAGAAAATATTCTTTCATTGGCTACACTATAAAGTATGGCCAACAAAAAACCTGCTAAACATGACGTGAAATGTTATAGGACTGCAGGAAGCATGGATAAAAAAAGGATCAGTCTTTGTGTTGATGGGCTCTAATTTCCTGGCGCAACTCAGGGTGGCGCAGGGAGGCGCAGCCTGGCGCACCCTGCGCAGCGGTAATTTCGTCTGGCGCACCGCCGTGCGCAGCCAATTTGGTAATTTGGTAGACTGGCTGCGCCGAGATGGGTGTGACGGCGCACCAGGGGGAGGTGTCGACAGATTCAGCTTGGCGCAGTGACAATCTCGTGCCAAAAATCTGCCCGAAGGTGCGCTGAAAGCTCACCAGCTCCAACCTAGTCTATTCTCGGCGCAGGAGAGGTGCACCCAGGGCAGAGGTAATATGGCTGACAGGTGCACAGTGCGCACACGTCACCAAAACCTCACAGGCAGGTATCCACAGTGTCAGGCACATTTCAATGCAATAAACAATCAACAACCACTAAACAACCACTATTTAATGTAACCGTCTGAACCAGCACATACATTTGTATCAATATTAATTGTCCCGTCACATCTGATGTCAGTTCAGAGACGTTTGTCATAATTAACGAGTTCACATCTCTCAAGCCAACCACAAACAGCCACATCATCCGATACGGAGTATCCGGCTTCTCTCATCTCATGAAATTCAAAAGAAAAGAAAAAAGAGAGAGACGCTCGCTGAATAAATCATTCGGTTTCTTAAGGATTTATCTGTGATTGCCTGTATTTCTCTGTTTTAATCTTTATTCTTTACGTGATCTAAAAAGATGGAGTACATTATTGCAAGGAGGATGAGGAGGAGATATATAAGGAACAGATTACATGTCCCACGAGGTGGTCCACACGGTGACATGCATAGTGTCCTCCGATGCGCGGCCCGGTGGCCCCTGCGCTCTCCCAGTTGCTGCAAAAGTGACAGCGGCTCTGACCTTCTTCGCCACCGAGGTGAAATTGTCACTGCGCCTTGCCCGTGGCGCATTTAAAGGAGAGGAGAGGCATTCATTTGATTGGTGAAGATTACACTCGGCTGTGTTAAACCCACACACGCCTCCTCTCCTCCCTCTCTGCCATTTGCGCCGGTGGGAGAGACGAAGGCGTGGGTGCGCCTCCCAGACTGCCCCGTGAACGAAACTTGCAAAATGCCCTGGACACACCCTGTTGGCACGGCACAGGCGCGGCACAGGGCAGGTGCGCCCCGCCTGCGCCTGGTCTACGAAATTAGAGTCCATTGTCACACTCACAGAGGAAGATGGATGTCCAGTGTTGTACAGATTCATATCTTTATAAAAATCAGCATCAGAAACAATGAAATAAAAGAGCTGTTAAAAAGGAATTAAACAGAGATGCCATGTTTAGAATTAAATTGTGTTACAGGGGGCTTGAAATACATATTAAATATATATTTAATTAATACATATCAATAGCATGGAGTTGTCATAGAAAAAAAATAGATAGGGCCTACACATACAGACTGGCTTTCTGAAAACAGATCTGATGTTATTACCTGGGGAGGAGGGGGGTTAGGGTTGAAGCAATGAGCACAGGGAAACAGCTGAGACGCTGAGTGGTCTGGGGGTGAGGGGTTGCTGCAGGTCGGGTGGTTCGAGCACATCACCGGGATGGAGCTGCTTTCTCAAGCTCGTCCAGTTAGAAGCGACTGAAACAACCTTACGTCAGGTTGTAGCAACTCTCGTGAAGATCTCGCAACGACTCGTTTTCAGAGGCAGGAAATCTCGCTCTCGGATAACGGAAAGAGGAGCAGATTTCATGTTGTGAGACTTTCTGGAGGTGTAGAGTTGGGGGTTTAACTTTACAATATTATTTTTAGATATTAAATCTTGTATCAGCATGATATGTGACCTTTAAAGAGAAAGACTTTAATTATATCCTTCATTTAGATTCATAGATCACCTGACACGCAGGATAAACAGTTCAGTTTGCACTATGCAGGCCATATTTAATCAGTCCATCTGGACAACAGACCATAAATATAGTTTGGTGAAGGCAGCCTTTCAAAACATATCCAGACAATGACAAAATATGTTTTTTCGCTGTGTTCCCAAACTGTTTCCACTAACCTTGTGCAACAGCTTATTCGGCCTGTTTCAATGTCAGTAATCAGGGAGACCCATTTTGCCAAGCTCCAATCAACAACAATTGTGAGCAACACAAAGCGGAACGACTTAATCAGAGTCCTTAGAAAAGAAAGAGGTGGGGGAGACAACAAAGATGACAGCTGGAAGTGACTGCTCATACAGAGATTAGCACTGATGCTAACAGCTTTGTTGCAGTTTTATCAGATCTGGACTGCATTTCTTTATTAAATGAAAAAAACCCAAAACACTTAAAGCACTTCTCGTTAGAAGTCATAATTTTGCACCACCTCCAACATGTTTTGGCAAAATATTTCTACGTAGAATAATAATAATAACTTTATATATAAAGCACCTTTAAAAACAGATGCTTGCGAAGCGCTTTAACAGACAAAGTCAGAAAAAGTCAGAATAATGGCTTATGTTCTGTATTTTACTTAGCGGCAGCAGTGCCCACCAATAAATGATCTGATTGGCCTGTAATGAATGTGATTGATAGAACAACCATCCAGTCACCTGCTGGATATCTTTTGGTTCTGCCCATTCCCAAACCCTTTCTATGGGCTGTTGCCGTGATGGACTAGTGAAATATAGTGAACAGTCCATCTGGTGTGTCAGGTTACCAGCTCACTGCCCATGAGTGAAAAAATCAGCAGGTGAATAATGTCTGCACATTACTTTGAATGTGTCTGTCTTCATTATAGTTTTCACAAGGAAATCCAAGACTTCGAAGACGTGAATGATAGCAGAGGACAGGTTTGTTTTGGCTGGTCTAAGTGTTGGTGTGGGGCGTTCCAGCTCAGGGGTCAGTGTAGAATACGACATTGAGGTATCATGGGCTCATAAGCACTGCTCCTGAGTAATGCTCTCACATTTACTACCGATTATTGAACCTCAGAGAGTCATCTTAAACATGAACATGATGTTTCTTAAAGCAATGCACTTAGGAGCTGTCTGTAAGGCACAAATCTACACAATAAATGGAAAAGTCGAGATCGTAACATATATTACTTTTATCTGTTTTTATTCCAAAATCAAGAAACCGGCAAGAATTGCTTGCCAAGAAATATCATAATGACCCTGTTTGTTTTTAAATGTATTCTGCTGACAACTCTGAAAATATGTACTGATATAAAAAAGCATTAAAACTTATTTATTTGTTCTAAAATTTGATTAAATATATGCATGTATATTAGGGCTGGATGATATTACCTAGTCTCAGTATCATGATTAATTGAAGCTCTCACCTTAATTACAATTAATGAACGATTATTTTATGATGTGATATGATACTTCGATTAGAGGGTCTAAATGTCGTTTTTGTATATTTTTAGATTAATTGCCCAGCCCTAATATATATATATTTATATATCAAGCATTGAATAAACCTGCAAATGCTGAAAATACTGTGATATTTTAAAAACAAGACTCATGCATCTCTTCAACTGACTCATTAACTATTCATGCTGCAAGGTTAATCCTGTCCCCTGCTGACCCTGAAAACAATTCTACAAAGAGAGTCAGATCATTTTCTGAATAATAAAACAGTATTTATTATCTTAAACTTGTAATGTGATTCATTTACTTATATTTTTGATCATTGCTGTTTAGACAACATGTCAGTTTTGTTGGTCATGCACTGCCTACTGTTTGTGACCCATTTTGCCACCAGAAAGACCCTCCAGATGATTAGAACAGGGAACCAGATGTGCCATAGTTCTATTAAAAAAGGGCGGTCTGTGTTTATTTTTATTTATTTCTTCATTTGTATTAGGCTGAAAAGAATGGATGTGTCTGATACTCTGAGTTGTGAAATTAGAGCATTTAGGGACTGTACCTGCATGTCAATTTGTTTTTGTATATGCATATTTATGTGAAAAGTGGTTAGTTGCAGCCACAGGGAGAGCGCTGAGCTCCAAACACATTGCCTCCTATTTGCATGTTCTGTTCCAGTCATTCTTATCTCCCTCCTCGGCTCCTTTTGCTACTGCTGCTGTTGATTTGTGTGCATCAGACGCTTCAATAAATATTTTCTCCCCTCTTTGCAAACAAGAAAACTTCCAATTTTCTTTTCTGGTTCTCTTTCTTTCCGAGCCACCCCCTTTTTCTCTCCCTTTAATTGCTTTTGACATGGATTTGTTGATCGTTAGACAGAATAATGGGTTCTGGTGGCACGTTAGCATGAGCGTTGTGTTGCTCTGCGCTGCGTTGTGTGTTTGTCAGGAGGCAACAAGGGCAGTAAGAGCAGAGTGGGGTTTTATGATGAAATTCAGTGGCAATTTGAAGTCTCCAATCATTGAAGCAGAGAGTGAGAAAAAGAGGGAAAACGGGGAAATGGAGAGGGGTGGAGATGGAAAAATAGGTGAGAAGATGGAATGATAGATGGAGACGAGGTGAAGGAGGAGAGAGGAATACAATTAATGGATGCATCAAGTAAAAGACGACATGAAAGCATCGCCTCAGTCTGTTTACTATTAAAAAAAAAGCAATGCGCGTGTGTGTTTGCACCTCTGATTGCACTGTTGCATCTCTCGTAAAGCTTTTTGTGTGTGTTTATGTCTGTCAGTCTGTGTAATTACTCTCATTCCTCTCCACACAACAGCTATAGCTGCAGGTTTTGCCAAGTTGACATTTGAGCGCTTGTGATAAACAACTCAGTCAGATTTGTTTTGGCCCGCCCGGCGCTCTATGGAGGGCATTTGAAATGAATGCAGGGAGGGAGGGAGGGAGAGAGGAAAAAGGCACCAATAAAAGGGGAGAAAAGGCAAGAAAAAGGCACGCGGGAGACGGTCCTGGAGTCTGGGCACTAGTTAGCACCATTTGGCAAGGAGTGAGGAGAGGTTGCATCATTGGAGCGAGGGAGAGAGGGAGATCACCTACTGAAAAACATCAAAACAGTTTAACCTTGATGCTCTCTGGATCACAGCCGCTGTCAGAGAATATCTTACAGTATGGTGACCTTGAAAATGAAATAATTTACATTTTTACCTTTCTAATCCAGAGGGATGTATGAGCACTAAAATGTTCCTGGACAGCTGAAGTATTTCTCTGCCTGCACACAGAGTTTAAAGGGATTAAATAAATACAAAATAAGAGTCATAATGTGTCAAATATTGTGTGGATTTTAAATAACGAAACAATATATGAAGGGACAAAAACATACTATTAACATGCTAATACACTAGCATACTAGTACATTATTTTCTACATAAATCTGAAGTGTCACACAGAATGAAGAATTCCACTAAAGATGCTCCATTTCCAGACCAAAAGAGGGAGGAATAACAAAAGGCAGCGTGCAGAGCATGTTTATTTCTCCGGTTCTGCCTCAGGCAGTTTAAACTGAACACATTTTCTGTTGCGCTGCGAGTTCATTTGAATTCAGTCATTTGAAAAGATAAAGTCTTTCTCTGTCACTTTCCTTTAAAATTTAAAATGGGGAGCTCATTCTCTTCACCTTGTTTTCTGAACGCTGCCCAAAAAATTCAAACAAGGGGGAATAAAACGCATGCCAGTTTCACGGCTCTGAATTTTAATGCTTTATGCTGCAATGTGAGTTGGTTTTCTATTGCCTCATTTAAGAAGTCGAGCATCACTCCCTGTGCCTGTAAACAAAGTGTGGAGCTGTGTGTGCCGCAGCTGTAAGATGTTGCAAGAATCTTTAAACATCTGTACATCGGATTTAAAGTGAGCATCATCATTCTAAACAAATGCCAACATGGTGGACAGCGATGATTGGTGTGGCACGCCATTGTTTGGGTATGAGATTCCAGAAAAGTATCACAGCATTGCCAGTAAAACTTTGGGTTTTGTGTTACACGGTTTTACTTAGAAAATTGTCAAGAAAAGGGCTGGCTGATTTATGAGAGTTGATACAGAAATCTAAGGAGGCAACCTTTCATTCCAGCGAATATTACTCATACAGTAAGAACGCCAGAAAAAAACTAATTTCCTCTCCGACTGATGTGGTCTGCTGAAAATGAAGCCAAAAGAAAACTTCTCAAGTGGGTTAGTGTCCCTCAACCTGCCTGCCCAGTCTCTAGGCTTTAAGACAGAGGAACCCACACACCTACACTTTAATTAGATACTCAAACAGGGTAATAATGAGCCCTGTTCATCATTTTAAAGAACATTTCAGGAGATTTTTGGCTTTATTTACATAGGACAGCGATCAAGTATCTGAAGGAATGAGAAGGAGAGAGGGGGTAAAGACGTGTGGGAAAGGGGCCGCTTGTCAAAGGTTCAACTGGGCCACCCACTTTGAGGACTGTACCTCTGTACATGAGGTGTAACCTTACTAAACCTTCAATGCCCCACATGTTCGTCTTTTTAAATCAATTTGGATGTCAAAGTATCTGGTTATATGGATGCAAAAAATTACCAACACACAAGTGCTTTAATCAACATATTCACAAAATTGACAAATTCTAGAATTTTTCAGGCTGAGCGGTACATATGAACGCAAACAACCAAAATTTTTATGATAACCATACCCGCTTCTCATCCTTCTTGCTCTCCTTTTTTGTGTGGAGTTGGGGGAGCCGATGTATGAACACACAAAGAAAAATGTTGGCAAAATCTGAGAACAGGGGAAGACAATAACAGGTATGTATATATATCCTGTGACTGAGCACTGATATTAAAACAAAAACTGACATGTCATCAGATGCTGATGCTCCATCCCTCTTGTATCATGTCCAGCCTCCTGCAACCCCTTCTCCCAACAGGCAATAGTTGTATTTTGCTATAACATGCTTGCATGAGCAACCTTAGGAAGGCCAAAGAAGTTGATTTTTCTGAAATCTTAAGGGATGCATTGGCAAAGTATTTGGGAAAAAGTTATCCTTCTTTTGGTGAAATTTCAGCATTTTAAAGTCATATATCTGTTGATGGGAAGTTAAGGAAACTAGAGCAAGTAAATCTGCAGTGTTTGTCTGATTGGCAAAGAAAGATGAAAGCTTGTGCCTGTGAAGTCCTGCTGACTCTGTCAACCAGGATGCACTCCAGGCAAGGAGCCTCATCTTCTGCCTTGCTCTGTGCTTGATTGGCAACTTAACCTGACTAAAACAAAAGATATTAGAGACAGCCAAAGTACAGGAAATGCAGTATTTCCCCCACCATTCATGTGACTCACCACTTCAATGTAATCTACCATCCCTTCAAAATAAAGGCACACAGTACTCTATTAGAATTTCCTCAGTTTATGTGCACTTAGGGTCTGGATAACCCACTCATGCCAAATGGGGTCATGTGTAATTCAATGGAATAGATAAGAAGAGGAGCTGGTTAAGTGACGGGCTATTTTTGGAGAAGGAAACATGTTCCCCTTTTGCCTGTGTTGATATTACCAGCTTGTCCGCTTACTAGTTTAAAAATCTATTTGGAGTTAAACAAGGACATATTGTATGAGTTAATTAATATTATTGTATATTGTTGCTGTCAGGGGCAAACATCCTTTCTCCAAAATGGCCACATTTCAGGAAATGAAAAAACAGCTCTACTACTGAATGAATTTATATCGTATCTTGATAACAAATCATGTTTTTTGTACTTCTAGTTGGTTGAAAATGTATAAAACCCACTCACACATAAAAAATGACCAATATCAATGATATATGACAAAAAAAATCATGAAGGTTTGTGCCCAACAGCGACAAAACAACTTTTTGCTAAATGAAAAAATGCTTTACTCCTAAATGAATAAATGTTGCATTGTCCAAATTAGCAGATGTTTTGAACCTTTTAAAATGATCAAAACCCACTCACCAACATTGAAGGTGACCCATAGTACTTAAAAATAATGGCAATCAAAATCTTTAGAAAACATGGAGATAAGAAGTTTTGGCCTGATAGGGACGATACACTGATGACATCATACTATTAGAGGAGTCGGCGCCTAAGGAGCAAGTAGCATGGTCTAGTGGTTTGTTCATTGTGTTTTGAGTGTAAATTGTAAATAAATCAGAACAAAACACAAAGCATGCACTTCCAACGGCAGGTATAAGATGAAGTTTACAAATACAAAGCCTTGGTTCTTTTGACTTTGAATATGTTAGGACATTTCAATATTTGGATTTCTCCTTTGATGACTTTATGCCCTATGATGCTGGAAGTTGGTCGGATTGTTGCTTATGCAAGAAGAACGTTGAGATCTGGCAGTAAAAAACTGAAAGTGTGTCAGGGTCTTGGACATTTTACCAATACTCACAGATCTTACAAAATCACAGTGACGAAGTCATAGTACAGAACAGAGCTAGCGATTCTTTCTAGGGGTTGAAGATTTGCTCTAATTCCAGCAATTCAATGGGATTTGAGTTGGTCTGTGCAACAAAAACATTAAATGATAATACTATGAAATTATCTCATCAAAATAGAAGAATAAATATAAATATGGAAATATTTTTATAGAGTAAAACAACTTTTTCATGGGGAAAAACAGCTTTACTTAATTTTTTATAAAGAAAATATGAAGTGTATCTGCAAAAATAAGCTATGTTGAATCCCCTCGACAGATTAGGTCTTGCTTGAAGAAAACCGGTTTGAAAGCATTCTACCCAAACTAAAACCAATGACACATGCAGATCAAATAGCTGAACTGCCAAAGATGCATGCAACATCATAGAAAACTGGAGGATAGTGATCCTTCATTACATCATGAAGATCCAGTATCCTTTGCCTGCTCACTGTGGTTGATAATTAAAAAAAATAAAAAAAACTTAAAAGAGAAAACAGACTTTGTGTGTTGATTTGGATAACGTTGAAACTTCGTTCCATTTTGTTTTACATTGTGCAAAATGTAATGACCTAAGGGAGTTAATGTTTCATGAAGTGGTTTTAGACAAACCTGCGTAAGTTTAATGTGTTTGAGCTCAAAAGTATTAAAAATCTTAAAAGATTTTTTAAATAAAAGATTTTTATTTAAAATATTTAAATAAATTCTTAAATAAAAGAATACAAGCTGAACTGTTAGATAACTGTTTACCGTGTTTAATATTCTTCACCTGTTGCTCAAAGAGAAATGAAGTTACCATGCAGACTGATCCTGGGATGTTCAAAATGCATGTATAATACAATAAACACAAAAAATAAAACATTTAAACACAGTTTTACAGTTTGAAATAATTTTCAAATAAGTATCCAATGTTATTTTTGGCAATATGCTCAAATCAAATATTGCCAATCTCATAGGGGTGAGTTGATTGCACCCTGCGGAGATCTTTATGTCATCCTTAGGGGTTCTTATTCAGTTTTTTCCCCCAATGCATTATTTTATGTTCATATCAAAGTTTGGTGGCTTGTTTGTGAAGGAACTGAGCCAAAATCCTTCCAAGCCCAATTATGAGTATTAAGGTCAGGCATGAGAAAATAACAAAGGGGGGAAGCTGTTTTTTTTTTCATGACAGGCTTAAAGAAATATTCTTAAATTGACGAAGAGAAGTTGGTTTATTGACAAAAAAGTTGAAAAAAAAAAATTTCAAGAGTAGAGCTGAAATGAAATGTTAAGAATGATATTGAAATACAATATTGAGATAAAACTCAAAATGGAGAAAAAGAAGTCAAAACATTGAGATTAAACCTGAAATACAATTTTGAGAAATGGTGGCCTTAAATGTTCCAACTTTATTCTTGAAGTGTTTTTACCTTTTGATTTGTTTAAGTACAAAAGAAAAGAGAAAAATATAATCTTCACTCCAGGTTAGGGCTGAACAATATATCGTTATCGTATCGATATCGAGATATGAACATTCAAGATATTAATATCAAAAAGCCACGATATAAACGATATAGATTTTCCCCACGCTAAAACTTCACTTTCCACATTCTTTTGTATTATGATGTTTTTATTTTTCTGAAAAATGCTTGGTTTTCACCGAACCCGTAGTCATACCGTTTCGTATCGATATCGAGATATCTGGCATCGATATCGAGATATGAAATTTTGTCCATATCGTTCAGCACTACTCCAGGTATATATTTTTTCTACAGCCTGTGCCTACTACTCTTTTATTCTGCAATTAAGTCAATGACACCACTGATGTGAGGAAAAAAACCTCTAACTTTCTTGAGGTACTCCCGAGTGGCACAATAAATCATGAAACAACTTTCCTCTGTTTTGTAAAGTTACCCTGCAGACTCCTTGGTTCACGGTGGGGAACCAGTGCATGATCCTGTCCTTGTTACTCCTCTATTGCCTGCTAAAGGTCAGACATTATGCCCCCTTTGGAGGTCTGGACAGTGGCAGGTCAGAGAGGCCAGTGACTGTGAGTATCAGAGGAAGCACATGTTGTCCACTTCCTCTCTTTCCAAACTGAGCTGCGCAGGGAAATGGACACACGACTTCTGTAGCTACAACTTGAAGACCTCACAGTTTACATAAAAACCTCCTCTGCTGCTTAAATGTCAGAGTCAGGGAGTCTTGTGGTCACCTTTTGCTGGTGAATTCTGTATGTCAAGAATGCTTGAAGGGCTTTTCTTCACATCACACAAAAATCCACCATTAAACAAAGATGAGGTGATTACACTTTAAAGGTCATATGAATGTGATATCTCAAGTATGCTTAAAACAATTTCTGTTAAAGTTTGGATACATGTCCTCTCTGATGGGAAACAGGTCAAAGGTCCAGGTCAGGGAGTGAGGTCATTCTTTGTTTGTGAAAGTGATATCTCAAGAATGCTTGAGGGTGTTCATTTCAAACTCTGCACAGCTCTCCTCCATGACACAAGGATAATTTGATTGGATTTTGGAGGTCATGGGCAAAAATTAAGGTAATGAAATCTCATGGTCATCTGTTGCTTGTGAATGTGAAATCTCAAAAATGGTTTAATTTAATGGTATCTATCAAACTTTGTACAATCATCTCTTATGACTTAAAGATGAATTAATTTGATTTTGGAGGTTAAAGGTCATCATATCTCCTTATTCCTCCCAAACATATCCACTTTGACTCAAATATGACCTGGTCAGATACAAGAAGAGGGACCAGGACAAATGACCTGGAATCTCATGATCATCCCTTGCTTGTGAACTTCATACCTCAAGAATGAAAGAGTCCTCGAGGGATTTTCGTCATAAACTTGGAGTTACAACGTCATAGGTCGAGGTTATTTGGTCTCATGTTTATCCCTTTTTCCACTAACTCCCCACCACCACCATTCCCCTTGACTAACCAAAGCAGCAATCTCTGGAGCTGAATTAAGCCATTGTGGAAGTGCCAAGAACTGCAGTTCCTCGAATGTCCTGTTGATTCTGGCTGCAGGAAACCAGGAAGTTATATGAGTGTGTGCCGGTTATGGACATTTTTTTCATCCTTAATAAGCATTTTTACAGCCTGGTTAAAAAAAATAGCTTTGGTCTGTGTATCTAAAAAATGATATGCTCTCATTGTATGTGGAGGTAATGTATTGTTGTGCCCAATTTGATTTTAATAAGAGTTTTCGGTTTTGGGAAGTTTGGGATATGTTTGACATGGATACAAGCCTGTGCTGTGTCACTGTTGGTAAGACAGCCTTAAGTCCTGCCTCAGCTTGGCCTCATTGTCTGTGAGTAGGTTGATATAAAGTTTGGTTGAGATGACCTGTATGGTGTGGCAGTGTCCACATTTTGGCCTCAACAATCCCAAAGGCTCCTTTAATAATCAAATGACTGACATCTCATGGCTTTGTGCAGCTCTTCCTACAGTCAACAGGCCCAACACTGTACTTCCAAAATCATACAGCTGAATGCCGGTATCAAACAGAAGGGTGTTAGGTCAAACATTTCAATCTTTTTACCAAAGGACTCTCTTGTGGTTTATATATTGTCTTCAAGGTGCTCCAGGCAAATAAAGTGGCTCAAGCTACAGTCTGTTAACATGGAAATGTGCACTCTAAAGACCATTTCATTAGACAGTATAGACTGTTGAATAATTAAGTAAGGTCAAAAGCCATTCCCCTAAAGCCTCTCTCTCCTCCAGCAGTGTGTCTGGCTCATATATGAGAGCATTTAAGTGTCAGTATAAGTGTTTCAGGGGAGTGTCTTTGCATGTTTTTGTCACTGTACATTCGTATGTTCCTCTGCTTTGGTTCAAGTCTGTCTCTCTGGTTTTGCGTCTCTTCATGATTGTGTGTATTGTACTGTATGTGTGAGCAGCTCCAGTCCTGCTATTTCTTCCAGTTTGACGTGAATGAGGACTGACTGTGTTAAAAGCATTAACATTTTCAAACCCCGAATCACTAATGGGAATGTTGTTGGGGAGGAGAGGCATTCGGCAAAGTGCTGCATTATTTAGCATCCACTAGTTAGCATCCTCAAGGAAGCGCACACACACACATACATACACACTTGTAAATGGGAGATTTTTTTCACATCTTCTGATACATAAAATACGGAGATGAGAGAGAGGCAGAGAACATTAAACCACACAATCACAAAATCTCTCCATAATGAGGCAGAAATACACATACAGACTTCTTTTCATAACGACGTACGCAGAGACATTTCACTCAGAACTCAGATATACACGCACTCAAAGACGCAGGAAGATATGCCCTCAGACATCTCATCATTGATTCAACCTCTGATAGGTTTCGGCCACAGAGAGGAGGGGGTGATGAAAGGCAGGAGCAATAAGAGACAGACAGGTGGGAGACACAAGGGGAGACAGGGGAGTGGAACAGGACAAGGCAGCAGGGTGGAGAGTCCGTTTGGGAGAAATTTGTCAGTCATTATCTCTGGGTTTTAATGGGAGTGTTGCATATGAATTCTGTGTGCATGAGAGTGTGTGTTTGGGTGAGAGATTCCTCCATCATTCCGGCTGTCCTCCTCTTCTTACTTGCCTCATTACTGCTTCAACCATTGCTGGAATGTTCGTCTACTGAACACTTCTCATATCAAATCTAAAAACTAGGGCTGTCAAATGACTCAAGGTTTTGATTGTTATAAGTAACAGTTTTTCCAAGCTGCAGCATCTAGAGCTAAAAATGAAGCCAATACTGAGGTGTTAAAACCTGAAGTTCACAAGAGTCTACTTGAGGATAGCTTAAGCACCACAGGACAGCAGAAATAAACATGTTCAAAAAACAGATTGGTTCTGAGGAGTTAATGGCATCGTCTGAAAGCATGTGGCATGCAGTAGTTTTTTTCATGTCAGTTTGTATTTTTCTTTTTTGATGACATACATTTTTGTCAGAAGGCACAGGGAGCAAAGAGTATGGATTATGTGCCTTGATTATACGTGGCTGTGTTTTGGGTGTTTCATAGATTAAATCAATCACAGTGTCAGCTCTCATTCCTTTAAATCAATATGTGCCGGGCAGCTGGCATTTTGCGATTGACAGATTGCAGATTTTATTGTTTGCTCTCAATTTAAGATGGATTATTTAATTTCTCTCCTTGAAGAATTCAGAGAACACTATATAAAACATGTCAGTGATTAGTTCAAAGAGCTTTTTTTCATTGAAGCGTCCCAGACCATAAGAAACATTCAAAAGGACAAGTCAGTAACTTGACTGCATGAGTGTAAAACTGAAACCTCATTAATCATTAAAATCTGCTGCCAGCACTCAGGGCTTTCAGTCGAAAACAGTTCAACTTATGGAGCAGCACCACCCTTCTCAGAACCACTTCTCTTACTCAAAATCAAGGAGGGGGACTTCTGATGTCTATTTTCTCAGCCCAAAAGACATTGGCTGTTCATGCAGACTAAATGGGGGTGAAAGATTTAAGGCTATAAATTGTTAGAGACATGGTAGACATAATTACAAGTCCATACAGTGACCTTAGGTTCCTAATCAACTCTGACTTTTTGTCCGTTTCTAGTTTGGTCAAAGTAAATTTGAGAAGTTTTCAACAAAGTGGCGGACATCACTCTGGCACAATATTTTCAGCAGTCCATAATATTTCCTTTTATTTGCATATTTAAAATTGTATAGTTTAATCTTTTAGATGAAAATTTTAATTTGATATTGACAATGTGAAGCAAGTTTTAACTGTCCCTTAAAGTGGTAGTCAAATCACTACAAAGAAATGTACTCTATATTCTTTTTGCTTTTAGATTTTTCATTAAGATAGTGCTGCTTTAACTTGGAGACAGGAGAAAGCTTCAGAGTGCTTATTCTGTGAAATATAGTATTTAGCAAAGTAAGAACTTAAAAGTTATAATTAAGCAATTATGGAGAGGAATAGACAAGATGATTCACTAAAGCCCAGTGATCAATGGATTGTTACACAGCATCTGAATTTCTGGAAATTGTTGTCAAGTTTCTTTCTTTGAGCGAGTAACCTTATTACAGTTTACTATAAAAGTAACATATACTTTTAATAAAAACCTGCTTTTATTTTGAGAGAAAATGATAAACGCCAAGTAGGTACCACTGTTTATTTAACCACTGAACAAAGACAACTTGTTTCTGATGGAAAAAGTCGTTGAAAATTACCAAAGAAAACAGAATAAAAGTTAAATTAATTTAAACTTCTCCATAGTACTGCCTGGATATATAAGTAAAATGAGACGTTCAAAAGTGTCCTTATTTCCATCACTGTAAAAGCATTCAGAGGTTAAGGTGGGTAGCACCCTGTTGCTATTCTAAATGCTAAATACAGTGCGCTTCACCTGGAAATAGAAAGTTTTTCTTGTAGTCAAATAAATTCAATAATATGATGTTCTTAAACTTATTGAAATAAATATAAAAGCTACAGCCCTACAAAAACATTTTCAGACTGCATTTGTCAAGTTTTGCATGTGATGTGTCGTGAAATGACTTGGCCTGTCAGTGCACCATTTTGATCCCGATAAACTATCATTAGATGGGTTTCCATCATTTCAACAGAGGGTCATGTTCCTTGAAAGATTACAGATACAGACTATGCCAGCAGTAAAAATAGATTGTTCTCTGTTCTGGAGATATTGGGCTCTAATTTCCTGGCGCAACTCAGGGTGGCGCAGGGTGGCGCAGCCTGGCGCACCCCGCGCAGTGGTAATTTCGTCCGGCGCACCGCTGTGCACAGCCAATTTGGCAATTTGGTAGACCGGCTGCACCGAGATGGGTGTGACGGCGCACCAGGGGTAGGTGTCGAAAGATTCAGCTTGGAGCAGTGACAGTTTCGTGCCAAAAAAACACGCGGAAGGTGCGCTGAAAGCCCGCCATCTCCAACCTGGTCTACTCTCGGCGCAGGTGAAGTGCACCCGGTGCAGTGGTAATTTGGCTGTAATTTGGCACACGTCACCAAAACCTCACAGGCAGGTGTCCACAGTGTCAGACACATTTCAATGCAATAAACAATCACAACAACCACTATTTAATGTAACCGTCTGAACCAGCACATACATTTGTATCTATATTAATTTTCCCGTCACATCTGATGTCAGATCAGAGACGTTTGTCATAACTAACGAGTTCACATCTCTCAGGCCAACCACAAACAGCCACATCATCCGATACGGAGTATCCGGCTTCTCTCATCTCATGAAATTCAAAAGAAAAGAAAAAAGAGAGAGATGCTTGCTGAATAAATGTAAGTCACTCGGTGTCTTGAGGATTTACCAGTGATTGCCCATATTTCTCTGTTTTAATCTTTATTCATAACGTGATCTAAAAAGATGGAGAACATTATTGCAAGGAGGATGAGGAGGAGATATATTTTCACCTAAGGCGCTGCTATTTGGCAATGACAGACCAGGAATGCAGGTGGATCACAAGCATGATGAATGGATTAGCCTGCTGCTGTGTTTAAATGTAATTATCACTTAATTTTGTACTCCTATTATGACACAGGAACAGATTACATCTGTCCCGCGAGGTGGTCCACATGGTGACGCGCATCTTGGCCTCCGATGTGCGGCCCGGTGGCCCCTGCGCTCTCCCAGTTGCTGTAAAAGTGACAGCGGCTCTGACCTTCTTCGCCAGGTGAAATTGTCACTGCGCCTCGCCCGCGGCGCATTTAAAGGCGAGGAGAGGCGTTCATTTGATTGGTGAAGATCACACTCAGCTGTGTTAAACCCACTCAAGTCTTATCTCCTCCCTCTCTGCTACGTGTGCCGGTAGGAGAGACGGAGGCGTGGGTGAGCCTGCCTGCGCCAGACTGCGCCGTGCACGAAACTTGCAAAATGCCCTGGACACACCCTGTTGGCGCGGCGCAGGCGGGGCGCAGGGCAGGTGCACCCCACCTGCACCTGGTCTACGAAATTAGAGCCCATTGTGATTACAAGCAAGGTTTATACATAAGGCATTATGACCTATGACCTCCAAAATAGAATAATTATATTCCTACATTAGAGTGGCCATTACTGCAAAAATTAAGAGCATCTCTTAAAACACTGTGAAAGTTGGGGTTGAGGTCAGGCTGCAGGCGGGCTATTCCATCCTCTCTACTCCTAAATTCTGGAGGCAGTAGTAATCTCATGTCAATATCCCCTGCACTGAGATTGCCTCCAATAATGACAAGCCTTGTTTTTCCAATGGGGGTGCCATTCCACACCATCATGCTGCCTCCACCAAAAGATGTTATTCTATTGGCGAAGCAATCAGCTCCTATGATCCAACCACCATAGGCAGTAGTAGACTGCATATGGTTCCTAGGTGCTGACAGGATGTCCTCTTGGGGTGTAGTCTTCTTGGGACGCCCATACTGCGGCCTGTCTCTTACCATTATATGGAACTTGGCCTTCAGTCTGGAGATAGAAATAGGGCTCACTCCAAATAATGCTGCAGCTTGGTTTTCTGGAACACCACCCTGAAGTTGCCCTAACCAGACCAGTCAATCAGCATGCAGGTTCTTGGAGCAGACATCAACTGGTCACTGTAGCATGGCCCATGCTCACTGGTGGGATACCAGAAGCTCAAAATAAAGAGTCAATAGCAACAGCAAAAACAAGCTGTTTGGCATTGGCAGAGAAGATCTGGCAAATTTCTCATGGGCACAACCCACATATTTCGCTCTGCTGCTCATCCCATAAATGTATGTTCCTTACACATGTGACACCATTTAAGAGGGAAATAAACAATGTTTTCATTTTTAAAAGATTAATTGCCAATAACCATTGTTACAACAAAGAAATGATCTATTTGTGCTCAGTTTACATGAATTTTCAAATCAGTGACGCAAAAAATATGGATATGGGAGGCAATCATTTATTTACATTTTAAACTGAAAATGTATTTATCCAGGACAAAACTCTTTAAGAGTAAAAATCTCCTTTACAAAAGTGCTCTGGCCAAGACAGGCAGCAGCATGTCTAAACGTAGGGGAAGTCACTCTGCAAACTGGCCACATTCTGGATTCAACCCCGGGGAAACATATATATGGGTCGTGCCTGGTTGCTTACCACTCCGCCAAACCAGATCCACTGTTACGTTTTTAAAGATAAATGTTTATTAATTTAAACCTCATTTTTTGGCCTTTCCCATTCATACCCTCACACATTTATACATGGCTTTTTGTAGAGGAGTAATTTAAGGCCATTCTGACACATGTTGTGCATAAAGCAGGAAACAAAGTGTATATTCTCCAAGAACAAGACATCCTGCTTTACCTCTGAGGCCACTCCACCTCTGTAGATCAGAGATGTTTAGTTTTATATGTCAAGCCTACTCCAACAACCTAAGTGAAAATTGACTTTAGAAATATGACTATGAATGTGAAGTCGTTCATTAACAGTGGAACTGCGCTTTGACTTTGCTCAATTTAAGAATTACAACCCTGGTCAATGCAACCATTTGAAAATCACTGACTTAATGTAAGATCTAGTGTCACAAAGTTTAACATTTAATTTCCTCAGATTATAACAGTGAGAGAATATTACTGCACTATTAGAATCTCTAAATGAATGTGTTTTTTATGGTGTACCACAACATTGCAGACAGACTACACAGAACACCAGAGCGGGATTCACACAAAATCAGACATGCTCACACACACAGCAAGGTGCTCCCTATTGGCTCCTCTAAACCTGTTTTTGGCTCTGTCGCCACTCTTTTATTGTTCCTGCCAAAACAGAGAGATCACTTTAACCCTCTATTTCACCTTCACAATATTCATACTCAAGTCACAAAGGACAAAAATATCAAGCCTTGAAACAGCAACATGAAGATGCCTTGAGCTAATTACACCTGCTCATTTATCTACATGTTAAAAGATCTCCATGAAAAATGAAAAATCTCTTCAAAGAGAACCTGACATAGTAATCTTTGACTTCAGCTTATCTGTTTGTGCCATTCACCACAACATCTTGTAATGGATTATCTAGATGTCAACAGGTATGTTTGCTAAAAACAGCCCTTCATTTCAAAGGTCTGTGTTGACAGGGATGTATTGCATCAGAGGCTGCTGAGATGATTAAACAAGGAAATAATATTTCTAATTTTGTCAATTATAAAGAAAAAGACAATAAAAACACTTTATTTCTGTGTGATGGCCCTGAAAAATCATAAAAACAAATACAAAAATACAACAAGTTAAAAAATATATTTAAAAAATCAACAGGAAAGGGGAACAGCAGTTAAGAAACCACAAGGCAAATAAAAAATACAACAAAGAATTTAAAACAACCAACTAAAAAACACAAAACATAAAAATGAATAAAAACTCAAAAACACAACACATGAAAAAATACATTAATAATGAGATGCAATTAAAATAAAAAATAAAAAAATTGGAAAAGACCATGACAGAAATTAAAACATGACCTAAAGAAATACAAAACTATCATAAACACTTCATCATATTTTTTATTTGCTGTTGTGTTTAAATTTGTTGTTTGACTTTTGTTTTCTTTATCTTACATTTATTACTTGTCTCTGTGTTTACCGACCATTTTTGGTGTGTTTTATTTGTTTCGTGTTTTTACCCGTGGTCTCCGTAGTTTTTTTTAATTGTTGTTCCATTTTTTACTTATGTTTGGCTTGGGCAGCAGAAGAATGTGACGCCTTTCACCAAACTTATGTCATGGCTCCAGCCTCCTCCTACATGTGTGTTTTCTGCCCATCAAAGGCAGACACCATGACTGTTCTGAGAGTCTCCCCCCTGCCTGTAACCCCGTCTCCCCCCTTCAATCAGACATTATTTGGGCAGCCAATCAGTGCAGAGCTTATTGTTGTAGTCTCCTGTAGCCTCCCCGCCCCCTCAGATCTCAGCATTTTCAAAGTGGAAACTTTACTGAATTTAAATCAAATCCTTGATTGATGGACAACCAAGACACAATGTAAATTGTCAAACACACAGGAAATGGGACCTTTAAGTCCAAACTATTGTAACAGTTCCAAGAGAGGTGTAAATATCCTCTTCATCCTCCCTACAGCTAATGCACTAACTGTTAGCATTAGCTTATTTCTATCCTGTTATAAGTCACAGCAAACAGTGCAGCAGGGCAGAAACTGCCACACAGGCATGTAGTGGGAATTTCAGAACAAAAGCTGCATCATATGTGATGATTTAAATCAATATCTTGACTTTAAATCGATCAGCCAATAAATATATCGATACAGAGTGCTGAACAAATTTATCGGACACCTGTAATAAAAACGAGAAAACTTAAATATTTTAGAAATCTTTTAAAACTTCTTCAAAACTGAAAATGTTATTTTTATTGGACATACATCCTGAAGATAAATGAGGAATTACAAACTGAATTCACCTTTTTTTACACCTAAATTTGAGCCTGTCCACTGGGCTTCTCTGAGAAGTCAGAAATGAATCAAGCACAACATTCAACCACTAAAACTGCTTTTTCTCTTCAGGAATGCAGGTAAATAACTATAATTTGATATCTTTATCAAGACATAATAATGTGCTTTCATAAATTTCTATTTTTTTTGTAAAACTGTAAATTTGAAAATTCACTTTTAAGAATAACAATTATATTTTAGGATATATCTTTTTGGTTAAAGAGCCTCTTAACACTGATGCAACAACCATGACAGAAACATGAATAATGATTTTCATAATTACCAATGCTGTTCTTTTAGGGCAGATGTCGCAATCCTTACAATTGGGTGGTGGTCTAATGAATTTTTTAAGCACTGTACATAAATATTTTTTTGTTCAAATCCTTTTTGCTTGTCATTTTCCAAATTTAAATGAACAGATGAGAAAACTTAGTGCTTGAAAATATAGATATAAATCCTGATGGAAACCAGATATTCATATTTTTGGTCATTTAGAGAGATTTTTAATCATCTTATTAATAGTATCATTGCATTTGTAGTGACTTGCCCTCTGAAACTAGGAACAACTAGAAAAGCACTCAGAGAGCACAGGACCTCCACCAAGCAGCTTCGGTCCACTTTGGCGAAAATGGTCCTATCTGGCAATGTTAAAGAATCCTTTAAAAAATTCCTGGATCCAGACGGTGATCCGGATCAACCCCAAAATGTAATCAGTTCTTCCATATCCCATATCCCAATTCCTGAAAACTTCATCCAAATCCGTTCAGAACTTTTCAAGTTATTTTGAACACAAACAAACAGACAGACAGACAGACAGACAGATAAACGCCGGCAAAAACATAACCTCCTTGGCGGAGGTAATGAAGAAGAGCTCATTTTACAAACAGAGATCTTTAGTTCTTAATCAACACTTAATCTTGACAGGTCAGAGAATGGAGAACCAGTCAAACAAATATGTTTAACTGGCAGTAAATGTTAATATACTGCCTTTAGAGAATATATTGCAAGTAAAGAGCAAAACTTAACACACTGATAGAAAAGATATCGAAGAAAAAAATGGGCACATTCTCTAAATATAACAGTGTGTAGTTTAAATGGATCAGCTGCCATTATTGGTTTTATAGCGCTCCTTTGTTTCATCATCTTTGGCTTTTATTACCCCCCACCCTGCTATCCTCCTCTCTGTCTGTGTCACCTTCAGGCGGTATTTCACATTACCATGTACATCAGTCACAGAAGCTCGGCTTAAATGCACCTCATACCTCTGCGCGGACACACTCGTTTATTAGCCCACATACACAAACTAACACACAGTCCATGTAGCGCTCAGCCATGCGTGATGACAGATCCTAATAGCTGTTGCTTGTCTACACACACGCGGAAAACCCCAGTACAAACAGGGGAGGAATGCTCCCAAACACACACACATGTGCACACATAATGGCACACACAAAGATCATGTTGGCACATACACTCACAGAAACAAAGAGCTCATCCAGAGCCGAGTAATGTTGACAGCGACCCTGCTATTTTTAAAGGGCACACTTCACAAGATATCATCTCCTCATCATTTGTCCTCAGGGATCTTTGTATGCTCACACACACATAGGCATTCATGGTATAGGCACACAAAAGCATTAACACACATGCACACAGCAGGGGTTAATGTCCCATCTCCCAGGTTCTTATTGTCACAACAATTCAAGCTGGTAAAACTGAAATGACGTTTTTTTGGAAACCCAGGTCTGGGGGGATTTTGGTGCTTCTTCTTTGCTCAACATGCCTGCGCTTTAATTTTTTAGAGTGCAAAT
This sequence comes from Cetoscarus ocellatus, assembly GCA_037902135.1. NCBI lineage: Eukaryota > Metazoa > Chordata > Actinopteri > Labriformes > Labridae > Cetoscarus > Cetoscarus ocellatus. Next base: position 1,562,090 of record JBAMNC010000034.1, on the reverse strand, counting down.
TGATCATAACGAGTCACATTTTTTGATAAGATAAAGCAGGGCTGAAGTGAGTTAGCATTTTGGCATGTTTGGGTCCCTCAGCTCAAAGTCCATGGGGTTTATAAACAAGTTTGGTTAAATGCCCAAAATAAGGTCAGTGGTAAACACAAGCGTTAGATATTTTCGTCTTTTTTGGGCTCTCTGTTGCTTTTTTGGATAAAGGGAGAGACATATGGATAGCTCTGGAAACCACAGAGTGGGTAAAGACAGGCAGGAAAAGATGAATTTAAACCACTGCTGACTGTGCGGACAGTATTGGCTTCGTTGTACATACTACCTACTACCACTACTATGCACCACTGTTTTTGGTAGTATGTAGCCATGACTACCAAATGGCTGTTATGTTGCAGTATGCTAGACCAGACTGAGCTGAATCATCTTCTTCTTTTTGTTTGATGCCAGGTTTTGAATAGTTTCTAAAACTCATTACTGCTGCCTACTGTGCTAAAGTTTGGATCAGGGCAACTTTTTTGACAATATAAGAGGTATATTTGATGAATATAAAAAAATCACGTTTCTTTTAATTACCCAAACCAATAATTTAGTCAATTTCTGCTTCTGGTCATGAAAATTAAAGTAACGCTAGCTTAGCTAACATCTAGCACCAATAAATTAATGTCCATTAAAAGACTAGCAGACAAGATAATTAACAAGTGATTTGTTTTTTTAATTATTTTCACCACTGAGCACACATGAGAAATGTGTGACATCCATGTATCCACTCATTTTTTATTTTCTGAGTTTAATTCACTTTATTATTATAAAAATGTAAGAGAATCAATGCTAATATTGCTAAGGTTGGGTGTCCACCATTTTGACCCCTGACCCATTGGCACTTTGCATTATGGGTAACAGTATGCAAGGTAGACTGGTCCGATGCATGCTGCTTATTTTTCCCAAAGTAGTATGATATCTGGGTTTTTTCGGCATACTGCAGATTTTGCAAATGTTTGCATAATACGTACAAGATTTCGACAAATCACTACGTACTGCAAATATAGTATGGGGTTTAAAAAACAGCCATAGTCTGATTTTTCACTGTGTTTTGGGTAAATACGGATAATAAGCTCTATAGTGCATTAAAAACCTGAAACTTAAAATTTCTGTTCTTTCTGATAATCTTAACAAACAAACCCACTTTTCATGATTTTTTAAGCTTTATCATAGTCTGCCAGAGTAAAAACCTATTATTAAGCTACTATGAAACTACACCATGGCAGCTCGAATTAGAAACAACTATATTATCTCCAATGTGTAACATTTTGTTGTGACCCTTTGTTTGAGAATTTCGTCTTAATTACATGTCCTGATCAAGTTGGTGCCCTTGGCTGTGGCTACGACGTATAAATTATTATTATTAAAAAAAGTGATATGAAATTCTTGCAATAAGGTCCTTAACTATTCTTTTAGTCCTTGTTGGCAGTTTGTTAGCAATCATCCTTTTAAAAACACAACAGCATTTTAAAATTCAAAAGCAGGAAATATCAGATTGTTGTTTCAGAGTAAACATTAAAATCTTGTATGCATTTTCATTGTAAACCTTATTTCCTTATTTATCTGAAGCCGGTATTCTAAATCCCATTTACTAAGCTGCTTTGGAACCACAAAGTGCTTAATGCTAACTCAGTTTTGCATTTTTGAACTCATACTTTCACTGTTAATTTCAAGATAATTAGCTTAATCTTGTGATATATTCAAATAATTATCTCATATCATGTAACAATACTGCTAAAGGAAGCCTGATGACTCCTTCATCATATCGCATTATATTTTTGTTAGTGCTCCCAAATCCTGTCTCCAAAAGTGCTGCTTTTCAGGAAATGGAAAAAATAATCAAATAAAAAAACCCTGATTTATTACTGAAACTTTGAATATTATGTTGTCATAGTTAGCAGTTTTTTTTAATAGTTTACATTGATTAAAAAATTCCAAAACCCACTCACAAATGTTCACAAATCTTTCTCTTTACATAAGTGTTCACCAATAGGGCCTGGCACTACGGTCGTGTTGAAATGCACACTAGTTTTCTGTTGGAGGCTGGTAACAGAAGATAAATCTAATAGTTAAACTTATAATGCATTTCTTTGCTTGTATTTAATTCATGAAAGAAAACTGCTTTACATGGCCAATATGGTGGTAAAAATAGTATGTAGTTCAGCAAGATACACATTTAAAAATGATTAAAGCTGCAAATTAATAGGCACTAGAGTCAGTGACTAATTGTAATAACAAAAGATAGCCCTGACAACACACACTTTTCACACAAATATGAGTAGCCAAACCTTTTTGGTTAATATCATATTATTTATAGCCATTTTATGTAATAAATAAGACCTTAACTGGGGCAGATGTTTGCTCTACTTTGTTTCTATCTTCAGGTAATTCATGAAAGATGTAATACTATGTGACCCAAATATTGCAATGTATCCTCCCACAACACAAAAAAACAAACACAGCAAACAGGTACAAATATGCAACAGACAATAAAGCTGCAGGCTTGTGTGCAAATCCCTAAATTCGAGCATTACTCCAAAACATACTTTACAAAGTAAGATAACAGACTTAATTTTCACTCATCAATATCAGCCTCTGTAGTCACGAGCATAAGAAGGTAAGACAGATGGAGAGCTTAGCCAACAGAGTTGACTTGCAGCTCAAGAGAGAGCTGGATAGTTCTGCTTTTTAGGCTCAGCAAACAAATGTTAAATCATGCATATGCAGCTCAGGAAAATTGTTCTAAACTGTTTGTTACCATGAAGCAGAGCACTAACAGTCTGCCCTGAGGCAGCTGAGGAAAAAGCGTAAGTCTTTAGTTATGACCTGTCCTTTTTGTGAAGTTACTTAGTACCCTCTGATGATGCTGCATCCTGGATCAGGATATTTTGAAGATTTTTTTTCTCTTAATATGAGCTACATGCAAACTGAGAATGGAGACTATTATGACATGTGGCTAACTGCTCCATGTATTTGTGTTTGGTGTGATCTTAGTGGTGAATAACAATGAAAGATAATGGTGGTACTACAAATGTAAAATCGTATCACACTGATTTCTTCAAAGTTTCAACACTTCCTGCAAAGCTCTGTGATTCTGCATGATGCACAGGTCCCCTCTAAATACTGTTTAAGTATAAATATAAAATAAATCCTCTTAAGATCCAGTTTAAGCTCTGAAAGTAAAGTGTTCCTCATACTGATCCCTTGAACGAGAAAGGTGTTTGTCCTAGTGAAGTACTTATTTGTTGCATGTCTGCAATAATCTTAGCTGACAGCTGTCATCAATAAGATAACAGAAGTTAAACTCTCCCCTAAGTTAAAAAATACATTAAAAAAAGGCTGGATATGGACTTATGCAGAGTTGATGCAACCCATTACTGCAGCAAAGCTCTGAATTTCTTATATTGCTGCAGATTGTTTCAAATGGCTCAAGATTACTTGGTTTAAATACAAACTAAGGATGCAGGCAATTAGCATAAATGATGTTCTGATGTAACAAAATATTGTAGGCGATTAAAAGGATTTGATCACTGTGCTGAGAAATGCTGCCTGACATTTACATAAAGCTTTACTAACAACCTTTTATGTGATGGTGAGGTGATTAGCAAATGTGCTGCAGTGTGACTAATGACCATGACTGAAAATACAAGCTGGAGTTATTTACTGATTGGTGTGTGCAGTAATGAGGATGGAGAGACATCATTAAGCTGAAAAGGAAAAAACCCTGCTTCTCTACAATTATGTTTGATATTAGCAAGTAGGATGCTGGATTTCTGACATTTATGGATGAAACACATTATAAAGACTAATTATTTGGTGGAGAAAACGCTTAAAAAAATTCGCCATTGGCCATTTACTAGAAACTTGTAATGACAACAGGACAGGAACTAGGATTTTAGAAACACTGAGGTCCATAATGTGGGAGTTGGGGCGCAGTGCCTCCCAATATTTTTTCAGGATTTATATTTCTTAATAATCACAATACAATACAGTATTTGGCAGTGAGCAGTGCAGATAAGGGAGTAGTGAAAAAAAAGGGCAGACACTCAGTGATTACAATCTCTTCAAAAACATGACTGTTGATTCGTCACAGAGTAAGAAACATTCACTTATCACACTACCATAAAAACCACTGCAGACCCCTCTCCAGTGTAAAACCCCGTCCTATAATGCCACAGACCAATCACATGTCTAGCAGTTACTCAATACACCTGGACATGTGGCTCGGAGACTCCCATAAAAAAGCATTAGAAACTTTGGCCCCCTGTTGATTTTTAATGTCTAAACAGTAAAAAGTTAACAAACAGTGTGCATGGGGTCTGTGTAACACTGATTTTAGGTATCCTGCCAGGTTAGAGAGTGGATTGCACTTTACTTTGTTCCTTTAACCTCACAGAAACACACTAAAGTGTCTCCTTTGGATTAAACTGTGAGGCAGACCACAGAGTCAGCTCAATATAAAGATGAACAAGGATGTTTACAACTGTTCAAAGGCAACATAGCATTAGCAAAGTCAGGCAAATTTGTTTTGTTAGGACATCATTTCTTTTCACTTCATTTAAGTGTTTCTATTATTTCAGTATCTGAAATTAGTGTTAACTGATGCCAAATATTGTAGTTTAAAGCCAACCCAATTGAATATTATTGATACATACAGTTACAAAGACCGGTAAAGGCTGAAAGTAATGTCTGTGGTTTGTACATTGTTCTATGTTTAAGCATTTTTTCAATAAAGGTCCCAGTGAAGAGTTGAACCACCCCCTCCAAGCTACAAGGACCAGAGCTACAGTGATGTGAAAGGGTTCACTGAAGGAAAAAAAATACACATATCTTCCCCTGCTGTGCATGAAAAATGCTGATCTTTTATGTTGTTTTCTAAAAAGGTGATGACAACAAGCTAAGGTTCTCTCCCTTGCGCTGAGATCTGTAAATTTTTGCCTTCAACTTGATCTTGTTACCCTTTATATCTGCTTTCAAATTCTGAATATATCCTTCCACTGCATAATGAACAGCCTTGTTGATGACCTCTGCTGTTTCATCTTCTTATTTAGTGCAGCATGCTGTTTGTTTATCCATGTATGTTCAGGGGAGGAACATAGTGATAGGCCAGCTGTATACCACTGGCATGCTGTGGTGAGATTAGTAGTAGGGGTGTAAATCACCAGTTTCATGACAATATGATATCGATTCTTTGGACATCGATACAATATTTGCCGATATCACAAAGTCTGCCACGATTCAATTCAATTCAGGGGCCTTCGATCAATTTAAGACAATATTATGTACACGTTTAACACAATCAACGACATTTCACCTCAAGCAAGAAAGAAATACAAAGCAATTTTGATGTTTTGACAATTTTATTACTGAAATGTGAAACGATGTGCCTTTGGGTATGATAGTTTATAGAGGATCGTAACCATCTATATGATCTAATCATGCTTTACAATTAAAATGGGGTTAATAAGTAGTTTGGTGCTTCTTTTGCCCCCACAATTACCTAATGGGTGTTATTGTTACATTGTGATCTTAGTATATTATATCAAGTAATGATGCAAAATAATAATACAAATTATTGTGTTATTATATTATTTTTATTATTATTGACCTCCGACATTTGACGATGCTCTTTCAAACTAAACATGTGCAATTTTGATTTTAATTAAAGCCAGACATTTCTCATGTTCAAAGTAGAACTATTAACTTAACTAACTCAACACTGATGATTTCGTTTTAATGTGATGCCTGGTGACCAAAGTTCGTATGTCAATGTGATTAGACTTTGCTTTACTGTTTAATGGTAGGTGTGGAGGAAGAATAAGAATTAGCTCTCATTGTTTCCTTTTGTACAATAAGCGTTTTGCTACATATTCCAAAGCACATATAGTGGTGTTACTCGGAGGGCACTACATAATAAATTTTAATGCATGAGAAATACCAGGTGTGGCGTGTGAGAGAGTGAAAAGGTTCAAGTGCGTGTGTCACACGCTGAATGCGAGCCCTGGAAACTTCAGAACGAGGTGCACTTGGGTGGAAACTGTGAAACAGATATCTGGTCGGAAACTCAAAATAAAGGTGTATATTAAACATAATGATGTTGATCGATGTTTTGAGTTTCCATCAGTTTGATTGGATGGTTGCTTAACCAATCGATGGATCGATCCAGATCGATGGATCATTACACCCCTAATTAGTAGAGCTATTATGTTCCTTGATAGTTTAACTGTATGTCATATAAAAAGATTTCAGGTCAAAGACATTTTGAAAAAATACCTCAAAATCTAGTCAGTTCATCTTTGAGTCAAAGTTGACATTAGTGAAACGTTTATAGATAATCTCGAAATGAGGTATTTAGATCCTGAATTTGTGGGCAAAGGAAAAAAGTACAGAACAGTCACCCTACCCTTTGGCATAAGGCCAAAATTTAACCAAACAATCCTTGAAGCAGAGTGGACATTTGTGCCCTGTTTGAAGAAAATCTCTGAGTGTTGTTTAGATACTATGCCAGAGGTAAGTAAGGAAAATTAGGAAAAGAAATCTTAACTTTTGACATATGGACCCAAAAATGTAATCAGCTCATCCTTAAGGCAGAGTGGACAACTGTGCAACGTTTAAAGAAATTCTTGTTTTCCTGAAATGACTTTGACCAACAAATTCTGATCTGTTGGTTCCTGAATCAGAGAATACATTTGTGCAAACTTTTAAGGATATCTTGTTAAACTTTTTTGACATACTGAGTCACAAAACTTGAACAAAACAAACAAACAAAAAAATCAATCTGGACAGACAGGTGGATGAATGAACAACCTGAGAAGCCTCTGTCCTTGGTTGTAGCCTGTGTGGAGGTACAGGATGTAAACTTTAAGTTTTTATCAGCGTGGCATGTCTTCAATGTGCCATTTCCACACAGACACCTCGTTTTATCCAGACACAGGCAGTGGCATCAAAAACAGCTTTAATGTATGAAATGACATTTCCACCAAAAATCAGTGAAAGAGATCCATATTGAGACTGATAAGAAGAGTAAGCCTAGAAGAATTACTGATTTTTTTTGTATCTTTCTCTTTAGATTACCTCTGTTTGAAGGTATGTGTGTGCACTGAGATAGTAATCTGTGAAAACACAGAAAGGGCTTGGAAGAGCAACATTCGTCACCACAATCTGAGAAATGTTAAGACCTTCAGAGATTATTGAGACCACAGTGAGACTAGTTCTAGGTGTGGCCTCACATGCTGAGTCAGACCAAAGTTATTCAAAGCAAAACACAGTTTTCTAATGCTGCTGACCTGGGTTACTTCAAAATGAATGATCAAAACACGGACAATGGCTCAACAGTCCAAATCAATGCTGATGATGTACAGCAGCTTAGCAATGTCAGTGAAAGTTTGCATGATATTTTGGTGGTTTAAATGTTCAATAATTCAGAACACAGACAGGAAGCAGCTCTTTCATTTTGTTCTCTTCAGGCAGCATTGTTCCTTGATGAAAACAAAGGTCTCAGCCGTGTTAGTGTTTATCAAGATTTACCTAGGACTTAAACTCACGAGTCAGAGAGGATCTGAACAGATGGTGTACACAGCAGAGGCTGGTGACCTTGCCTCTCTGTGCTTTGAAAGTCCAAAACTCCTTTTTAGTCAGTTAACACAAGCTCCACATGCCCCCAGAACATTTTTTTTTACATATTTAACAGATCTTTCCCAAAATCTATACCAGGGGTGTCCAGAATTTTTCCAAAACTTTATGAAACATGATATGCTAAGTGCTAACAGCAGCTACTTACACGGTAGCTGTTTCTTGCCAGCATTTTTCTTTTTTTTTTCGACTTACTTGGCAGTCCCCTCTACAACACATCATAAAGGCATGGATGCAGTCGTTAGAGCTGGTAAAACTGATGTGTCACATAGTTTTATATTGAAGTTACACTATCATCCTTCTTTTGATTTGCTGTTTGGTTTGTTTACATTTGTGACTTTTGAGTGTGCAAAACACTCTGCACTGTCATTGGTCAACGTCTTTGCCACAAAAAAACAAATTGTAGGAGGCAGGACAAAATCAAACGTGCTTGGGAAACTTATTTGGAAGTTGTGAGGCATTTCAGATGAAGACTTAAATATCATACACACTCAAGATAAAATTACCAACTTTTGGAGCCAGTGGGTCCCAAAACCTCATGACGGTCAGGTTCATAACCCCCAAATTCCACATAACGCGAAAGCGCCGCGCAGCTCCGCGCTCTTGAATCGTACTGCGGAGCACTTAGAACCCACTTTAGTCTATCAGGCAAATTCCACTGCCCGCGCCAGCGCTGCGTCGCTGAAGCGCCGGCGCGGGCAGTGGAGATTCGCTTCAGGTCTATTTTCTGCGCGGCCACTTCAAAACCTCGTAAATTCACCGTTGTTGAGAAAGCACCAGACAGGAAGTTAACGTGTGGAGTATCCGGAACTTACAAAATTAACACAATGCACGGACTCTCGAATGTAAATTTCCTCAATGGTTTGTCATTTCTTCACAACCAGAGGCACATACATCAGGTGAACAGTCGATCAGAGGGTCCCAGAGGCAACACGACACCATGGACAAAGAAAAGTGAATTGTAGAGGTCCAGAAATATATAACATTGTATATATGATACCAAACATCCTTTCTGCAAGGATATAGGCAGATAGAAGTGAAACAAATCAAGAAGCTGAAAGGTTGGGACCAGCAAAGGGACCTTAGAGAAGCGAGGTGAGGTGTTGCTTACTTCTTTTCTCAGTCTATAACATGTTTTATTAACGTGTGACATAGCTATTCGCACAAGAGCTTGTGACTCTCCGGGAATCAGCCCCCCTCCCTGGGGCGCATCCAGTGGTGTTTGCAGGTTGGAGCAAGACCGCGGCGCTGTGCGGCGCGGCGCTTTCGCGTTATGTGGAATTTGGGGGTAAACCTTATTGTCTGACTTTAGCATAACTCACAAGGCAACAAGAAGTGTTGGGCTGTTTTCACATCTTACATGTATAACCTGGACCAAATGAACCCCAGTTTGCTTTTTTGGAAAGCTCAGTTGATTTGGTGGAGGTGTGAGAGCATCCATGAACTCTGTTGTGGACAAAGGGACAAAACTCTGGTCCCCCTGAAAACAGGAGGTCTGGTTCGCTCAGAAGTGAACCACCACTTTATGGTGGGTGTGAAAGCCATCTGAACCAAACAAGGACCAAACAAGACAAGCAAACCAAAAGGCAGTGCATTATGGCTTGAATTTGTCAGACTATCACAACAGTAAGCACACAAATGTAACGTTCACTGACAAACATAGTGCTGCTTATGTTAGCATTGCTAGCATTGCCAGCCTTCTTTTCTCCTAACAGGTTAAAGTTTACAAGTCTGTGTGGACTATGGTTACACAATGCTCCAGTCAATATGTAAGTGCCACCTGATGCAGCCTAAATGTGGTATTATCTTCATTTTATGGCACAGAATACTTACAAACTGCTTTGAGCCAAACAATATTACTACTCAAAACTGGTTGTGTATTTCCAGGTCAAAGTTCAGCAGTTGGCTGAATGGCAAGAACAAGGACTACAGCCTCAACTATTGGCGGGTGGCTTCATTATGCTTTGGTCCGCCTGACAAAAAACAGTGTGAAAGAAAACAAACCAAGTGAAAACTGCAATAATGTTTTAACTAATTCAAAACTGGGCCGAATCTCCTGAGCTTTTGATGTTAGGCTTTGACTAAGCTAATCACGTGCTTCAGTAGGCTACATGCAGGTTGGCGGATTTTTAGGCATGTTATCTGATCATTTTACTGGATCTGATTGGAATGTTGAGAAGAACTTACTACGAGTGATGGGCAGCAGGGTCACAATATATAGTGAGCGTTAACTACATTTTCCTGTTGAATGAGTTAGCGTTTCTGTTTTTTTAGTCAAATAAATTTTTCAGTAGCTTTGTTATTCACTGATCAAGTAGCACAGTAACAAGAAACTTAGTTCCCATTTCACAAGCTGTTTGCCCTGCACTACTTACTACAGCCCTGCTGCTGCTGCCATGGACAGCAGATCTTGTCATTGCTGCAGTATTACATGTGTTATTTGCAATCAGGTTGTTAAGATCTTTCTCACTATTATGATATTGATTTTTTTCAATAAACCCCCCAATTAGGATAAAACAAGATTAATCAAACCGAAGTACAACCAATAAAAGGGCAGAATATCTATCAGACATCCATTTTTAATTGAATGACAAAATGCCAACTCCATCCCTCTTTCTACTTTGTAACTTTGCTTATGAAATTGAAGTTGTGAGGCGATAAAATGAAACATTTGACTCATTTAATTTTTATTCGACACCATTTTAGCTTCTCAGGTTTTATCATTTTGACTCAAAAAGAAAACTATACATACTACAGACTTTGTAATACAGGAGGACATGAACAATTTGAAATTACAATTTTTAATTCCTTTAATAAGCTTTAAAAAATTCAGCAGAAGATATTGTGATATATTATGTGTTAGGTGCTTCAAATCAATGTTTTGCCAAGGTCAGACTGAGGATTTTGACACCTCCTCTCATCTTTTAAGAAACCACTTCACAGGCCTTCAACTCTATCTTCATGCTTTTGTCATATTATGACATGCCTTTATACTCCACTGCACTTGTCAATACTCTCTGTACCTTGTAGACGGGCTCTGTTCACCACCCAAAGTCCTACAACTGATGATGCAAGCAGCAACCAAACGGCAGCAAGAAAGACTCCTTTTAGCCCCCAGACCTGTTAACACCCTCTTTACCAGAAAGGACTGAGAAAGATTCAGTACAGATTCTATTAATGCTGTAGATTTTCCTACCACATAATTAACTCATAGAAAGCAGATCATTAGGGAATCAGAGCATTTTTTGCAAAATGTATTAGGAATGTTTTAGGGTACACATAGCATATATATACTAGTCTTACAAGGTGTAAATGTTAAAACGAATTTTACCAATATAAGAGGAAAATAGTGGGACCATTTTCAAACCCTCTCTCTGTGTAATCTTCGAGGTGATTGGAGATAACGATTCTGTATGTTGAAAGGAAATTGTTGCATAATAAAGCAATATATAATTGTATTGGGTTATTATGCTGGGTTAAAGTTTCTTTCAATACCTCTACCCTGAGAAGAAAACACAAGAATAAAACACAAAATAGAGAGAAAAAAATAACATCAACAAAAGAGAGAGGACTCAATCAAGCTGAGAAGTGAAAGCGGATCTTTGTTGCTGCTTTTACAACAGTCCAAATTTGAAAACAGCTGCACCCACATAGCTCCCTAAATCTTGACTGACACAAGGCTGTGTCCATGGTTACCTTAAAATCTTTTTTTATAATGAGACAATCTTTTAATGGCATCTGCTTATGGTCCTTGACATTGAAAAATAACTTTTGATAAGAAGAAACTGTTTTAAATTCTACATTTCTGATGACACAATTGAAACAATAACCCAAAGCATCTCAGCGCTGGCGAGAAATGGAATTCAGCACATTGATGAGATTTTGCCAAGCTATGAAATCTTAACAACATTTGTTTTTTTGTCAGTTTCAGGGTTGCAGTAATGTAGAGCAACACTGGATGTGATAGTCCAGACAGATCCTAATTTAGGTTTAGAGGCTGTAAGTTAAAAATGTCCAGCTATGCCCATAATAATGTAGTTCCCATGAGTCAGATCAGCTCCACCCATCATGCAGGTCTCTTATTCTTCATAAAATCAAATCAGATGATTTAAGTTAGATTTACCCCTGTGCTGTGTTCTGATAACACAAGCTACAAAGACCAAAGTGGTTTTTGAGCCAAGCTGCACTTTTGCTGTAATATTGAACTTTTTTAAAACCTTTAGGAACATGATGCTTTTTAATATTTTTAAACAGAATATGAAAGTTCATTGTGTCATTAAGCATTCTTGAAAATTTGACAGCCAAAAATTAGTAAGTATAAGAAAATCTTGTTCTAAAACAGTTTCTCTTACAAATAAAATAGTTTTTCAGGACTGTGTGAGCATAGCCATTACCTTAACATGAAGAGGCCAGTTGGGTGGAGTAAAATAGTTTTGTTGCCTGTGAGTAGATGGGGCATGTTTCTATTATTTTTTCAATTGGCTGAGTTATTTATTATGCAAAAAATGGATATCTTAAGTCCACCCACTTTGCATCCTGTTTCTGAGCAACCTTTAAAAACTTAATTGATGATATTTTAAAAACTTTGCAAAGATCATTCTTAAGATATTCAGAAAGTTAATAGTATGTATTTATGATCATAAATAACTTTTGAAAAACATTTTTTTGTGTTGCCAAGGGCTTAAAAGAATAAGTGTATATATGACTTTTGGGACTTTTCACAAAAGCCTTTACTGGACACACAGTGACCTGCAGCTTTTTGCACTTTGGTACAGGCTTTACTTTTTAACCATAGAGGTTACCACATGTATAAAACTGCTAATATGTAGGATTTAAAAAAAAAGAAAAGAAAAAAAACGTTAGTGAGGAGATACAGATTAGCTATCTTAAAGGTGTATTCATGTATAAACAGTGTCCGTCTCTGTGTCAGTGTTTGTCTGTCAGTGTGGGTGTGTTGCATCTGTAATAACTGAGCAGTCTATGATTGTAGCTCTGATGTGACATCACTCACTGATGGATCGCTCTCCTTGCAGTTGAGCAACGCTTCCCTCTGCCGCATGAGGTTGACAGTCATGGCTGCCATCTTTGCGCTTTAAACAAGAACATTTTGATTGTCTTGAATAAAGGTAGGTGTTTTTTAAGTTCACTGACCCTTGAGGAAACCAGTCTACATTACACTTCAACAAACCTCTGCCAAGGATGTTTCGTTTTTGTGTCTGTTATTTTATGAGGATAACTCGAAAGGTTATGAACTGATTTAGTAAGATTTTCATTAATTGTTTATCATGGCACAAGGAAGAAGTGATTGGATTTTCATGGTGATCCAAATCTGGATCCATGAGTTGTTTTAACAGATTTGTTGACATTGCGAGTTGGGTCAAATATTGTCAGAAATGACCTGACGTAGGGTTGTGCTCTTGAAGCACTTCTAAATATCTCAGTTTTCTGATGGTTTTAATATGAATTAAACATGTCATTATCCATCCATCCATTTACTATACCACTAATCCCTTTCAGGCTCGCAGGGGGCTGAAACATATCCAAGGTGACACTGAATCAGAGGTAGCGTACACCCTGAACCAGTCACCAACAGATTGCAGGGCCTCATAGAGAGACAGATAACCAACCACTCACATTCTTATCTAGAGGCAATTTCAAGTCACCAATCAGCCTGATAAGCATGGTTTTGGTCTGTAGGAGGAAGCCAGAGTGCCCAGAGAGAACCCATGCATGCACCATATGAACATGCAAACTCCACACAGAAAGGACCCTGATCAACAGATCGAACCAGCAACTGTCTTGCTGGAATGCACTACCTGGCACTACCTACATTTTGTGCCAACCTACATGTCATTCTGCAGAGATTTAAATTAAAAAGCCTGTGCTGCAACTTTACAGAGAGGTCAGTTTTAACTGACAGTCTTTGTCTACCCCATCTCTTCCTGCCGGTAATGCGACTGAAAGCTATCACTATGACAACACTGAAAAGTTCTGCAAGTTCTAGCTACAAAATGAATTTACTGTAAGGATGAGCCAACACTCTCCATAGCTTGACTTGAGACATGGTATCAGAATCTTTTTATTTTTTTTTAAACTTAGTTCCTCTGGAAACAGCATCTATCATGTATGACCTCTAAGTGGAGACGCACAGACTTAAGATGTGCTCATGGAAACTGAAACAGAAAATGCATACAAAAGTAATTTTTCATGGAATAAAAAAAATTGTTTACATGGAATTAACTAAAAAAAATGTGATAGCCACACAAGATACAAAAACCCCACATGAAAATACCACAATAAATGGACTGGGTCGACAGATTCAAGGGGTTGCTTTATTTTTGTCCTTCAACACAGTAAAGGATAAATAACACAACGTAAAATGCAAATGGCTTACCTGACTACTTCCTAGTCAAGTGCTTTTCTGGCAAGCACTCTTCTTCCCCTCCACACATACTGACAACAATATCTACAGCAGTAGACAGAAGATAAACATCTATCTTCAAGGAGTTGAACAAACATGGGCAAGAGATATATTTTACAAGCTGCACTCACTCTCAGACAACAAGACTTAATAGAGACAAAGGCATAAAGTGTTTGTTCTTCTGTCATGTTACACGTGGTTTGCAAGTAAAGATGTGCTGAGGCATGTAAATTTACTAATGGGTACTGATTATGGGCAGAGCATTTAAGGTATAGATTTGATTTAAATTAAAAAGAAATCAGAAAACTGTCTCTTGAAGTTATGTTTCTGTAAATATACATATCTGAAAATGGGTAGATTGTCTTTTTTGCGGACTTTTAGCTGTCTTTATTTGTGAGGGGCCAAATGAGAGCCCCAATGATACACTTGGATTTATCCATGAAACCCCACCCCCACGAGCACTACAGCATTGCATGAAGCAATCTGGATTTGTACAGTCTGTTATGTCCACATTAAATTAGTGGAAATTAGCAACCAGGCAAATGCCTGTTCTTTTATTCATTATTGAGTGAATTTGCTCAGCCAGCCACAGTGCATGGCAGGCTGCTTTATAAAGGTAATGGAACAGAGTGATTTATGGCTGAAAACAACTCTGCACATCAGACTTTTGCTCCTCTGAGCTCACTGTCTGCACTGCCACTCACATCTTGGTGCAGGCTATGTGCTGGAATGGCTTATCTTTGTGTTACCAAGCATAAACTGAATTGCCTTACTCCTGGAGGTGTATTTTAACCAAAAAAAGGGACATGTATTGAATATATTATCTCTGAACAAATCACAAAGTGCTTCACAAAAACAACAATAACAACACTCATAGAGAAGGACTTAGACATAGAAGTATTACAAATGCAAAAACAGGAGGTCACCAGCCAAATTAAGTTATTGTGTTATTAGCTGTATTTTTTTTTCCAAAAGCTTCTAATAAAACTGCAGAGTGGATGTTAAGAGGAAGAGTGTTCCAGAGGGTCAGCGTCAGGGCCACAAAGGCACGGTCATCTTTGGTTTTTGGACTGACCCCAGAATCAGTTATTATGTATATAATTCTGTATATATATTCCAATGAATGTAAACAACAATGCATCAGCATTGTACTTTGATCTTCTAAGTTGTTTTATTGCAAGTACACCGAAATAAAAATGTAATTGATTTCATTTCATTCATTCATTCATTCACTCATTTATTCATTTCATTCAATATGAAGACCCTGGTCACAGGACCTGAGGGATTAGCTAGGGATATAGGAATGGAACTGGTTAAGATGAAAAGGTAGCACATAATGAAGTGATTAATTCAGAGGAAAACTGTCTTAAAATTTGTCTTTCACTGGTGGTCAGTAGTGATATCAAACAAGTGTAAAATGAATCAACCTGCAGGATCTCATTAGCTGTCTTGCAGCAGCAACAATATACCCCTTGTCTTGACTTGAGGAGCCCCATATTTTGCCATAACTTGGGTTCATATATTCATTTTTGATGACTGCTAGAGTAAAATCACAATCACTCAAAAGTCCTCTAGTTTTCATATACTGAGTACCCCTGATCCAGCTGTATTCTCAGTCTGAGACACTCTGTTGCTGCTTCAGGCTTCTGTCCCCACATGAGCCCTTCTGCTTTGATCAGTTGATGATTCTTCTCTGTGGTAATCAATCAGTTTGGCTCTGCTCGGTGCTACATTGTCAGCAGCTCTGTCTTCATTCCACAGTCTGTGCCATGCACTGGGCCAGCCAGCCTGAGCCAAATGGCTTAAATTGCTGACAAAACAATCGTGGGACGTATCACTGGTAGGTCTACGTATTTGGGGGATCTGGGGGAAATAAGCAGGCAACTACTGGTGCAATGAAGAGGGTACAGGAAGAAGTCCTGATGCTGCAGACTTTTTGTCACGTGCATAGAAGTGCTCTAACAAGTGGAGAAGGCATGTTAATACTCTATGGGTCATACAAAACTAAAAAAAAGGTTAATATGAGCTCTTTAAAAGAACTGGTTTGTGGCTGTAAAAGTCTTAATCATGGCAATGCTCTGTTTAAATTCATCTTGACTGATGATAGACATGTTGTTTTTTCACTAAATTTATGCTGACAAGAATCCCACCTCTCAAGTTTATAAAAACCTGATTTTGAAAGGGCAACAAAGGGAAACTGATTGTTACAAACCAAACCCAATTAAGATGTCTCAAATATGGAGGCAGGAGAGAAAGGAGACTTGGACTCACACAGAAACTACACTGTTGGTTGGCCTTATGGTGATTAAATGAGCAATGTTGAAATAGAACTTTGTCTTTTCTTTACATTTTGCCGGCTACCACATGAATATGATTCAAGGTCTGGAAGCTCAAACATAGGGCGGTAAACAGGTCAATATATAGGTTAAAGCAAATTTTAGAAGTTGAGGGAGATTCATATTCCATTGTGGGTTTGTTTCAGTGCATAGAATCAACATACAGATTCCTTGGGCCAATGTTTGACTGGGGTCCATAAATTTAACTTTTGTAGTATAAGGAACAAGTAGAAGTTTTCAGATCTCTTTATTCTTCGCTTAGAAAAAAACAAACAATTTCTTTAATGTTTTTCATTGCAAAGTAATACACAGACTTGTTTTGATCCCTTTTCAGAGGGTATTAGTTTTGTGTATGCATTTTTCTCTAAACCCAAGTGTATGAATGGTACCTTAAAATATTTTGTTTTTTAAGATGACAGAAAGGCTGAGACAAATGTGTAATCTGCAAAGGTTTTTAATATTTGACAGAGCGAAGGGAGAAGAGATTCACAAGGACTGATTTTAATCCTAACAGTCAATAATGAATAAAAATATTGTGAATGCTCAAAGTGGTCAAAATGCCTGAAAATTACATACAGGACATGATTTAATTTTCCATTTAGTGTATGAATATTAGCAGAGGAGTTTTTTTGTTTGTTTCAAGCTTTAAACAGAACAACTGCAATAATTATATCTTGTCCATTAAAAAAAGCCTTCTATTATTTAATTAGCTTGACAGCTGCTTGGTTTGAGTAAATTGTGCAGATCTGGTTTGGGATTGGGCCCACGGTGATAACACCTTTTCATTGGCCAAAACATTTCCGGGAGTGCCTGTGCCCACAGCAGAGATTACTGCCTAATTTTTAATTGTTTTGAAGTGAGGTTATTTTCAATACTTTTTTATTACTGAGTGTTGGTAGTGGTTGATAATGCACTCTTTGTTTTATATCTATAATACTGTCTCTGTTGGGCACAAACCTCCTATTTCCATCTTTTGTATGATTTTAGTTTTTTTCCATCAGTGCTATTGGTCACCTTCAGTGTTGTTGAATGGAATTTTTAAATCTTTAACCAAATTAAAGTACCAGAAATGATTTGGAATCAGCACAGTATAATATTCATTAATTAAGTAGTAGAGCATTTTTTTCATTTCTTTTAAAGTAGCAATTTTGGCCGAAGACAGTTTGTGCCTGACAGGGACAACATATACTGTGCCATGAAAAAGTATTTGCCCCCTTCCTGATTTCTTGCTTTTTTGCATTTTTGTCACATTTAAATGTTTCAGATCATCACAAAAATTTTAATATTAGACCTGAGTAAATACAAAATTCAGTTTTTAAATGATGACTTTATTTATTAAGGGAAAAAGCTCTCCAAACCTATATGACCCTATGTGAAAAAGTAATTGCCCCATGAACCTAATGACTGGTTGTGTCACCCTTGGCAGCAATAACTGCAATCAAGTGTTTGCGATAACTGGTGATGAGTCTTTCACATCGCTGTGGAGGAATTTTGGCCCACTCTTCTGCGCAGAATTGTTTTAACTCAGCCACATTGGAGGGTTTTTCGAGGTCACACCACAGCATGTCAATTAGATTTAAGTGCGGACTTTGACTCAGCCACTCCAAAACCTTAATTCTATTTTTTTTAAACCATTCAGAGGTGGACTTGCCAGTGTGTTTCATGTCGTTGTCCTGTTGCATAACCCAAGTGTGCTTGAGCTTGAGGTCACGAACTGATGGCCGAACGTTCTCTTTCAGGATTTTCTGGTAGACAGCAGAATTCATGGTTCCATCAATCACAGCAAGTCGTCCAGGTCCTGAAGCAGCAAAGCAGCCCCAGACCATCACACTACTACCACCATGTTTGACTGTTACTATGATGTTCTTTTTATTAAATGCTGTGTTGTTTTTACGCCAGATGTAACGGGACGCACACCTTCCAAAAAGCTGGACTTTTGTCCTGTCAGTCCACAGAATATTTTTCCAAAAGTCTTGAGGATCATCAAGATGTTTTTCGGCAAATGTGAGACCAGCCTTTGTGTTCTTTTTGGTCAGTAGTGGTTTTTGCCTTGGAACCCTCCCACAGGGATGCCATTTTTGCTCAGTCTCTTTCTTGTTGAGTCATTAACACTGACCTAACTGAGGCCAGGTGAGGCCTGCAGTTCATTTAGATGTTGTTCTGGGTTTTTTTGTGACCTCCTGGATGAGTCGTCGTTGGGCTCTTGGTGTAATTTTGGTAGGCCGACCACTCCTGGGAAGGTTCGCCACTGTTCCCAGTTTTCTCCATTTGTGGATAATGGCTCTGACAGTGGTTCACTGGAGTCCTAAAGCCTTAGAAATGGCTTTGTAACCCTTTCCAGACTGATAGATTTCAATCACTTTGTTTCTCATTTGTTCTTGAATTTCTTTGGATCGTGGCATGATGTGTTTCTTTTCGAGATCTTGCAGCCTACTTCACTTTGTCAGACAGGTTCTATTTAAGTGATTTCTTAATTCAACAGGCCTGGCAGTAATCAGGTCTGCGTGTGGTCAGTGAAATTGAACATAGCTTTCAAAAAAATGTGGTTAATCACAGTTCAGTCATGATTTAACAAGGGGGGGCGATTACTTTTTCACATAGGGTCATGGAGGTTTGGAGTGCTTTTTCCCTTAATAAATAAAATCATGATTTAAAAACTGCATTTTGTATTTACTCAGGTTATTATTGTCTAATGTTAAAATTTGTGTGATGATCTGAAACATTTAAGTGTGACAAATATGCAAAAAAGTAAGAAATCAGGAAGGGGGCAAATACTTTTTCATGGCACTGTATAAGAAACTTGAATACATGTTTTGGTCACTATACATGTACTAAAAAAAAGTGGCTAATGTGAAATAATACTATTTTATTACTGACAGCTAGCAGGTGTAATTCCATTGTTGGAATCTCTAGATATCATTTTTATGTGTTTTGTAGCAGCTTTAGACAACCAGCAGCCCTTCACCCTGATGTGACCCACCTTTGCAGCAGTATATCAGAGGAGATTTATGTTATTTTGTCTTCTCTGTGCTTAAAGCAAGAGCATTGTAGGTGTTAATGATGAAAGTGGCCCCTTCAGGCAGATATAGAACTGTTAAAAAAGAGCTGTCATGTCAGACATTTGCCTCTCTCTCTGTCTGCTTTCTCTCTCCCTGCCTCTCCCTCAGTCCTCCAGTTCTTGATATTCAGCTCCCACTGGGATTCCTCCAGTCAAACCACCAGTGGGGGGAACATCACCCGTTTTCCTTACATGTCATGAGTGGAGCGAGGATGCAATTTTTAGTGCCAAAGTGTTTTTCTTTTTCGTTAAAGGAAAAGTAGGCCAAGAGCATGAGGATTTTTTTGAAAAGACAGAATGACAGAGAGACACAGAGGGGGAGAGGAAATGAGATGTGTAAACAAGAGAGTTTCCATCATATTTTGTGACGTTTTGTTATTTGTTTGTGGGACATCCATCATTCTTGTACATGTCGTCTCCTTTACTGAAAGAAAACAGACAGCCGACATGAGGACAAACTCTCTCTTTGTTATTTCTTCTCCTTGTTCCTTCCTCTACATACATACAGCATAGTCTGTCTGCCAGACTGAACCTGATCTAACCCAATGAACAAGTGAATTAAAGGCATAAAACCAGATTGTTAACTACAAACAACCCCTCTTAGTTTTATATGTCTGCATGGCAAAAGTGCCAGACTGTGTCAGCACTGAGGTGGGTCAATAGGGGACGCTGGAGTGGTTTCTGAGCTGATGTGATTGTAAAGATCGTATGAAGGAGGGATGATAATTAGCTATTAACAATTCGAGACAAAATCTTGTCAAGTCCTTGAATCAGAGTTAATATTTTTTTAAAGTTTCCATCCCTCCAAACATATTGAAGAAAACATATCCACAAGCAAGGGATGAACATGAAACCCTTTGCATTTGATCTCCAAATTCTTATCAGTTCATTAGTGAGGAGGAGCAGAAATGTAACCAAAGTGAAAATCTAGTCAGGTCACTCTTGAGTCAGAGTTAACATTTGTTCTGAGTCTGATAAAAATCCTTTAAAGTATTTTTGACATATGATACTAACAGTAGAACTGGGTTTAAAAAAATCGATTAATCAATTTTAATAAATTTTCCATTAAATGGCCCAATATCGATTCATAAAATCCTTAAATCGATCTTTTAATACGTCTTTTCTCAGTGTGTAATGCAGCCTGCAGTTTAATGTTGAGTAGTCTTGCGTGACCAGCCATTCATTTCCCATGATGCCATGTCACTTCTCGATCAGAGATCTCGCAAGATCTCGTCACTCGTTGAGGAGCGTTGTTAAACAAAACATCATGGCAGGAGCAGTGAAGGCACCGTCAACAAACTTTAAGGCAGATGTCTGGATGCATTTTGGATTTAAAAAACATGAAGGCAGCAATGAACTGGACAAGAGTCAAACTATATGCAAGATATGCAGCGTGCAGGTGACATATTGTGGAAACACAACGAATCTCCGAAATCATTTAACAAGACACCATCCGGAAACGCAGTCTGCAAAGACTTCGGACCCAAAGCAAATGTTGCTTGTGAAGGCATTTGTTTGTAAGTTACCAGCAAACTCTCCACGAGCCCAGAAAATAACCAATGCTGTCGCAGCATTCATACGCAAGGACATACGACCATATAGCGTTGTTTGTAGTCACTTTATTTACACTACCTGCCCTGTGGTTTGATTTGATTTAAATGGTTAAATTTTTGTTTTGGTCAGGTTATATTTAATAAAAAGTACATGATTACAGTCACTGCTTTGGGCTCGATTCTTAATGTAAACATTAATATTTTTAATATTGCACAAAGTGAGAGTTAGTTTCTACTATTTTTACAGCATTAGTTCTCTGAGAATTTCTTCCATATTCAAGTAAAATTGGTACTCTGGCTGAAATATAATAATATAATATTAAATTGCAAATCGAATCTAATCAGGCCCTTGTGAATCGAATCGAATCAAATCGATTTGGGAAAACTGAATCGATACCCAGCTCTATCTAAGAGTACTGTCAGCAGGAATTTAGCATTGAGCTGGTTCCCTCAAACAAAGGCCAAAGGGGTTTTCAGTGTTCTCTGATTTTAACTGCTGAGAAGGTCACAAAAATTAATGAATGCTTAAATTCTCTTGATTATCTTCATGAAGGAACCTAAGTTTTGCAATTATTTAGGCTTAAATGTAATCAGCTGGAGTAACAAGGTATTATGGCGGTTGGACTTTGAAGCAGCTACCAAACTTCCAACAACTAGCGCCTCTTTGTCACCTCTTCTTTGATAGTTTCCTCTCAATCAAATTACCTGACCGAGTTTGTGTCCATGACTGTAGCTGTGGTGAATGCAATTTAATTTATTGAAAGTCAATCAGAAATTATTTTATTAGGTTCCTCAGACATTTTTGTAGTCCTTGTTAGCAGATCATTAGCAATAATCCTTTGTCAAACACAATAACCCTTTAAATTCAAACAAAGCAGCTATTTTTGGCAGCAAAATGAAAAAAAAATCCCAGAAAACTTTGTTAGATACTGCACTCTCAAGCAAGTGATAACCTTTACTGGTGGTCTTCAAAATTATATTAGTTTATTCTTATGTGATGGCCCTAAGTAGTTGCCATGGTAGTTTGTCTGGTCCATATGTGATCTTTTGTTTGTTTTTCTGCTGAGACTGGAGAAAATCCCAAACAGTATTGTTGACATATTGCTTCAATGATTTTACTTTAAAAGCAAGTAATGAACAGGAGATTCCTTCAACTCTAATCCCTAAACTCAGCTGATGCTTGCCCAGTATCAAAGAAATAGTTTTGAAGCAGCATACAGAAACAAACCAGAGTCCTTAACATATAAATAGAATCAAAATCAGAATAATGTTGGACGATGAATTTTAGCAACCCTTTTGCCAGTTCTTCAGACTTTTGTTCCTGGTGTGAGACAGTCAAAACTGTCTCTAGTATCTCACTTAACCATCTGAATTGATAGCTTTAACACAAACACACGGAGGCATATAACAAACATAACATATATGCCTGCACTTTCAGTCAAAAAGTGAAGAGACTGAATATTGTTCCTGATGTTATATGTTGTTCTTTTATGTGAGAAAAAACAAACAAACAAACAAGGCCACTTGATGAGAAGTGTGGCTCTGCTGGAAAATGACAGAAAAAGAGGGAATTTGAAATACCTAAAGAAAGACAAAGGGAGTTGATTGTGTCAAATGTGTGCAGCATGAAGTCTCTAACACAGCATGGTCTCCCACTGGCATTTAAATAACACATTTACATCATTTGGCTGTGATGGTGCTTCATTGCTAAGGGAAGCTGGAGACAACAGCTGTCGAAGTTTCCAGAACAGTAAAATGTTATTTTCTCAATTTTTACAGAAAGTTTTGGATGGGATCCAGGTTAGAGGGTACACCAGTGGCGGCTGGTGCCAAAAATTTTAAGGGGGTCGCAGCTTTGGAGGAAACAAACCAAAGAAGCGCTCCATACTACAGTGAAAAGAAACTAAAGACAAAACATTATCACAATACAACCTACTTTGAACAATGCACTATTTGAACAGAAATTTTGCCCTCCTTTCCTTCGGGGCTGCAAATTTCTCAGTGACCCTCTGACTGAAGTCCATCATATCCGTCACCAGTCTCTCTTCCATTGACAGCATGGCCAGTGCATTCAGCCTGTCCTGGTTCATGGTGTTTCTGAGGAAAGTTCTGAGAAGCACCTCAGCTTCTGCAGTGGTCATGGGTGTGGTGATGAGGATCTTTAGCAGAGTGACAGTCTCTGAAAATACCTCTCCAAGATTATTTTCCATCAACAACTGGATAAGATCCACAGCTCCACAGTAGGCCTTGAACTCCTCCTTGCTGTAGATTAAGACTGAGCTCTGTCTTCAGCTTGCTTTAGTTGAGCACTGGGTCGGCCTTCAGGGTGCTGCTGAGAGAATCTTCAGTAAACATGGCGTGGTACTGTGTGAATCTGTCATTAAAAAATACATAGAAAAGCACATTTTATTACCAAAAGTTAACATCAGTATTTACTGAAAAAAATCAATAAAACAGCCAAAGTTTAACCTGCTCCCATAAAATAAAGCTGTAATTTATGTCAGTTTCACTATTTTATGAACATTTCTTGTGTCAACTGAACAGTGTCTTATCTTATACATGATGTCTCATGGCTCAAGATTGTAAACACAAACAGAATCTTATGTAGCACTAAACTGATGCTGTAAAACTATGGGTAAAACTATGTGATACAGTTTTGGTATAGATTAACTGTAAAAAGTATGATAAACAAAACAAAAAAACAAATAAGAAAAAAAAAAAACAAATAAAAAAAAATCAGATACAAGCATGCAGCACAAAGGGCAGACGGCTCACACCAGCTGACTGATTCTCATAAACTGAAATGGAGGCTGTCAGTGTTTGGATGACATTTATAGTTTTCAGCAAAATTACTTCAAATTTTAAAATGTCAAAAAAAATAAACTTTACATTACAGGAGTCTGTTTCCATCTGCTAAAACTTTTGAATACTTTAACTTTGTACCGTTATGTGCAGTATTCAGTCAGCAAACAACACCAACAGAATTTATAGTTTTTGTATCCAAATAGAACATTTTATTATAGCAACTAAACATGATATATAATTATATATAATGACAATACTATATATACTGATATTTATTATTTTTTATCACGTTTAGTTGCCATAATAAAACTACACCATTTAGAGACAAGATAAACACTTTGTTGGTCTGTTTTCGTTGATTTTATACTGTGCACAATGGTACAAGCTGGAAAGGTACAAGGTAAGTATCAAATCTAAAAGCTCCAGTAGATTAAAAAATAATTCTGTAATGGACATACACCTAAGAGGTAAAGAACTTGTGATGTTTACACTTTTGGGACTAATAAAACCCCACTGTTTTCACCAGTAAACTGCAACACATAACTTGATAGCATTATCAAGTCTTCTTTTTGTAATTTTTAAAGGCTTTCACACAATGTAACAGAAATATTTAATGAGCACTGCAATAAAACCTCTGCAATA
Source organism: Cetoscarus ocellatus (assembly GCA_037902135.1). Lineage (NCBI taxonomy): Eukaryota > Metazoa > Chordata > Actinopteri > Labriformes > Labridae > Cetoscarus > Cetoscarus ocellatus. Next base: position 1,537,610 of record JBAMNC010000034.1, on the reverse strand, counting down.
ATGCACTTGTGTATTACAATTTCTCCTATCTTGCTCCTGCTTTGCCATGATTTTTAAAAATATATTTTTATAGGTCCCTTAATATAATATTATAATCAAAATAATGCATCAATTTTGTCAATTAAATTTAGAAAGAACTTCTAGTAGGGTAAAAACAAACTTACCCACCCAATAAAAGCCCCAATTCCTCCTAAAAGTATGTTGTTTTTGTAAAAATATGCAAGAATTAAAAACTATATAGATTTTTGGAAACTTAAGTCTGCAAAAGGATAATGTTCTACTGAACAAAGCATTTATATCCTTTTGGCAAACTCATTTTGTGGCTCCTGATCTATTGTTTTGTGCCATGTGTGACATAAAATGCAAAACTTTGCCCCTTGAATTATGTTATGTCTACTAGGAAAGACACATCCTAATCTAATCTTCAGTGCAGCATAGCCTCTTACTGATTTTCTTCTCCAATGCAATCTCACCTCTTCTGTGATCCTCTGACGGATCTCTGGACGACGCCTCCTCGGTGCATGGGAGCATCTGTCGGACGCGTGGGGATACGTGAGATACTTGCGCATGCGTAAATCATATCTGCTGCGGTGACGTGTCGATATGATTGACAGCGCTCGTTGTCCAGTCACACGAGGAAAAGAAACACCAGAACAATACTGATTCGCTGCCAGTCCAAGTGGGAGCGTCCAGGGGCGCACCGGTCTGCGCCCCTGGGGCAAAGTTGAAGCGGCCAATCCCAAAGACGCCTCAGGTCACATGCTGAGCAAAAGTTTAAGGACTTGCATAGACACCCATTAGGCCGGCCCCCCTCTGTACGTAAACTATGTATTCACAACAGAGTTACTACGTAAAAACATTGTGAAACCCCTTTTATTGAATGGTGACAGGTACTACTGACAGACTATTACTATGTGGTAAAAATAAATGTTTTTATCCGTTATTTTTTATAATTTAAAGACAAATTATGTTGTGTTTAAGTAGACTTTCTCTGTTGAATTTTGGAGGGGGCGGCGCCCCAGCGCCCCCTATTGACAAGCCGCCACTGGGGTACACAACAATTTTTCCTAAATTACTTACAACAATGCTTTGAAACTTTAGTTTTAACATCAATCAACGTTAACATACTTTATAGAATCATAAAACAACATTATGATTAAGAAAAAAATGGAATAACTCTTAAAAGGTATGTAAAACAAAGAAGAAGAATCCATGTCTGAGATTAGTTTTTTGAGCAGGGAAAACTAATCACTGCTTAAAGGAAAACCTCTGGAGCACTCAGTCAATCAAGCAGATTTAATATGGTACAAAAAGGCTGATATTTTGACACAGGTGTCCTCCTCAGAGTCAACAATGAGAAAGGTAAGAAAAGAAACTTTAAATAGTCAACCCACCTGTGAATGGCAATCTTTCATTGGTGTTTTTTATGTCATTCAAACTGCTCATATGATAGGCTACCACAAAACACAGGGACAGCATCCTGTACCCGTGAATCTTACACAAGAGCACAAAAGTCACTGTAAACATGTAATAAAAACAAGACATTCATTTTTTCATTAAGTCCATACCACATGGCTCAATGGTGTTGATTTTTTCAATCCCCTAAAATTTAAAGTGGTCATATTTTGCCCTAAATTGGGTTCATATTCATTTTTAATGACTGCGAGGGCGTGTTCACAATCACTAGGTAAGGTAAGACAACTTTATTTGTACTCGTAGATAAACTTGGTTAATAGTGAGGGAGCAATCATCATCCCTTTGCACACACAATAAACATTCAAGGACAGGATAAGACAAAAAAAATGATAAAGCAACAACAGTGATCAGTACTAAAATGAAACTTTATCTTGTCCTTGGTAGACAAGATAGACTTTAGACTGTCACACCTATAAGCGATACTTCCATAATGAAGTAACCCTCATAATCTGATTCCTTGACCCTGAAAACCTACATGAGCACTTGGAATCATGTTGATATCATTATTAGTTTGACAATTATTGAGCAAAAACTATCGTCCCCTAATTGCAAGACTCCCTTAGGGAAATTAAGAATGACAATACTAATTATATTATGAATTCATTAATACTAATATTATAATTAATAGTACTGCATTTCTCCTACATTTTGGGGGCTAATGGTACAAGTTGCTAATCTAATGTTCAACAAACTAGTTTTCATATACAGAGTGCCCTTGATGGTGCCGTATTTTCTGTGTCTGAGATGTTCTGTCAAAGCTCTGCATTTTTTAAGGCTCCCTTCCCCACATGGGCCCTGATTGGTTTACAGGTCAACTCTGTGGTTATTGCTTAGTTAAGCTGTGTCATGTTGTCAGCAACTCTGCATTCATTCTTGTCTTTGTTCAACAATGGGCTTACTATTGCAAGCCCATGGACTTAAACTTTTGACAAAACAATGGCATGACATCACAGTGGTAGGTTTTTTTCTGGAGGGTTGGGGTATGAGAGGTTTTAGGCAGCTGCTGGCACCACACAGGAAGGGAGAGGCAGAGGTCTTAACACCACAGACGTTTTGTCTTGTTCATAGAAAGGCTCTAGCACTCGGAGGAGACGGTTGAGGAGACACACTAAGGGGCATAAAAAAATGGGAAAAGCACAGTATGGGCTCATTAAGAGGGACTGCTGAGCAGGGTTTTGTCTGATCGTAAAGCCATACCATTGCATAAGTTTAATTGTTTGTGTGTATTACATTTGGCTTCTCTGTCTTTCAGTACATTTGACCCACGTACACTAAGCTGCATGGACACTTTAAAATTTACACAGCATGGGTGCTGCTCAATAAAGAGGTATATCTTGATTTTTTTTTATTTGCGTTAATGTGTACAGTTTTCAATATTGGTTGAATCAGAGCAGTGGTTGCAACCTGCAGGTGGGTTTGAAAGTGGAGTGGACGAGGCAGTCCCGGAGATTATGAGCATGTCTGAAGGTGATCAATGAGGAGTTTCACTGTGCTAACAAGACCAGTTGTCATCAGCATCTTAAGATGATTACATGTATACAAGCGAGCATGCATGAAGGAGTGTATGAAACCTGAGAATGAATGGTGCAGAACATAGCCTTCCTGACTGAACTTCTGTTAGTACTCCAATGAGGCAGAGATGATTTATTGTTTTATCTGGATTAAAACTTAACATCATAATGCTTGTTGATAAGTTTTTGAGGATTTTGAGTAAAAATTCAGTCAAATCTGTCCTGATGTCTGTGGTCTACCACACAAGTTAAGATATGAAATTGTCTGGTTAGTTGTCAGCCCTAGATCCTTTGTGCTTTCATGAACTCTGTTACAGCTGTAGTAAAAAAAAAATAAGCTGGGTCTCAGTCTGCTTCTTTTTGACTCTGGTTCAGTTTGTAGTTTGTAGTAATGAGATGACCTGACCCTGACCTGACCTGAAAGTAGGTAGCATTGCATCTTTTTGGATTAAAGCATTTAACATAGCCCACTGGACATTTGTTCCAGCTCATAGGTAAACCTTATGAATCTTTGGGGCCAGTTTTGCTAGATGAGTGGGTCATGGCTCAGAAGGATTAATGCCTCCTCCTGAACTGTCCTACAGTCATTTCAGTCTGGATTTGTTTTGATGACATGACAGATGCAGGACATGTTAATTAAGTCACGGCTTTCAGACTGCTGGTGTAAATGCTGCTTCTCAAGCACAGAGAATTTAGAGAATAGAAGGCTATCATAGACGGTGAAATGATAAATACAAGGCAATATTAAGGCATCATCTTCCCCTGCTACCCAAAACCCTTCTAACAATTTTTAATAGATATGGGACCTCTGAACTTATGATGTCTAAAGCCTGCAGCACACAGCAGTTTGGGCATGTTGGTCTATTATTTGCTATTTTAAGACGCATGGTCTTGGAGCAAAGCCAGGTGCAGGATGCAAAGCACATGCATTATGTGCCTTGATTATTCAGGGGTGTGTTTTTGGGTGTAAAATAGATAAAACCAATCAGAGGGTCTGCTCTCATTCCCTTTAAATCAGTGAGCACTGGGCAGGTGACATTACACTATTTACACAGTGTAGTTGACTCTTTCAGCAGAATTTGGATGGATTATTTAACTCAGCTCCTTTTTATTGTGCTACTACACTCAAAGAGCACACACAGGACACTGTATGATAAATGTTAATGCTCGGATTCAAGTTTAACCCAGTGAAGCATCCAGAGCAGAAGAAATGGTCCAAAAGAAGAGTCGGAGACTTCTTTGGAAAGAAACACTGGACATTAAAACTCCAGTTAAAACTGACAGGATCAGACCTCTATGTTTATGATAGACCTATTGACTGTACATCAAATGACTGTGGGCTTTAAGCAAATTTTCTTCTCTTTTTCACCACAGGAATTCTTGGCTCTAATCTCCATTATGATTGCTATTATGTGCCCGAGGAGTGCTGGAAAAAAAGTCTCTCAGCTGACTATCCTGTTGTGAACTTCAAACGAATCCCCCTGTATTTACTGGTAGAGGTGTGCAGCTGTCCATCCTGTTTGAGTGAAACAAGTTGAGTAAAGTCAATTTCTCAAAAGCATCCTGAAATAGCAGAAACACTTTGTGCCACTGACTTCAGACTTTAGATTGGGTATAAGGAGGTTTAAAGCACAGTCCATTCTGCATCCTCCAGTTTGGAAAACGCCACCTTTGCGCCTGTCCACTCCCCATTTTCAGAGAAACACACCCCTGGGTGCAAACAGGAGCACATGCTGATTTGGTATTGAAACAGCATGGACACACAGCATGTAAATGACACATGGGTCAAGAGTAAATTAGGGATGACACCTGCACGTCACGCCAAAAAACTGCCGATCAGAAAATAGGGTTTTCCCAAACACCCCTCATTGGGATAATGCCCAAATGTACACAAAATATATCTTAAACAGTTCAGATGGTGTGCAAAGTTAGCAACCTTGTGACAGTCCAAACTTGAGGCAAATATGCAACATTGCACAGAATTGGTCTATGATTCAGACCAGAGTGAACAAGTTAGGTGTGTGAAAACACTGAAATTCTCTTACAAAACACGCATGCAGGCAAAAGCAGAGCTATTTTTAAGGTACTGTAGTTACAGGCAGCTGTTATATCCCTCATGTTGAATATCTTGTTATAAAAAGTACACTTTAACTGATACACACAGCTAGTGCAGTGAGGGAAGAGGGCTCAAAGTAAATGTTGATTTTTTTTGTCATGTTGATGTTAGACAGCACTATTCCCAGCTGTATTGAAAAGATTGCATGTAGAGTAGAACAGAAAAATGCAAATAACAAGCGAGAGAGCAAAAACACACAAAGATGGAGAGGGAGGGATGGAAGTGGGGGGAAAACAGGGACGACAGGACTGCTGCTGTTGCTGCTGCCGCTGCCACAGGAGAGGTTTCATGTGAAAACACACAGCCGGCTTTCCTGTCCAATTCGCCAAATTAGTGACGACCGACTCTCCCCTGAAGAGAAGAGAAAGAGGGAGGGATAGATGAAGTGTGTGTGTGTGTGGGTGTGTGTGTGTGTGTGTGTGGTGGGGCGTCCGACTCATCTCATTTACCAGCTTAGACAAGATCTCTCTGTCAGATACGCACACACACTCTGGCGAAGTCAGCCCTCTGAAATATTTACTAGCCTCATGTGGGGAAATCTCTGAGGATTATCCCCAATAACCTGTTTAACTTAATCCTTATCTCACACACATGAATAATAAATCCCCCCTCCTCACTTTACGTCTCCCTCTCTCTCTCTCTCTTTTTTTTTTTTTTTTGAGAAGTAACGCCTCTCTCACCTTACTCCTCATCACCCTCCCTCCCTCCTTCCCTCCTCTCCTCTCTCACACACTCACTCCATCTGCTTCTCGAACATGAGCCGGCTGCTTTCCCTGCCTCTCAGAGCGTCTTTGAGCAGTTTTGACATATGCGCTCCCTCTCCACGTCTCTGCCTCTCTCTTTTCTGTCCGTCTTTCCATACCTCTCCGTGCACCTCTCCTCTTTTTTATTTTCCTCCATCTCATTCCAGGACAGGAAGAGGAGCGGTAGTGGGGACTACCAGCTAAGAAGATTGACAATAACAGGAAGAGGAAGAGGAAGTGGGCAGTGACCTGCAGAGGGGACTGTGGTCAGACAGCTGGGGGTTCAACACTGCACTTTTTGGCTTTTGGGCTAGACAACCACATCAGACAGGAGAAAGAGCGCTCGAAAACCTGTTGGACTTTTGAGGAGGAACATCGATAACCTGCGGATAAAGAGAAACAAGTTGATATAAACTTTCAAACTGGAGCCACTGGAGTTTACTAAATTGACTGCACTCTAGAAGATTGTTTCATCTTTAAAAAGCAAACCCAAGGGATACATGCTCCTTCAAGAGGCGTCCACCTCTTCTTCATCATCACTGATCTATCTCATTATCTTCTCCACAGTCCAGATATAAAGCAATTTACACTGAAAACTGCTGAAAAACAGACCGAGGGAGACAGAAATCCCTGCCTGTACAACACCTGCTGCTCTCTTTCAACATCAGAAAAGCGCCCACAGTCAAAAAAGAAAAGGAGCGTGAGTGGCGGAGAGACAGAGTTGAATCAGGAGGCGGTTTTACTCCCTGTTGAGTGCTCGACCACCTACCAGCCTCTAATTTCTACCACAACCTGCCACATTAATAAAGAATAGACCCAGTGAGAGTGAGGAGGGGAACTTGTTTGAGGAATTTGTTTTGTACACCAAAGGGACACCTCGGCTTGATTTGGACTATCACTCAGAGGGGTAAGTTTTATTTTTCTGTTGTAAAATGGTTAACAATTAAAGGACAAAAAGGATTTTACTGTCAGTGTTCTCCTTAATGATCATGTGAGTATAGGTATGTATAACTCTACAGCTCAGCCTGAAATTGTAACGAAGACCCTTTAAACCCCTCTAGGCTACTTTCCCAGACACCCAAGGGTGAAACGCTCATCAATACAAGTGAAACCGTCTGGTGCGAGGCACAGAAATAACTTGATACGGTGGTTATAACCCCTGTAAGGACAGGCTGTCGCCAACCGTCACAGTCCGCATATGTTACGTCGATGATGTCGGACAGCTCAGTGTAGATTTGAATGCTGTAATTGAGCGCTGCCTCCCCTCCCTCCCCCATTTCCCCCCAGAGGCTGGACTGTCATTGCTAAGCACAGACGGCTGTGACCATTAAGACGATCGGGATGATTTGGTGGACAGAGCAGGAGAGAGAAAAAAATCTAAATCAAACTAAATCCACCAGGAGGAGCTCAGCTGTTCATTTTTTGTGATCTAGGATATAAAATGGTCTTATACTGCTTTTGATAACTCAATGTTAGTTCCTATAGGCTAGGAAGTTTTGACTTCAAACTCTAATAGATTCATGTTGCCAGAAAAATGGCAATAGATTTGACAGTAGGTTATCAATTAATATTTTGTTACCTTTTCTGTTTCTTTTCGCACAGTCTGTAAAAACCAAGCTTTACATTTAGGGATGTCCTGATAACATGTTAATATTGGTAAGAGCATAGGGTGGAAGGAGATATTAGCGTTTTTTAATTGAGTGGGGATTGGAATAAATACTGATCATCTCATCCATTTTGTTGACGTGAGATTCTGTAAGTTGA